>VWZY01009520.1:157222-224796 GCA_013399075.1 Chloroceryle aenea
TAACTCTGCCAGGCACCGAGGTCAGGCTGACAGGCCTGTAGTTACCAGGGTCAGCCTTGCAGCCTTTTTTATGGATTGGGGTGATATTTGCCAACTTCCAGTCGTACGGGACCTCCCCAGTGAGCCAGGACTGTCAAGTCAATCTGGTCTCTGTTTCACCCAAGGTAGACCCTGGTGTGAATGGGACATACTTCTGGAACAGCAGCAGAAAATAAATACACACCCACCTAGCCCACACCATCCCTCTGCTTTCTCTGCTCTTCTCCTTCATCAGGAGCATCGCCCAACCCCTTCCTTACTCCTGCTATTCTGGGTTCTCCCAATGGCTCCACAGCCTTCCTCTATCCCTGTCTTTCCCCCTTACATTCCTGTTGCAGGAACAACCCATCTCCAAGGTCACCCTAATCCTTTGGGTGCAAAATCTGAGTTTGCTCACCCTTTTTGATAGTTTTTACTACATCTGACTGGTAGGAATGCAGGTAATTAGAAGTAGCTGACTGCATCATCCTGGTGGTGTAACACTCCTCCAAAGCTAAGAGCAGAATTGGTGTCCATGGCAAGAGTTGTGCGGGGGTGGTATCATGGTGCCTTTAACTTTCCAAGACTTTGTATCATTTTGTTCACATTGGATATCCTGTATTTTTATTTGCTACTTATCTTTTAAAGAAAAAAAAAAGGCAATCAAAGGCAAATTTGAGTGATAGCTGGATGCTTCCTTCCCTGTTAAATGGAAATTGAAATGTACTTAGAATCAATAACTGCAGGTGCAGAGCTGCAACTTCTGCCATCCGCTCCTCAAGGAGTGCACCTGGAGACACTTCCATGACTCTCTGAACCCCATCTCAAGTCAGCAGAAGTGTCTGAGGAGGGGGTGTTCTGCCCCTACCTTTCCTTCAGCAAGATTTACCCTTACTGTACAGAGCATTTGATGGGCTTGAGGGAATGTGAAAGCTTTAAGATGCTGATTTAAATCAGAACATCCTCAAAGGTCAGGATTTGGGAATCTTCAATATGGTGTATCTCATCCCAGCTGATTATCCTTCATCTTAAGAGAAGCCTCAGCCCAGCTGCCTATGTGTAAGCATCACTGGTCACCAATCTGGCTTGTATCCTAACCTTCCTAGAAACAGAGATGTTCAATATTTGATGTTCCATACAAAATTAAGCAATCTATTCCCACCTGATTTTCTTTCACATCCCTCCCAATGTTACTACTAAAAGAAACAATACCAGAACATGAGATTACTTCTGCTGCATGGGTAGACATGAACTCAGGTTACTGGATTTATTTCAAGGAAACCAAGCAGTCCATTTTTCTCCTGGGAACTTTCCTAATATATATAATCCCAATGTTATCCCAAAATCTAGTAGGAAGGATATCAAACTTCCTATTACCAGCACTCACCAAGGTGGTCTGGAAGAAAATTTCCATTGTGGACTTAAGTGTTGTCACTTAAAATCCTTGATGATTCATGAATGTATCTGGAAAATCTCTTTCATATTCAGAAGCCAGGAAGCATAAGTTCCAGTCTGGGTAAAGTCTCATACACACATACACTTTCTTGATAGGTAAGTTAGAAATACCCAGCAAAAGAACTGCATGACCTTGAGAGGTATCAGCCTCCCTTAATCTACATTCAGGGAGTCATTGTTTCTCAAGAGTTATTACAATTTTAACAAGATTAGACATGAGTGTTGATAGCATCACAGACCCTAACAACACCAGAGAAGTGAAAATGGAAGGAAAGCAGTGCTCCGTTTTGCAAAAGATTAGCTAATTAATTTCTCAAGCTATTACCAAGAAATCATTAGTGCTGTTATATCATAATTAAAGCACATTTTGAATTGCAGGCTTGGTTTGTTGGTTTGTGAGTTGTGGGTTTTTTTCACTTTTTTTCCTGCTATCTGCCCATCATGAAAACTCTAGAAGGAAAGAAGGGGATTGAACTGCTACACAAGCTTCATACTCAAGGTCTCATATTGTCTGTCTCTGGCTTTTTGCATAAACATCCACACAGGTGGAAACATACCCCTAATACTACCACCAAAAGCAAACCTTTTATTGTCTACAACTTCATGGTACTTCATGGCACTTCTGTTCTTCAACAGAGTGCACTCCCCTACAGAGGGTATTAATGTTTCTAAAGAAAAAATAAAGGGTAAAAATAAAGGAAGCATTATTCCATTGATTGCTGTGATTAATTGATTTATCCCACCCACCTGGGACTCTGGGGGGATCTTCTTGCAGCCTTTCAGTACTTAAAGGGGACCTATAAGAAAGATAGGGACAATTGTTTTAGCAGAACTTGTTTTGATAGGAGAAGTGGTGATGGTTTTAAAGAAGAAGAGGGGAGATTTAGACTAGATTTAAGGAAGAAAGTTTTTATGCAGAGGGTGGTGAGACACTGGCCCAGTTTAACCAGAAAGGTGGTAGATGTCCCATCCCTGGAACCATTCCAGGTCAGGTTGGACAGGGCTCTAAGCAACCTGCTCTAGTTGAAGATGCCCCTGCTAACTGCAGGGCAGTTGGATTAGATGAGTTTTAGAGGTCCCTTCCAACTCAAAACATTCTATGATTCTATGATTGATTCTATGATTCTATGATATTATGATTCTAAGAACTAAGTGCGTATCTGAGACCTCCTAAACCCAAGCCTGGGGGTGTTCAGTGGTCCTTTCTTCTCACTAAGGACTCAAGTGATAATCCTGTCTCCAGTGTTTCAGACATTATATGGTCCCCTAAGATTCCAAATTCAGATGCAGATGAGCCAAGAGTTGCTCCATTTTACCAGCCTTCATCTTTTCTCAGCTTGATAGGCAGGTTTGGTTGGGGTGAACCCAAGTCCAGTAGGTGCATCCTTAGTTCACAGAAGTCCCTCCACTTCCACATGCCAAGTTAGTTCTTAAAACACTGAGTTTGATATTCAGAGGCATAATTCCTAGACCCATCAAATAAAGGCAACTGCCTCTACTCGGCACTCAGACAGTCCCAGGCAGCCAGGATCACATTTTACCTACATTTACCAGCAGGGAAAAACCCTTGCAAAACATTGTAGCAACATGTGGTTGACTCAGAAGGAATACCTTTCATCTTATGTGGCCCAAAACTGCTTAGTTTGCAGAGAAAAAAAAAAAAAATACAGCTTCTCTCATTGGAGTGGAGGTTGTGACAAGCTGGCAGCCTCAGAAAAAATATATATTTCAAGTACAGCATATTTAATATACTGGGCTATCTGCAGAACTTCTGAGAGGAATGGGCCTCTTCATTGTGTGGTTGTGTGTGTTTACATGTAAACATATACAATTATTGCTAGGAAAAAACTGGCTCCCTATCATGAAAGAAATCTTAGGATTTTACATTTTTCTTATGCCAAATTGGGTCAAAAATACAAACCAATACAAATTACTCTGGAGCAAGAATCCTCTAGCACTCCAAAAGTGGGTGGGATCAAACCAAACTTTCACTCTGAAACTTGGTTTTCCATGTCATCTTGTAACAAAATCTTTTTATTCTGTTTATGTATGTATTTTTCTTCTTCTTGCTCCATTGACAAAACACACAGTCATTTCAGCCCTGCAAATGGAGTTTTTATGTTTTCTCTGGGCACAGCTCCGCTGAGTGTTGCAGCACATAAAAAATAATCTTGCCCAACATTTTTCACAATGAAAAAACTGCCTTTTTTCCCACCTGCCATTTCACTGTTGACAGATCAATGTGATTTCTGCCAGGGGATAATTGACCCAGATCAATCCCAGGGTTGCTAGTAGCATTTTCACATCTCTAAGACAAAGGTAGACATGCACATTACTGGAAGAGAAGCTCTATTCCTTGTGCAGCAACATATACTCAAGTCATATATTTAACACAGGTCAGCATGAAAATGGTTCCATTGCAACTTATGTGGATAATAAACTCTCTATATTGAGGTAATTAGAGTTTCACTGGAATGATGTCATGCAACAAGCCTTATCTTTACCTAGAAGAGCTGGTGAAAGCATTTATCAACTGTGGTAAGTGCACTGAGCAAAGCAGTTTTCTTTAGTTGCATGGCAGCATCTGTCTCTCTGTTAAGGAGAGATGCTATCCCATACTATGTTTACATCCAACCAGTTAATGCTGTCCTTTGTGAAAGGTAGCAGCTTTTAAAAATTAATCCATCCAGCATTTTAATCTCATGTGCAGATGCAAATTAGACTTTAATTGCTCACCAGCTAAACTGATCATTGAAATACCCATCAAATTGGATGTACCAGGGAGGGACAAATGATTATACAGTGGAGTTGTGCCTCATTTCTATCTTCAACAGAGTAATTTCTTGCCCATCATGCCCCTGCAGGGGTCTGGCTGCGTCCTGCTCTTTAAACTTTTTAAGACTTCTTAACTCTTTTCATTCCCCTTGAATGAAATCAGGTGTGCTGGGTTTCATAGTCATAGATGATCATCACATCCCTGATGTAGCTATTCTTATGGGTCATATATAGCTCTGTCTTAGCACAAGCTATACACCCTACGGAAAAAGTCCTGGGAGACATGGGGGGGATTACTATGATATGTGAGAAAACAATACACCCTGTGTGATGTCCACGATCAGTGGAGTTCATCGAAGCAGATATTCTCCTAAGCCCTTGACCACTATTTCCAGCTGATGCTCTTCTAAAAGAGAAATGCCAAGCCAAGGTGAGTGGAGCACAGAGGCAATGTGAAGACAGAAGAGAGAGGCCAAATCTCAATACTTGTTTATTATCCCTAAGAGTTGATGAAGTTATAATACTAACCACATTTTAAAAGGCACTTTCACAGCTGCCAAGCTATTGAATGGTGCTGGAAGTGGGGAGGGGTGAGGCTGCTCCACAGAGTTTAAAGCAAATGCATTTAACACATGACATAAATCATCAGTGACAGCCTGCAGCCAGGTAGCTTCTTTCATCATCACTTCCAAAGCAATTAACAAAGCGTGGTAAGCGAACAGCAAAGTCAAAGCCCAGGAGGGGTGAAATGGCTGTGCAGAAGTCACAGCTCACTCAGTTCAGGAATGGAGGCAGAAGTGGAAGCCACCTTTTATGACTAGTATCACGGATCCACTGAAGTTTCTCTACCTCCCTGTCCTCATTTGAGCAAGAACAGAACTAATTCTGTTCAGTGATTTTACTTTTCAGCTCAGTTCTTCTAATTCTCTACACTGTCTGAAGTTAGCTGTGTGTTTTTGCAGGCAATGGCTGTTTCTGGCAGTGACAACACCCCATGTTCAGAGTTAGCACTGAGGGTTGGGGTGCAGACATATTAACCTGTGTTCACATGCCCTTGGGTGTCCAAGCTGGGACTTGACCTATGCCAAGGCACCTGATTCCTGTCCCCAGCAGTAACTATTTCCAGCAAATCACTCCATGTTACTCATAAGCACTGTGGAGTACATCTGTGCTTTATACCATTGGCTAATAAAGAAGATGGGAATCCATACAAAATAAGAGTGGGGTGCACTTTTAGCCTTGAAAAATCTCTAGCGTATAGGCAGCAATATTTTGGTTTGACAATTTATCCTCTAAACCTCTGTGTGTTGAAAGGGTTTTCAGCAAATGCTTTTTTTCTACAGTAAGCCTACAAACTTTACATTAGTATCCCTTGCTCTCAGAAAATCAAAAAAAGGGAGGGCCATGGAAATTGCTCTACTGGTGTCTCACACTCCCTCTACCAAACATTAAGTTCTTTTTCTCTTGTGATCCTAACAAAAAAAAAAAAAAAAAGGGATTTCCTAAGTAGATACTAACTATGGCAGTTCACCACTACATTTCCCATGATATGGCAGAGCAGAGAGCTGAGCTGGGTGTTAGATTTAGGTATAAATGAATGATTGGGGCAGAGGAAGGTCTGATGAGTGGGTGGAAAATGAATCATTATTGAAAGCTTCATTCCTGACAGCGGTCCTGAGTGGCTGGGAGAGAGCGCTCCTGGTAGGACTGTGGGTTGAATCTGAAAATTGTTTCATGGTCAAAAGAGAGAAAGAATGTCTCCAAATCGTTTGGAAATAAAACTTCAGAAATCAAGTAGGTAACAGGTTTGTTTTGCATCTGAATTTGGGTAATAATAGCCATGGCCAATTTTCAAGGAAGGAAAAAGTACAGAACCCTGTATATCTGATAGAAAATGAGTTCTTGTACTGCAACAGTTTATTTTAGTACCACAAAACAAGGCCCCAGAATCAGACGAGGTTCCAGCAGAATCATAGATCAAAAATAGTTTGGGTTGGAAAGAAACTTAAAGATCATCTAGTTCCAACCACTCTGCCATGGGCAGGGACACCTCCCACTAGAGCAGGTTGCTCAGAGCCCCATCCAACCTGAGCTGGAACGGTTCCAGGGATGGGGCATCTATGACCTCTCTGGGCAACCTGAGACAGGGTCTCACCACCCTCCCTGTAAAAACTTTCTTCCTCATATCTAGTCTAAATCTTCCCTCTTTGAGTTTAAAACCATGAACCCTTTGTCCTGTCCCAATAGGCCCTGATAAAAAGATTGTCCACATCTTTCTTATAGGCCCCCATGAAGTACTGAAAGGTCACAAAAACATCTCCCTGGAGCCTTTTCTTCTCCATACTCCCAACTCTCTCAGCCTGGCTTCCCAGCAGAGGGGTTCCAGCCCTCCCAGCATTGCTGGGGCTTTTCTGTCCCTGCTCCAACAGGTCCCTGTCTCTCCTGTGCTGAGCACTCCAAAGCTGGACCCAGCACTGCAGGGGGTCTCCCCAGAGCAGAATAGAGGTGCAGGTGGAGAATCACCCCCTTCAACCTACTGGCCCCTTTTCATAGTGCTCTAACACTCGACCCCAAACCAGGAGAACAACCCTAAGCAGAATGGCCATATATCTGCAGTTATACATTCTGGGTTTCTGCTGATCAGCGTGAGATAACTGCAAGGTGCCTTAGACTAGAACTGATCCCACACTAACTCAGTTACTCGTTTTTCATGCTAAACTCATTCATGTCCAGAGCATGGGCAAAGCAAGTTGAGATGGTCAGCACAGGAACTCAGCTTCCTAAAATCTAGCACAGATTATCTGCCACCCATTTCCTCCTGCTCCCTTGGTTCTGCTCACAAGTGTGGGATTGGTATTGTCCCTGCAATCTCACAAGAAGGATGATGACAGTAGAAGTACTCCTGTCCCATTTTGCCATGGCCTCTTTGCATATATCCTGGAAAAAAAAATAAAATGCTAATTAAAAAATATTTAAAGCCCTATTAAAAAGAACTTACTAGCTTGCTGGGGGATAAAAAACAACACTGGATATATTTCATGGCCTGTGAAATATACAGCACTGTCCAGTGGGCACTTGAGCTGTGCTATACTACCTCCTGTTTTGAATGAATCACCACCTGGTGCTATAGATGATTTTGGTTAATTACCCCCCTTTGACATGAAGCAGAGAAGTTGTTACAATTTTATGAGTCACAAACTGTGTTGGTAATAATAATAATTCTGCCACTTAAAGCCTTAACTTTTAATCTTAATTGGAGAGGAATCTGTTCTATACAGAGGTATGGTAAAACGGGTGAGAGAAAAGAGGTGGGAAAAATGGATGCCCATAAAAACTTACACCAACTCCTTAGAGTGCTTGAGATCCATATTGCAAGAGGAAGAGCAGACTTTCCCTGACATATTAGTATAATTTAATGTATAATGAACCATACACTGACTCTGGAAAATAAAAGTGGACCTGGGCATTCATTTATCTACCACCCAGTGCCCAGGTCAGGGCTGTGCTCACTGTAAACTCTCTGCACAGTTGAGAGAAATGGTTATCCAAGGGGCTATTCAGTCTTCTAGGGTCCACATCACTCTCTGAAGCTACTTAGCTCCTTATTACCTGTAGGATTACCGTATCTCATTTAACTGCCTTAGACAGGTGCATGAAGTCGTGTAGGGTGAAACTGGACCTGAAACTGAGGTATAGATTTCTCTTCATGTCATTGAACAAATGCTTTTCCATCTCTACCATTCTCCTGATTTGCCTTACCATGATAACTTGTTCATCTCATATTCCTGAGTGTCACCGGCTGGTAAGACCTTTGAAGGAGACAGGATTAAGCACAAAAATATCCTGTTCCCTGTTAGGTCTCCAGATGTTTCTATCACTAAGAGTTGAATCTGTGAAGGTTTCCCTGGGCAAGGGGGAACAAACAGGGGAGACAAGGGTACCCCATGGACCAACTGCAATGTAAATAAAGGACAAATTTTTTTCTTATACATGAAGTCCAATGCCTATCTGTGAGCTGGCATTTAGACTTATAATAGCTGAAGAGTGAATGAAGGGTGGTAGTGTTTTGGCTTACTATAATCCGCCTGTCCTTACCCCACCTAGCAGTGTAAAGACACTTTTTCTCCATGGCTACAAGATTAGGGAACAGCAAGAGAGAAGATGAAGCACTGAGGGTCCCTCATCAGCCTCCCATCACCTTGCATGGCTATGTCAACTGCAGCCTGTAATCCTTTCATCCTGGATCAACCTCTTACACCTTTTCTAATTCTCCACCCTGAAGCCTTTCCTCCAGGTACCCTTTAAAGCCTTGTTTCCCATTATGCAAACAGCAAGGCTACCCATCCTTTCATCTTTCTTTTGCTGGTGTCAGTCTGCAAGCTGCACTTCTCCCTTCTCAGAAGCAGATGCTCTTCTGAAAGATGCTGCTGTTCTTATCACAGGTTTCCCATTCACTGGCAGCTTTCCAAGGACAAGGTAAGAAAGGGATCATCTTTTTCTTGGCTTAGCTGAAATGTATTCAATAATGGCTTGGAAATTAAAACTATAAGGAGGAGTTAATAACATTCTTACACAGCTGTGATGATAAACTGTTACCCTGATGCTTAGCTTCACTGTATGCAAGTGTTATTCACATAGACCTTAAGACAGCTCCAGCAGGATACTGTATTTTCCTCCTTACAGAAACCATTTTAATATTAAAGTCTATCAAAATAAATGGACAAAAATTGAGAAGTGGATCAGGGCAGAGAGAGAGAAGGATTGGCAGGAGTTCAGAGTAAGTTTGTTGTTTTTTTTTTTCTAATGAGAAAATCAATTCCTGATCAAAATCTTCAAATTCTGAAAGTGCCTGAAAACTGGAAGTGTTGTCAGGGTTGACTTTGTAAAGGAGAGGCAATAGCTCAAACTTTTCCTTGTTCTCAGACTAATCAAGCAGAGAATGGGACATGGAGCAAAACAGGTCTTCTAAGTCTGGATCTAATTAAGTTTTCATAATGATTGCCCATGACTGTAGCCTCTGTTGTCCTTTTGTCTCATGTGTGCCATCTCATGACACCAGATGATTACCATCCACACTGATTTACAGCTGAAGAACTCAAGGCAGGCTCAGTCCACCTATGAACTTGGGTGCACAGTATTGCAATGCCTCTGTTCCCTGTCCTTCCCATCCCCAAGCTGTTGGCAGACTAGAGCCCACAGCTGCCTGAAAGCTTGTACATGGGTTGTTTGATGTATAAAACCAGGATCTTCATTCTGTGTGGCAAGTAGAGAGAAGTTACATATCACAAGAGTGATTCAGACACCTAATGTCTAGGTTGAAAGACAACAGAAAACCTGTCTAGGGATCAGCTAGACTGAAAGAGTATGTGTCCATGTTTCATTAGATGGTTCATGGCCCAAACGCTGACTAAAACTGCAATAATACAGACAGTAACAGCAACCAAGCTAGCTCAGATGGAGACCCTACTCGATACCTGATAACAGAAAGAGGAATTCCACCCAAAGCACCAAGAACTGGATACACTGTGTTTTCTGTTACACCATGGTACTTTGATCTCTCTCAGAAACACAACATGCAGTAACAGATTATTTCCTCTCTGCCCCTCTCATTGCATCATTGCTTCCATACCTGAATGAGACAAGATATACTGAGAGTAACAGCTGCCAAACTTGATGTCCTTCCACACAAGGAGATTTGTGGGCATACTGGTGTCTATCATGCACTGATCACCATAGCAGAGACAGACCTGTGTAGTAGACTCAGTCCCCATTGGTTTGCGCCGAGCCCTGACAAGAAGTTGAGGGTCTTTAGGGCAGGTTGCTGAGGAACCTGGAGTGTCTAATCATGGGATTTAAGCACTTCAAAGCTCTGCTTTCTCGGTAGGTATGGCTTGCCTTGGTATGTCTGGAGCAGTCCTCTTTATCATATTTCTGCCACATCTATTCCTATCTGTGTTTGTGAAGCAGCTGTTGAGGCACCCTAAATACATCACACCCATGATGTAAAGGAAAGATACGAGGACCCAGTTTTACTTCGTCAGCTGGACTACAGATACTCTGAAGAGAGCTCTCTACAGTGGGAGAAGAAACCTCATGGCTGTGAGAAGGGGTCACCATAGGAATCCCAAGAACTCTAAGCTGATGCCCCTGGATCCTTGAGAGCTCTAGAGAAAAATGTCTTAAAAATTTCAGAAAAGTCTTGTGAAAGTTCAGTAACTGAGTGAAATCACTGTCTCCTGTTCACTGACGAGGACTCAGCTTGCTGAACTATCTTTCCACATTCATTGCATGCTCACCCCAAAACATTTTTGCCTATATGGTACAAGTTGATTGTGCTTTATGTCTCTGGTTTCAGTTCTTTAGAATGTAACTTTCTCACAGGATTTTGCTGCTGACATAACTGTTAAATATTTGTGCTTTTGAAAGACATCTGGAAGTTCACGATTTGGATCTGGGCACCTAAATGAGGTGTTGTGCAAATGGAGAACCATGCCTAAAAGCCAAGAGTAAAGGGAAATAAATGAATATGCAGAACAAAAACAACACAAGGAAATGAAAGATAGAACAGCTTGAGTTCCCTTTTATTGATGTTGTGACCTTCTCATAGAAGGCAAATAGGTTTGTCAGGCATGATTTGCCCTTGGTGAAGCCATGTTGATTGTACCAAATCACCTCTTCATTATTTTTCTTCCTCAGCAATGCCTCCAGGAGGATCTGCTCCGTGATCTTACCAGGCATGCAGGTGACATTGACTGGCCTATAGTTCTCTGGTTCATTCTTCTTTCCCTTTTTGAATATGTGGATTATGTTTCCCCTTTTCCAGTCAGATGTATTGAAAACCCTCAACAGAAGTTATTAGAAGGGCAAGACTATTGCAAGAATTGAAAGGCTTTGCCTTTTGCATTTATGACACAGTAACCACAACTGAGCTTTTCTCCAGTTCCTGCTAAGAACTTCCTGAAGACAGGATCTCGTTTGAACCCCTCATGAAAATGAATTCACACCGGGGTTGTCTATTAATGTTGTTCAGGCATCTTAAAGGCTGGCATTTCCCTTTTGAATGTTCTTGGCAACTTTAGCATTCCCTTAACATAATGTTTTATGTGATGAATAGGGAACATTATTTCAGGTTTGCAATGCTATCTGAGAATGGAAACTGTTCATATATGTCCCTGGACAAGGAACAGCAAAGTGAAAGAAATGACTGATTGACTTCTGAGTGCTTTGATCCAAGCCCTGAATTATAGCAGCTATAATTGGGGATAATAAAAATGCAGCTTTTGTTTGGGCAGGATCTGTAGAAGCTTTAAAAACTCTGCTTCCAGAAAATAGGAGGTGTTTCATGTGTTTCTCTCATTAATACTTTGATTTATTGCCAGAAATGATGTAGAACAGTCCTCTTCCATAAGCTAAAAAATTGAAGCTTGAGCTCAGGATTTGCAAGCTGATTTAATGGCACTAGAACTTGGTGAATCAGATATTCTGGATGTTCCTTGCTTTGGCCATATTCCCTTATGCACATATGTCTTCATTCAGTAGCACATTCGGGATTTTGAGCATTTTATGTGTGGCTGACATATTTTCAGAGAAAGTTGCCAATAAAACTTTCTCCTACATTGTGGTAAAGTATCTTTTTATTTTATTTTATTTAGTGCATTACATAGTGCCAGAAAGGCAACAGAATTAACTGTCATATTTTATTAAAACCGTCTCCTGGCATAAGTCTGATAGTAGATGCAACATATAAGACAGCAAAAGAGGTACTGATAGAAATTTGTGGGTTTCCTAGTTGGACTTGGTTGCTGTTGTTGTTTTGTTGTCTAAACAAGAGGTGGAACTCATCTCTTTCTAAACCACATATGTAGAAAATGAAGACTTCTCCCTTTCCTGGGTTAATAATGTCAGTCATCTAAAGTATAATCAAAGGTTGACCTTGTAGAACTGACAATGGATGTAACCCTATTGTCCTAAAAAAGACCAGTCTGGAGATATGAAAATGGAGAAACATCCTCAAAAGGAAGCAACAGACCTTCAAGAAAGATCCTTGTGGACATGTGTGGCGACATTCATGGGGACATGGGCATCCTGTCACAATCTCTGTTTACTGCAATACAGACATCAAATGAATCAATTACAGGATGACAGCCCCTCCCTCACAATGCATAACTGATTTCTACCCTGAAACTGCCTTTCCCTACTGTAAAGCATCTCCACAGAGAAGGACCNTGCAGGGGGGTGGACACAATGACTTCCAGAAGTCCCTTCCAACCCCTATCATTCTATGATTCTGTGATTCTAAGATTCCTTGATCTTCCACCTCTGTGTCCCCTCCATGCTTCATGGTTTATTAATGTCTTTGTCAGGCAAGATGATTCATCCCAGAGGAGGGCATCAGTTTGAGAATACATATATCAAAACAAAGTACAAGCTGTGTAGCACTGGATAAATAGTGCACGGAAGAAGAGTTGAGAAAAATCAATAGATTATTGAAACTGTGATTGGAGGAACTTACTTGTTTTTAATAATAATGTTATAAATCAAAAGGCCCAGCCTAGAAGATGGGTATCAAGCAGGAGGGAAAGAGGGAAAAACAATTAATCTGGTGACTTGATTCTCAAGTCACGCATGGCCACGGTTCAGTCATAATCTTTTCCTCATAAATTAATTCTTTTATCACTCCCAGGAGTGAGAGGGATGAACACTCTACTGGCCTGGGTGGAGAGGAAGTCACGCGTAGTAATGAAGTGCGGATTTATAGATGAAATTGAGCAATATTGTTTGGTTTTGTTTGACAAGGGAAGAAGGCTTTCTCCACTTAAAGGATAACGATCCCTTTGGGACGTATAGGGGCATCTACTTTAGAGATTGAAATGATGGGCTGATCACAAGCTGGACTGAACTAGCCATTGCTGACAGAGGCAGCAGGGACACTGTATTCAGTGATAACTGGGAGCCCACACTATGCTAAATGAGAAACTATCAGCTCCCTACTGCCAGAGTATGAAGGTGGACACTATGTCATGGGAAGCTGGAAATCCACTTCCGATTCTTCATGAGAGCACAGAGCAAAATGGGAGGTCTCCCGTCTCCACCTAAGCAGCAGGGTGGACATTGACTGCTTGAACATGACTCCAAAATAAACATGGGGGAAAGGCTGATAATCAAGGAGTAGAGCTTGGGGAATTTCCTCCCCATTTGAGTCAGGCAGCTTTTGAAATATTTCTTCCCACACTGGATACTTGGCTTTTAAGAAGCTCAGGGCCTGAGCCCACAGAGATGTACACCAACATGGCTGCAGGGGCTCCTAGAAAGGCTCACTGCATAGCATGCAGTGATTACTTGATCACTTGCTGATGTCAGTGTAGTTTCCATTTGAGATATTTCCTAGATGGTGAAAAGGTCAGGAGGATTAAGTAATTGTCTGGAGGAGTAGATCGATGTGATTTTCAGGACAGGCCCAGTCGGACCTGGAAGTCCAGATTTTTCTCAGTATCTGTGTGGTTTTCACTCAGCCATACCTCAAAACTTTCTTGCTCAGGATCAGGGTTCAAATTAATACAATAACATATTCAGTTTCTGTCTACAACAATGCTTCCTCCTCACCCTAGGATTCCTTCATATGGGAGTGGAGCTTAAGCAGTGTTTCTTCCCATCCTAAAATAGGAACCTATATTTGATCTGACAGACTGTGCCCCTAAAAGCTACTGGCTATTTTGAGCACTGTCGAATGAGGATGTTTCCACTATAAGTACCAAAAGGGCGAGGTCCACTTTTCTAATATTAGAGATCTTCAGGACAGAGGTCTCCAACTGAGCTGTCCTCCCAGGGACTATTTTGCTGTCAGTGGAGAGAAACAGACCCTTTCAGGCTGGCATATCATACCCAAAGAAACATCAACAGAATTATCTATTGTCTATTATCTCTTCTGTTTGTGGACATGCATATTCAGTCAGATGAGTCCCACCACTGGTACCTATACGAGAGCCAAGCTGGCAACCCACAACAGAGACAGAAAGGACGAAGGTCGCGAGTCTTTCTCTGCTTCCAACAAATCCCTTGGTCTTTGTTGATCCTTTTGCTGATGCAGAGAAATTTTTGTCTTCTCTGCCAGCAGCTGTTTTGCAGCAGGCTTATCTGAGCTCATTTTCAGTGAGCAAATTCAAATAGAGGAAGAGACCCATCTGACACCAAGCTAAAGCAAATAACCCATTGGTTGCTTCCATTTGAAAGGTGTGTCCCTGAAGGTCTGGAGAGTACAATTTTGGCACAGACACAAAGTGACAAGCATGTCCAATAAGGGTAAGAACATTGACCACACTCTTTCTTTTCTTTTTCTCTTCTTTTCAAAATTGCTCTGTGGGCTTAATACCCTCCTGTATTTGCAGGCAGAAGAAAAATAAGACCTGAAGCATTCTGGCACCCAATGAAGAATTTGGGGGCTGTGCCCCTTGTATGTCAACCTCTGAAAATCAGGGAGACAGCAAGCCCCAGTGTTGTTTGTTGAGGTTTTTTTTTCAGATATTTTAAGCGCTTCAAATTAATCATTCCTCCTTGACCTTCCCTGCCTTGGCTGCCCTTCCACAGCCCAGTGGCACCAATAAAAGCCTTTGAGTCTAAAAAAGGAATGCTGTCCTGATATCCAAAGAAACTCATGGATCATCTCAGCTGTGGGGTCCTATTTCTGGATGCTGGATCACCTCTTACAGCTGCATCTGATGGGGAAACACTGGACCAGATTGCCCAGAATGGTGGTAGACACCTGGTCCCTGTAATCATTCAAGGTCAGGCTGGGCAGGGCTCTGAGCAACCTGCTCCAGTTGCAGATGTCACTGCTCCCTGCAGGGGTGTTGGACTAGATGACCTTCAAAGGTCCCTTCCAACCCAAAACATTCTGTCATTCTACGGAACAACATCCACAGGTCAATTTGCACTACAGAATTCGTACCCTTCTAACTCCCTAGTAAATAGATCAGAAAAAAAAAAANGGTCTCACACAAATCAGCTCAACATCTCAAACCCCATATACAGTGAAAGTTTCCTAAATTGATAGTATTATAACTCAAGTATTTAGCAGTGCAGATTCCAGCTGTCAAGATGTTTTCNATTTTCCTCAAGGTACTGCTGTGAAGTCCTTTAAAATAACAGTGAAGGAATTGGGACAGAGCTAAAATGGCAGAAGATGGGCACCTTTTATTGCAATTTTCTGCCATTCACAGCATAAGAGGCTTTAAAAGTTAAAAGCAGTGCTGGCTGCAAGGACCAATATCATAAGACACCATGGAAACCCAGCTGGCAAAATCAAATCCAATGTTTGACCTTTAAGCCTTTTTTGATTCACTTCGCACATGCAAATGTTTCATAAAGGCTGAAAGTCCACACTATGGTCTCACACAAATCAGCTCAACATCTCAAACCCCATATACAGTGAAAGTTTCCTAAATTGATAGTATTATAACTCAAGTATTTAGCAGTGCAGATTCCAGCTGTCAAGATGTTTTAACTCCTTGTATATGATGCTTTGGGAATCAAACCATGCAAAGATGTCTGCTGTGCACATACCTCTATGTTGAGTAACATGACCACTGTGCACAAAAACTTGCTCAGATGTGGGTATCAGCTCTATGGGACTAAACCCAGTCATTTATTGTGTCCTGTGAAGCTCACAAAATATATTCTCTTGCCTTAATCCATGATAGAGACAGCGTGAGCTCCAGTAGAATTTATTATCTACCTAAAATCAAGCAATAAGTAACCTGTTCGTTTCCAGGTTTAATTTCATAGCCTTTATTTATATTTCTGTGCTTGAACCCTCTTGCGCCCGGGTCAGGATATTGTGTAGGACCCATTCAATCAAAAAGTCACTCTGACAATAAGAAAATGATTATTTAAACTTACAGCAGAAAGTCTTTCAAGAAAGAGATAAGGGAAAGAGTCAAGAGGACTGAGAGAGGATCTTATCAATGTGTACCAATATCTAAAGGATGTGGTTCTGGAGGGTGGGGTCAGGCTCTTTTCAGTGGTGCCCAGTGAAAGGACAAGGGGCAATGGGCACAAACTGGCACACAGAAAGTTCCACCTAAATGTAAGGAAAAGCTGCTTTCCTTTGAGGGTAATGAAGCACTGTCCCAAGCTGCCCAGAAAGTTTGTGGTCTCCTTCTCTGGAGATTTTCAAAACCTGCATGGGTATGATCATGGGCAACCTTCTCAGCTTTAGCAGGGGGCTTGGAAAAAATGATCCCCAGAGGACTCCAACCCCAACCATTCTGTGATTCTGTGAATCTGTCAAGCCATTAGTTGCCCAGGAACTTCTCTCAGAGCTTATCACAACTTTCATGGGTTAGCAGCACAGCCTGATATATTGTAAGGGACGTATCTGGACTATTGAGTGATGAACTGGGAACGGGTCATGGAAAGATTTCAGGTATTGGATTTTCCTTTAGCATAGCCCTCTTGAACTNGCTGCTTTCCTTTGAGGGTAATGAAGCACTGTCCCAAGCTGCCCAGAAAGTTTGTGGTCTCCTTCTCTGGAGATTTTCAAAACCTGCATGGGTATGATCATGGGCAACCTTCTCAGCTTTAGCAGGGGGCTTGGAAAAAATGATCCCCAGAGGACTCCAACCCCAACCATTCTGTGATTCTGTGAATCTGTCAAGCCATTAGTTGCCCAGGAACTTCTCTCAGAGCTTATCACAACTTTCATGGGTTAGCAGCACAGCCTGATATATTGTAAGGGACGTATCTGGACTATTGAGTGATGAACTGGGAACGGGTCATGGAAAGATTTCAGGTATTGGATTTTCCTTTAGCATAGCCCTCTTGAACTTGGGACCAATGAGCTCTACATCAGCTGCCATGACTTTGTGAACCATCAGTAGATCACAGCCCAAGAATCATCTTTCAAGGAGATGCTTTGTATCAAGGGTAGAGGTAGGGTACACGTAAGGATCAAGTAGTTTGTCTTTTTGTAATAGAGCTCCTCGCTTGAGGTTAGAAAACAGTGATTCAATCTGCAGTTTGATACTAATGCCATAAGAACATTTCCATTTCTCAAGGGTTTTAATACATTTAATTATTTTACCATGACTGTTGCATTATTTTTTATTTTTTTTTCCTTAAAGTTCTAGCTACAGAATTTGAGTCTAACATTTGTTTAATACACATTGTGAGATTTGCTAGCTGTGGAAAAGAAACTTTAAAATCCAAGACCTCCAAAGCTGGATGTCAGATATAAATCATTCAAGGGGTATTTATTGTTATAACTTTTATTTATTTGTTCAACACTATGGTTTTCCAACCTGACCTAGGATTTAGGAGTGTTTTTCAGATTTCCTATGGCAGCAGGTTACGTTCAGGCTTCAAGGACTTTGAGTTTGTAAAGTCAGTTGGGTAAAGTTTACAGGCCTCCTCATTCTTAGCGGGAAAAGAAAGTTGCTGAATAATAATAATCTTTTTAATAAAGTAAAACAGAGCAATGCCCGAGCTGCTATCCAGTGAGAAAAAGATTCACAGTAATAAGTGTTAGCAGAATTCCCTTTGCTGGGTCCTTGTAAGATGAAATGACAAATCCTGAGAGAAAAAAAAACAAACACCAACAACAAAACAAAACAAAGGCATTGATATTCTGGGCTGCAGTTCTCTCGACTGCCCACTTGTGCCAGATCTTTGTGTCTATTTCAGGAGAGCACGAGCTTCTAGGACAGAGCAAATTGTGCTGCAGCATTTCTGCTCCAGTTTTTGTGAATCTTCTGTTTCAAACACATTTGCAACCCTCTGGCACATGCATGGGGCAGAGCATTTTCATGCCTGGTCTGGACATACCAATGCAACTTCAAAGTGCTGAAAGATGGACAGCAAGTTGCAAGAGGAGATGAATGGGTTAATAATGAAGGAGGTGTTTAGCTCTTCAGAAGGGAAGTCCTGACTGTACTGAAGTGACTGGCAAAAATCCCAACAGTTTTAGTAAGGCTGTAAATTCAAACCTTTTTTTTTTAATCACATTAAGTGTTGTGGTTTGAACTTTTTATACACAGAAAAGCATGCACAGAAATGACATTGGTAGGTACAGATAGATATATATGTACACATATATTGTTGTTGGGTATATACATCAGATGTAGGTTGATGCATATTACACAAACACATATTTATACCACTTGTAAAGATTCAAAATATATTCTTCTTCTATTTATTTCTTTTAAATTTATTTGATTGCACAATGAACCCCAACAATCATCCAGGGTACCTTAATACCATGATTGCTCTGAACACAATCACATAATCTCACTACAACCCAGCAGGATGCAACCTGTTTTAAAGCTTTAGCTGTATCCCATAGAAAACAGAAACAGAACTGTGATGATCTTCAAACAGAGCATAATTCTGTTCTGTCAATCAGGGAACTGATCATGAGGGGTCTGGCTCCTCTCTATTTTGGTGCAGAAATGAGAATCTCATTTTGCTGCAGAGGACAGAATATGTGAGCCTGAATATGATAACAGCCAGAAGTCTCGAATAGCATTAATGAAACATCTGCCCGTATCAGGAGTATCCTCCCAACGAATCAAGGCTTTAAAGGCTGCAGGAGCTGTTATTTTTCAGTTATGCTAATAAGAGGAAAACATTTCCAACTAATGGCTTCATTCACGCGAGGCCAAATAATCTGCTCAGAGCTGCAGAAAGCAGAATCTGAAAGCTGCAAAATATATTCCTGGTGTTCATATTTATAATACTTCCCAGGGTAATAGCCATGATGGCACTCAGCTAATAGCAGTAATGACACTCATTGCAGGTGTTTCTACTGAAATATTCATTAGCACTCTGATTTTGCTCTTTTGGCTTAAACAGTATTTCCATATGTTGTGGGCTCCAGGGAGAGCAGAATGTGATTCCAGAGAGCATATCTGTAGTTCCCACCCTGACTGAGGGCTTTCCTGCTCAGGATAGCACTGAGGTCCAGCAGCTGTGTCTTTGGCCTGGGCTAAAAATGATGCTCCAGAACTGTAGAGTTCTACACACCATTAACATCCCTTGCAGCCAGTAGACTGTCAAAAAACATGAGATGACTACACACAACCTGACTTATTTCCTTGGATGAGGAACCAATGTCTGAGTAAGGAGCAAGCTTTAGAAACTGAAAATTTCCTTTTCTGTATGCAAAAGCATGGAGAGATGGTTTGGCCATGAGGTACCGTGATGAGCATGTACCAGTACCAGTGTGTCTCCTCCCACACATGATAAGTTCAGTACAAAGTGTAGTTACTTCTAACTTGATGAATCATGTGTGCAGAGGGGTAGGCCCTGCTCTGAGACCTAGCTATGAAGGTTAAATTTCTCCAACCAATCCATGAATTTTTAATATGGATTTTCCTTACTATTTTATTACAGTTCTGCATATCATAGAGAAAGAAAAAGGTCCAGGGTTTAAACTTCCCATGACTCACATGTTTAAAAAATCTAAATGACTAGTAACCTCCCTGGTTGCCTCCCTGCAGCTGAGATGATGGAAAAGAACTCCACAATCTGCCTCATCACTCAGTTGGTGTGGTTTAATGGAGGTGGTGCATGTTGCTTTGGCTACTGGAGATGGAGAACATACTTACTGCAACCCATCCACTTTGGGTGCAGCGAATACATCCTCAGCGTGTTGAAAATAACACCTTCAGCATGCTTTCAGGCTATGTTCAACCCTTGTTCAGGGTCATCTTTAGCAGCAGAGGCAAGAATAGGTCAATCCCACATCCTGTTCTATTCCCTCCCATTTCCTGTTTGCGTAGCTACTGGGCTGCCCCAGCTCCCTCATCCCCATGGCACAGATTTCCCAAGAGATAGTTAACTGAGATTCCCAATTACTTCCTCCCCTGTTCATTCTACATTCATCCAGAGCTGCTTCCTTTCAAAACTCATTAGTGGCATTTATTCTTATTTGAATGAGAAGAAGCCACATAGGTAAGATATACAGATGGTATACTGTCTGTGGAGGATTGTTAAAATTTGGAAGAAGAGGAAGAATAGTATGCTGAGGAGATAAAAATTCTCACAGGAAATTACATGTGGGAGAAAGAAAGACAAAGGTCTGCTGGATGGCAGGGCTGGCTCTTGGGAAGGACTCAGGCAATCTCTGCAGTGGCAGAGGGAAATCTGTAGAGAGCAGTTCATCTCTCAAAATGACAAGGAAATGAAAACACAAAACAAAGGCTTTAAAGAGGTAGGCTGGCAAGAGTGAGCTGATGAGCTGGTGAACATCAGACCTGTGAAAAAGGAGTGGTGCTCAAATGGCAGTTAATTCCAGATATGGGAACTAGAAGCGTTCCCCGGAGCTCAAATCCTGTACTTTTGACCCCATCCTGGCTCAACATTGAGGCAAGGCTGAGAGCTGCACCAGCCCATTCCTTTGTCCAGGCAGGGCTGAGGACTCTGAACCATTCTCCAAAGGATGCTGTGTCATGACCAAGGCCCTTCTCATTTACAATATAAATGCATTCATGACATGTTTCTACATTGTTCTTGCTCCGGCTTTACCTTTTACACTTTTCCTCTCCTTTTTCCCTTCCCTTCCCTTCTCTTCCTTCCCTTTTTCATAAAGGCAGAGCAGCAGAAACAAAGAGCTGAAGATCAAAGCTGCTTATTTTTCTGAAGACATTAGATAACCCCGTTACTGCTCAGAATCATTATCTAGGCAGACTGGGGAAACTGGAAAGTAGGCAGTTGCTGTGACTTCCCCAAAATCAAAAAGCACAACAGTTGAGGACTGGATCTGAGTACTTTGTCATCTTCTGTTGCTTGGAGTCCATTGTATTACAAGCTCATTGCTCTCTTTTCCCCATTCGTATAAACTCTATCTCATCCCCACACCAAGTGCAAGAAGTAGAAGAAGGAACAAATGAACATCATGCCTGCAAGCTGAAATTAAATACATGCAGCTCAGGTTGAAAGTCCAGACTCAGCAATGAGAGCAATTAATCTGATGGAAAACTGATTTAAGGGAATAGAGGATTCAGGAGTCTTACAATCAAGACAGGGGAAGGAGGAAGGTACCTTTCACATCACCTTATGCACATGAGTGTGTCCACCTAACCTGTCACCCTTTTGTAGTCAGTGGAGAAAAACAAATGCTTTGAGAGACTGTTCATCTCACTTATTGTAGAAGCTGACTTTAGCTATGATTTTTCTCTCTGTAGATCATGAAGACAACCTAAAGTCAGGTTTCTTTGTCCTGAATATGGATTTCTCCACTGTAGACATTTATAGCTGACAAAAATCTGCCCTTGTAGTCCCTGGGCATTAACAGCAGTGAAGTCTAAGGTGCAATCCACTCAGGCTACAATAACTGTCAGTGTTTCTCCAGATGATTTGTGCCATTTGCTCCATTTACTGTATTGGCTAGATCTCCTGTGACTGTAATAGCAGCCAAACAACTCAGAGGCATAGAATCTGTCCCACCATTGAGTGTAAATATTTTCTATGTTATGCAGAAATTATCATTTTGGCAGTAGAGCTGAGGCAGTCCGGACTGTTTTATCTAGAAATGATTGCTTTGGATTATCAAAGCCTTAAAAATGTACAGAAGCATTAACAGCATCTTGGAAAATAACACACAGTTGCTATTCAGCTTTATGGTGCCTCAGTGGGCATAGAATGTAGTGAAAAGCATCTTGAAGTTAGAAGGGATCTGTATACAATAAGCTCTTGAGCTCCAACCTGCACCCAAACAACTGCTGCATCATGAACTGGTAAACCCTTCTGGACACATTCCATCACCTCAAAATCTTCATTTCACACCCACAAAACCAGCAAACCTTGCATAGGTGGAGGTGGTGGTCAGTCAAAATGGTCCCATCAGCCGTAAGGAGTTAAAGAAGTAATCCAGGACTGAAGAACATTTGTCAGTGGTTAAGATTTGCTCCTGCTGTTGTCTGCAGGCAGCAACAAAAACCCAAAGTTGGCCTAGGCCACGTCCATTGCAAAATACTTACCACCCTGGCAAAAGAAATGTCTATGTCAGCTTTTTATGTGCATCCCTTGAAAGAACTTGCTGGCCCTTCTCAGCTCCTCTGTCACATTTATAGCAGCTGTATCAGGGTGTGCCCCTTTCCATGTTTATTCTCTGTTTGCACACCACCTCATCAGCGGCTGAGCTGAGCACGGTTGGCAGAGAACTAACATAGAATTCTTGAGCACACAGCATCATCCCTTGCTCTGAAGGGCAACTTTTGGACAAGGTTTGCCTCATCTGGAAACTTTGCAATATATCTCTAGGATTCTCTAATTTTAAGAATATTTGCAGAGTCACCTTTCACCTGAGAATTTTGGATCCAGGCTTCCTTGAGAAACACCAAATTATTGACTAAGCATAAAAGTTGTTAAACCTTTTGTACTCTGTTTGGTAGCTGACTTTATATTCTCCTGTGATTCAGTCTTTATGGGCAAAAGCACAGACAGCATAAACTCCTTGCAATACTTCCAAGTAGGAAAACAGAATCAACTGAGGTCAGATTTGAACATTTCATAAAAGGGAATATGTAGAAATGTAACATCATTTGGTAACTGCATAAGTAATTAAATACACAGAAAAGATCTAACTCTCTCTAACACTGATCACAATTATCCATTATTCTCCTCTTGGTTTAATGGGTGTTTATACTGAAAGCCT
The DNA here is from genome assembly GCA_013399075.1 of Chloroceryle aenea. Classification (NCBI taxonomy): domain Eukaryota; kingdom Metazoa; phylum Chordata; class Aves; order Coraciiformes; family Cerylidae; genus Chloroceryle; species Chloroceryle aenea. Next base: position 180,120 of record VWZY01009520.1, read on the forward strand.
GTTTGAAGTTTTAACTAGAGTGCAGTGACTGACATCTAGATAATGAAATGCAGAGATTTAATATCCTTGAAGTTCCTGTCCCCAGAATTTTTACAGTTCTGAACAATGCCATCCAAAATATTGGGTTTCCCTTTATTTGTCTCCTTTTCATTACTCTCTCTCAATGAACTGCGAAACCATTATCAGACTTGGACAGGAAGGCAAATATTCATATTAAAAGATCAGAACAAATTCATAGATCATAGAATGGTTTGAGTTGGAAGAGACCTTAAAGATCTTCTACTTCCATGCCCCCTGCCATGAGCAGGGACACCTCCCACTAGACCACCATTCAACATGGCCTTGAACACTTCCAGGGATGGGGCATTCCACTTCTCTGGGCAACCTATTTCAGTGCCTCCCCACCCTCACAACGAAGAATTCTTTATCTCTTGACAAAGCTTTACCATATCAAATAAGACATTTATTTGTGAGGTCTCAGTGCTTAAAGTAAAGCGATAAAGATCTTCAGAGAAGGATTCATATCAGATACCTTGGCTGCCAAGTTAGTATAAGATAAATCACCATCTGGAAGTGCCTGTTTCTCTCTACTGACTATAGAAGGAGACTAGACACCTAGAATGAGACACCTAATTTATACATGGTAAGTTAATTAGGATGGACTCAGCTCTAAGAGTTTAGGACTCTATCTCCTTACCTGAATGAGAGCATGATAGGGTAAGGTACTGCCACCGCCTTTGGCCACCATCAGTCCAGTGTTGTGAGTTAGACTGGAGATGACCTATAAAGGCATCTCCTGTCATTTAAAAGCATGAAGAAAAGAAAAAGTCATTACTTTTAATCAGAATATATTTATATACATATAATTAGTCATCCTTACCTGTATTTGAAATGTTTGTCTTGTTTGGTATTGGAATTTTCCTAACCTTGGTTCCAACTGTTGGCTCTTTTTACACTTCTCTCTGCTGGATTAAAGAGCTCTTGTTGTTAAAGATCAATTGTGTTGTTTTCTTTTCTCCTTTTGAAAGGCTTTATTTGCCTAATCAAATCACTCTGACTTATTTTGTTCCAATAAACAGATGGAATGTGCTCTACAGAAAAACAGATATAAACAAGAATGACAACCTCAAAACAAGGTAAATTTTTCCCCAGCTTTGGGAGTTCAGCTGGTGATGACATGAACTTTTCTACTTGATTCCTAAACTCCCAGGGCATAGTGAATAAATACACAGGTTCTGGAATGATCTAAATAACGGTAGGGTGCATTTCTAGCACTTTTCTTACATCAAGTTGTAATCCCTGAAAATGGATTGTAATGCGGAATGAGGGAAAAATTTGACAAAATCCTTAAAATCCTTTCCCAGTGTGATGTTAGTTTTTGGGATGATTCTTACGTTTTGTTTTGGTTTGGGCTATTTTCCTTTTTTGGTTGGTTGGTTGGTCGGTTGATTTGTTTTTTTTTGTTTTAATTCTTCCCAGAAAAATTTCTTTTGCGAAATATCAACATTCCAGTCTAACAACTCCTGTCATGGGCTTATTGACTGTCTATGTTTAGAGTCAGGACCATCCACTAAATTAATGACAGATTTCTTTAATCCCTCTCCCTTCCAAAAGGGGAAGAGAAAGGGAATCAGGGAGAGAGACTTATGGATTGGAAAGAAAAGCTAAATGAGCTTGAATGAAAATAATACAAATAAAATTGAAAATATACAAATATATAGAAAGCCAGTATCAAATCAAACTCCCCTGATGGTAATTACATCATCATTACCACTGATGCTGTGGAGCAGGCACTGGGAAAGTCCCAGATTGGACTCAGCAGCAGTTAGTAACTGGATTCAGGAGCTGGATTGTGGAATCGGATTCAGGAACACACAGAACAGGATCAAAGGCAGAATGGACAGAGTCCTTCTCAGACACCGACCACTGAAAAAGAGGCTTGACCCTCCTGATCCCTCAGCTTTGTACTGAATATGATGTATATGAGATGGAATCCCTCCCCACAGGTGCAGACTTTTGCTTCCTGCACCCCCAACACGGTGCACAAGATTTAGGAGTGACCTTGATAAGGTGAAGAGGACTACAGAATTAACATTCTTTTTTTTTTTTTTCAGTTAAAATTTCAAAATTAAGAAGTTCCTAACCTTTCTGAATGTTCAGAATTAAATATTTCCACTTTGAAAACACCATTGGAAACAAACATATACTCATTTTATTGGGAAGCATAACCAGTTTAAAAATAAAACTGAAGTATTGCCATTGATCAGAGGTAGGCCTTGTAATCTTTTCTTATCAAAACTTTAGTCAGTGGGAAGCTAGCATTTTGGTTTGGGAATACAATCAAAACTATCAAATTAAATAGTTTCTGCTCTACTCTTTTTCTCAATATCACTGTTAAAGAGGGAAATGACAGTATCCCATTTTCCTATTCTGTCATGGAGTCCATAGAAACCAGGAATTTGAAGAAATGCTCATGACAGCATGGCATTATGGGATGCTTACAACCTGTATCACATTGCAGGTAACATATTCAAGTTAAGGAATCAAACCATTCTTGTTAACAGAAAGCTGGCACCTGAAACAGAGCCCCATACATCTACATTTGCTCTGCCTACCTTCTTGGTGTGCAGGTACTTGGAAAAGGAGCCACAGGGACCATATTCCATGTTTTAAGCCTGTCTTCAGTTATCCAGGTACACTACAGGATGATGGAGATCTCAGATATACATTCTGAACTGACATGTAATAAGATAGTCTAAATATTTCAGCTATAATAACCTTCACCCTTCCCTTCTCTCCCTCTGGTACTTATCTTATTATTACATTTCATTGTATTCCTCAGGGGGCTTAGTCTGCTTGTTACGGCTGGATAATTCTTTTATCACTCCAAGGCTGTCTATTAGATCTCTCCCTCTCTAAATCTTTTTCCTTAATTATTCTCACATGCTTTCTCTTTTTTATTACTAGTTTTGAGATGGAGGTTCACTCAGCAGGCCCTGGCAATTCCCAGCAAAGCCCTCACTCAACATAAATCGTTCTTCCTCAGATACCTTTGAATTAGGTAATGCCTCTCTCCTCCCATGTCACAGGACACTCCACAGGTTTAAGACTGTGGAGAGCTGTGGCAGAATGAATCAACACTAACTTACTGAAACATTCCAGAGAGACTAGTCTGTAAAATTCCAGGTGTCCCCTGAGTTTGGCATTGCTTTCTGAAGCTCCCTAGTTCTGTAATAAAATATCAGTCTTAAAAGCTTGGTTTGTATGTATGGGAAGGGGGGTGGGGGNTTGGGGGTGTTTACCCTGGACAAGAGAAGGCTTCAGGGAGACCTTCTTGTGGCCTTTCAGTACTTAAAGGGGATGGTTAGAAAGATGAGGACAATCTTTTTAACAGGGCCTGTTGTGACAGGCCAAGGAATGATGGTTTTAAACTAAAAGAGGGGAGATTTTGACTAGAGAGAAGAAAGATTTTTTTTTTTTACAATTAGTGTGGTGAAACACTGACTCGGGTTGCCCAGAAAAGTAGTAGATGCCCCATCTCTGGAAACATTCCAGGTGAGGTTGGACAGGGCTCTGAGCAACCTGATCTACTTGAAGATGTCCCTGCATGGGAGTTGGACTAGAAGACCTTGGCAGGCCCCTTCTAACCCAAAACGTATGTATGGTTGGAGCTACTGACTATTCTCAAGTCTGAGTTGTGCAAACAAATGTTGACCCAGTTCCAGCATCTACCATTTCTTGTGTCTGGTTTTTGGGCAGTAACAGGGAATGGTTAAGCAGAAAGTACTGACCCCTTCCATGGAGCATAAGAAAGGCAGATCTAAAGCCCTGCTGCTTCTGTCGTTTGTATGCAGAGTACCTGGCTAGTGAATCAGGCATGCTGAGCCTGCTCAAGACATTTAAGGTGGATTCATTAGCTAAGAAGCCCAAGACAGATGACCTTGGGCAGCATGCCGAGATCCCTGCAAGCCTTCCCTCTCTTTAATATCCTTTCTCCTTGGGCTGCAGTCCAGCTATGACATGGCCTGTCATTACAAAACCTGATCTCCTCTCTGCTAGCCTCCAATTATTGCTGTGTTGCACACAGTTAATTCTTTTTCTATTTATCTTCCTCTGATTCTTTCATGACTCCATTCAGGCACTGCATTAGTTTTTACCTAATTTCTCCTTCAATGTGAAAGGTTGGGAAGGTGGACACGAGGTCCCACAGTGGCTAGTATGTCTTGCACACAGAAGATGAGTTCTTCCCACAGTTTGCAACCTCATTCTACACAAAATGCATGAAAAAAATGGTCAAGAGAAGAAGGAGAAGATGGAGGACATAGCAACAATAATAACCTGAGGTTGGCAGGTTCCAGGGTACAGAATCAGCAGAAGTAGAAATACCTACTGTCCTCCGTTGTAACCTTCTTCAAGATCTAGGCATGTTTACTCTGTGCTGCTTCCACTCTTGTGGACATTTAACTTTGCTTCAATAGGCAGGTATTAGTTGAACTTAGAGATGAGCATGAGTTAGCATATCAAAGTGTTTTCATGGTGCTCTGCAGGGTGTCAAAGTTTGCATACAGAGCTGGAGTGCCTTCTGTTGGTGTGGTGGGCAGGTTTGAAGTGTGGAAATAGCAAGCTGCTATTTGCCTGGAAATTTCCCAATAAACACCATGGGATGACATTCTTCTGAAACATCTACAGCATTTCCATGATGCTTAGCAACATAAAAATTGTAGTGAATCACTAACACACATATTCAATGTCAGAAGGGTGTTCAGTGCCTGTCTTTGATTTTTACCATCCCACAATGAATACAACACATCTCAGAATTTCCCATGTAAAAGCAATTAACAAGTTCTCTAAAACCAAATTAGTTTTCTCTTCCTAAAAAGCAGCCTTTGCTCTGTCTTAATTACTTTATTTTCCCCCTTGAATTCTCTAGATTCTGCACACCTCCCACCATGACACTAAATGTTTCCTCTTCCTTCTGTCTTTCCATGCTACTATGGTCTTGGTGGCCAGACCATAGACTTCATGTTCTCCATCCCCACTGTCAAGGATCTCATGGTTTGGTTCTCTGACTCATGCCTACACATGTGCCATCTGGGGTGTCATGATGTGTTGGGGGGGCTGACAACATCCCCATGGCCCAGAAAGGGGGGGTCATTACCATGAGTGCAGGTTGCATGCAGGACATGAGGGCAGGCACACCAGCAAACATATGCAGCCTGTTATCAACACATCAGAAAAAAACAGGCCTGACTGCAAGGAAGATGTATCAGGCAAAAAATATTAACTGGGACCCTTCTGCTGAAGATGGAAGATTAACAGGATTGAGAGTAGAGCAGGAAGGTTTTGAAATAATGATGATGAAGGGCTGCAAATTAGCTCCATTTTTGTGGAACCATTGTGCAGGGGAACAATTTCTTTACTCACTACTTGCCTTGGCTGTTTGAACTCCTTTGTAACTTCTTTTTTTTCCCCTGCATGTTTCAGCCACCCTGTATTAAGCCGGGATACAAAGGAGCGGCAGAAAACAGACCTGTCAATCAGTACAATCATCTGGAAGGCCTGGAAAAAACACTATTCATAAAGGCAGAACACTGCACATGGTCATTAAGTAGTATGTGTAGGTGCTAGGACACAGGGAACCTCACAAGGGAGAGTTTTAAACCAGAGTGATTTTGATGATGAAATATTTGAAGCAAAATGCATTTGTTTGTGTTTGTGTGCATGCATGAGGAACATGTGTTTTTGCAAATGATCGTTTTCCAGTTAGCAGCAGGAAAGGCTGGAAGGCTGCTTTGATGCCAGGACTCTGGGCTGGTGATTTCTGACCGCGCAATGTTCATTTGGCCAAAACCCTGTAATTGCAGTTTAGCAACCCAAATGGTTGCCCTGGAGGAGGAAGCCACCCCCCTTCAGCTCAGTGTTTGCCCAAATCAATTGTGCTCATTCATTCAAGATATCGATTTTGCTTCAGCCCTTTGCTCCAAGCCCTCCAGGCAGGTGGGTAAATCAGCGCGGTTGACAGAGTCCTGCTGCTTCCCCTTAATGCCAGTTCTGACAGAACACAGTCACTCTGCCCCGGCTGCGGGAGGCAGATACACTTTTATAGTCACTCTTGTTTGGAAAGCAATCATCCAATTACGTCCTGCCAGAGACAAGCGTGTTCATCCCATCAATAAGCAGCGTGTTCTGCACGCAGCTTTTGTCAACTGGCTGTCAGGCAACCCAAGACACCGTGCAATTAAGGTCCTCTGCTTCAAAGCCTGATGAAGACTGTTGAGGATTCACCCCTTCGCTGGGAAACTTGCATGCTTCAAATCTGACAGACGGCAATAGCAAGCCTGGGAACAGGGACAGGACCCAAGACACCACCTCTCTGACCTCCTCAGTATCCTCCTGACCTGGCAACTCTTGCCCTGGGACAGTAAGAAGGTGTTTTTCTCTCCCTCACATCAAATCAGGAGATTTTACCTCTTTTTATCCAGTTGCAAATCCACGAGATACCAAGATTTCAAAATCTGAGTGCTCTGACACACATAGTTTAAAACAAAAGGAAAAAACAGTAGTAACATCTGTCTAAAGAGGAGCCAATTTTTTATCACTCACCCCCAAGCTGCAATGTAGGATACTGAGGACTCAGTGGACTGTGCTGTCATAGTAGCTCATGGTTTCTACTCACACTAGAACTCAAGAGTGTCCCTATAGGGCTACAGTTCTCTGATACACCCTGTGCCACTCAACAACTTGCCAGCATCTTCATGATTTACTTTCCTGAGGTTTTAATCCAAGTTTGTGTCTTTTCCTGGTAAGCTGTTCAATCAGCTCCATCAGGTTGACTCAGAGCTGCTGACAGATCTGTTATTTTTCAACAACTACAGCTTTCAAAATGCCAATCCTTTACATCAGAGACCCCAAAATACATATTCTGTCAGGTAAATAGCCTCTTGATTGTAAGTGTGATGTAACTTAAACAAAGATGCATTACTTTTTAATGGCAGCCTGGATTGTGTTTCCCCAAACTCTACTGTTCCTTGAAAGTTTCTGCTAGTATCTCTACGTGCTACCAACGCTTGATAGCAGGGTTTTCTGAGATCTGCAGGAAAAGGTTTTACACACAAAGCTCAAATGCAGTTGCCAGACTCACAGGATTCACTAAACAAATGATCTACCAGTTCAGAAGTCTTTGTGTTTGATGGAGTATATTACTAGTGGCTTGGAGAAAACACCTAAGGGTTAATTGTTCTGTTTTCCCAAGTTTGATGAGAAGAGATCATCAGAAGGAAGAATCAGAATGAAAGAAAAGCAGGTGGTTCTTCATTCAAAGTGTCGTTAACCTGTAATAGGATATGACGAATGGTAAAAGCTTAGCTGAGTTCAGATCCCCTGGAAGATAAATCCATCAAAGGCTGCTGGGACACAGAAAGCAACTCTGTCTCTGAAAGTCTCAGGGATAAAAATGCCTGTATGGTAGGAGACTAGAGAAAAAAAAATACAGAAAAACAGCTCTCCTGTGCTCACTCTCTGCTTGTGCTCTTCCGATGCTTAGAGTCTGCTTTCGGTCACTCAGAGACAGACTAGTGTCTACACGAGCTGACAAAGTATGGCTGGCTTTATGCTATTTGGTGGATGAGAGACATAATTGAATATACACATAAGTTATGTGACAGAGGGGAACTAGGGTGAAAAAGAGAAAGACTGGAGAACATAAGCAGAGAATTCACAAGCACAAACACAAAGCTCAGGGACCCATCTGCACTAGTGTTGGTTAGGTCAGAAAATTTGCTAGATGATTGCAATAGCCCACATGTTTCATCCTGACATTTCTCTATCCATGGTATATAATTCCTGAACTGGTTTTAGGTCACCAGCTGTGCCTGTGTATCACTGGTGCCTGAGCAAAAGATGCTGAGATGCTGAACAACAGCTCATTGTTCCCCTTACACCTTCCTCCTGGGATGCTGGGTCTGCTATTTCCAGGTCCGGTGGAAACAGCTGATTCTTGGAGGTCCTCTTTGAGCGTACCACTGTTCTGGTTGAAGCTACACAGTTAATGGTCAGGATACCCAGAGAGCCACATGCTTCCCAAACCTTCTTTTAGATAGTTCTCGAGGGTGAGATGGTCTCCCATGAGCCTCCTTTCCTCCAGGATGGACAACCCAGGTCCATCATACACTTCTCACCAGACTTGCTCTCTAGACCCTTCCCCAGCTTCATTGCCCTTCTCTGGACACACTCCAGCCCCTCAATGTCCTTCTGGGAGTGAGGGGCCCAAAACTGAACCCAGGATTTGAGCTGCGGCCTCTCCGTTGCCCAGTCCAGGGGGAAAATCCCTGTGCTGGTCCTGCTGGCCAGGCTAGTGCTGATACAAGCCAAGATGCTGTTAGCCTTCTTGGCAACCTGGTCACACACTGGCTCACATTCTGGTGGAGGTGGCTGTCATACAATGTTCCCAGATCCTCTTCCAACAGGCAGCTTTCCAGCTGCTCTTTCCCCTTTCCCAGTCCTGGAGTGTTATAGGGTGTTGTGACTCAAGTGCAGAACCCAGGACTTGGCCTTGCTGAACATCAGACCATTGGCCTGGGCCCATCAATCCAGCCTGACCAGGTTCCACAGTAGAGTCCCCTTACCCTCCAGAAGGGAGGGTTGAAGCACATCCTCTGTGTGCCTATATCTGCAATTATATTTCATGGGCTAACACCTCTTTGCTCCCATGTTTTCTTGTTAAGACATAAGAACAGTGTCAACAGAAATTCTGCAGGAGAAAACAGGGACACCAACACTGGACTGGGACTCCAGGTGCTAGGAGCAATCTCAAAAGGAGATCTTTCCAGAAATCATTGCAAGGGGAAAAGTCCCTCAGCATCTTTTTGCCCTCTGTATTCTACTGCATTAAGGATTATTCTCAAAAGCTGAATCACATCTGGCTTTTCCTGCTTCTTTCTTTGTTTTACCTGGTCACACAAAAAAGTTATACCAGCAAATGCAAACCTGATAGGAATTTGAAATCATTCCGAATTTGAGCAAGAAGGGCTTCTTCTTCACTTTTTAAAAAATATGTCCTCAGATCAGGTTCCTAAAGAAGTGAGATTTTTTCTTATTTGAGTCTTATGTTTTTCCATCAATTCCTAAAAATCCTTGAAACTCACCGGGCAGTTTCAAGCAAATTTCACAGCACCAGAAATCTTAAATGTATAGGTCCCCAGACATTTTACTATAGAAAAGAGAGATCCAAATTTAGACGCCCACAGGAGCAGTTTATTAAGCACAGTCTTTATTACCCATCAGAATTAGAAAGTTCACAAGAAAATTCAGCAAAGGAATCTCACCCTGACCAGTTCTGCTGCTCATAGTAATTTTACAACTTTTTTTTTTTCTAATTGGGCCCTCCTCCCTTTAAAATTTCTATTTTAATTTCTGACTTAATTTGAATACATACATTTTTAATTGGCTCACTGTATCAGTGGCCATCATGCTGGCAATGTGTTGACTGATCTCTCTATAAATAGAGCATTTCTAATGCCGCCAGAGGTACTTCAGCATTGTGAATCACTTTCCACTCTACTGTATCACTTTAAAATAACAGAAGTGATGGCATGTTTTTCCTTCTAAGCTACTAAATATGGTAGGATTGGGAGGTCCTTGGCAAGAAGTCTTCAGAATGATTTCCAGTTCTTTCTTCCCTCCTTCCTTGGATGAAATGTCCTCCAACTGACATTTGAGGGTTCAAATCATTTTAAATGAACCTGAGCAGGATAGGATAGGAGAATAGAATAGAATAGAATAGAATAGAATAGAATAGAATAGAATAGAACAGAATAATTGCAGTTGGAAGGGACCTACAATGATCATCTAGTCCAGCTCCCTCACCAATTCAGTGCTCACCAATAGTTAAAACATGTTGTTAAGGGCATTGTCCAAATGCCCTTAACATTTACTGACAGTCTTGCAGCATTGACCACCTCTCTGGGAAGCCTCTTCCAGTTTATGACCACACACTCTGAAGAAAAGTTTCCTAATCTCCAGTCTAAAACTCCCTTGATGCATCTTTGAACCAGTTCCACAAGTTCTATTACTGGATCCCAGGCAGAAATGCTCAGCACATCTCTCTAACCTTCCCCTCCTCAGGAAGCTGTAGAAAGCACTGAGGTCCCCCCTTAGCCTCCTTCTCTCCAAACTAGACATACCCCGAGTCCTCACCTGCTCCTCAATAGGACCTTCCTTACCGCCTTTCACCAGCTTTGCAGCTCTCCTCCTGATGCATTCAAGGACCTTCACATCCTTCTTACATGGTGGAACCCATATCTGAACACAAGGTATGCTGAATACAGTGGGACATCACCTCTTTTGACCGACTGGTTCTACTGTGTTTGATGTACTTCGGGATGTGTTTTGCCCTTTGAATACTTGAAAGACATTCTTTAGCTATTTTTTCGGGATGAAACTGAACAGAAAGAAAAACAAGAAGAAATGTTGTTTTAATTAGAGATTTAGAATAAATTATTAATAAATTATTTGGACATTACAATGTTATTAGGAAGAGTTAAAGAACGCAAGTCTGGTTGTAGAAGACCTATAAACTCATGCATTGCAAGGATTTGGGTAATTTTTACTTTCAGTAAATACAGGCTTTACCAGTGGATGGACCTGTCAGTTCAGGATCCAAACCATTGCCTGTAGTATCACACGTTTCCTTCCAGCACTCTGAACAGAAGTAACTGTACCACAGCTCACATCCTTCAAGAATGCCTCCAGCACTCCTGCATGCCCTCTTATATACTAAAACACATGTATCACCACACACCAAATGGCAAATCCCATCACTGCCTTTATTACAGCAGCACATCAAAATTATCAGCAACAGCCAAGATTTGTTAGTGATCATTTCACAATGATATGTGGCACCTGCCTTCCCTATGTGTCCTTCACATGTGAATAGACAACTTTGAGTTGGTTATTTAGTGAGAGATCAGTATTAGAGATGCTTTGGACTTTTGTTTGAAGCTCTAGTCTTTGCTAGGCATGGAGACAGGGCATAACTTTTAAATAGATCTTGAGTGGACATCTACTATCAAGATCTGAAGACAGGAAGTTGTAATGACTTCAGCAGGTTAGATAACCAGACATGGCAATAGTCTGTCAGAAGCAATAGAGTGTTCTTCATTGCAGGACACTCTACCTTTCATCTTGTTTTGCTTTTTTTTACTAGTGTTTGTTCTTCAAATCATCCAGAAACTGTTGGATCCAGTGGATAAAATTCTCTGTCTTGTTTTATTCTGGGAATAAGAGAAAAGTCTGAAAAATTTATAACATACTTTTAGTCTTATATTTCCAGAACACAGAATAAGCTCTTCATGGGTGTAGTCAAAGTTCATTGTGTTCCAATGTATATTTTTTGCTGCCAATCTAATATCCAGAAGATTTAGAGTCAACAGTTGTTTGTATTCTCCCACAGTTCTAGGATGATTCCTGTCCTGATCTAGAAATTGTCAACGATGAATTATGCTCTGTAACACTTATAAAAAAATCTATCAGTTGATTATATTTAATATTAAAAAGAAATTTTAATCAGATTCTTTCTTTGAAGTTATCTAGCTTCAGTTTCCAGATAGATGATTTCATACCTGTGTTGGCTGGGCTAAACAGTCTGTTCCTCATGTAAATTTTTACAGGCTGCAATCAAACAATTCCTTGACCTTCCCCCTGATAACTAGCCTTTGTTCTTTTTACTTTAAGCCAAATGCAATCATTTAATGACTCTCATAGCCTTTCTCTGAACCCCCTCCAATTTATCAACCTCATTCCGTTGTAGCACAGGCCATAATCTCATCAGTGACAAACACAGGATTAACACAACCTTGGCCAAACTGAGGATTCATGTTTATGCCTCAAGGAATCTCATTAGCTCTTTTTTGGTTCCTACATCGAAGTAGGAGCTCATATTTGGCTGATTATCTGCCATGAGGCTTTCTCAGAGTTACTGCTTTCCATAAACCCTATGAAGAATCAATCCACTCTGTATGTTAATTTGTAGGATGGAATCAATCCCTGATGGTGACTAATCTGCCTTACTTGCTCTTAGATGCCCGTAGAATTTTGACCTCATTGAAATATACACATTTTACCAAATGATCCATGTGTCACTATACCAACAATCCCATCCTTCTCACTGGGTGTCCCTCAAGCTTAGTAACATCTACAATGTTTAATAGCTATATTTTATTCCTGGCAATTAAATGGGTGAGGGTGGTAATATTTGATAGTGAAGGGACAAAAATTGATCTTTTCAGAAGTCCGTTATAAATAATTTTTTGGGGACATGATTGAAAGAGTCTGCATCACCTTATTGAAGAACAGCAGCAGAAAGGTTTTCCCATTTCTTGATCTACAGTGGAAAATGACTCCAAATCTATTTTCTGCTCTGAAAAGGCAAAATAAGGAGAAGAAGACTGTAAAATGTTTAAATAAGAACTTCAAATGCACAAAGACGTCATCCTTCAACAAGAAGACATAATGACACAGCAGTGTGGGCTGAAGGCAGCATCCCACTCAACAAATGACGTGACTGAGCTGTCTTACGTGGCAGATGCTTTCCAGGGATATCTATCAGCTCTACTTCTCTGCCTGGTAAGATCTTAAAGTCTTTTTTGGCTCCCTTTTTTCCAGTGCTATCAATTCTTCTCTCCAATGACTGGGTCACTGGTGTAAAAGAGACTTAATGACGCCCTTGGATCAGTAAAGAATCAAATCTTTATGGTTGTTCCCATTCTTTTCTGTGTCCAAATCACATAGTCCTGTACTGGATCATGTATCATGGAAAATCACATGGAATTATAAAGGCATGTACTTTTTTCTCTGTCGAGCCTCTCTGCAGTTTGGACTCAACACCAGACTAGGGGCACACCAACTGCTGATGGAAGAGCTGATGATATTTCAGATGTGTGTCTGCTTTCAGCTGTCTGAGACATGTCCTGATCCTCCACTAGCTTTCCAAAATTACTCTCTGCTAGCAAGAAAAAAGAGTCTCAGACAGAAACCCCCACAATACCAACAACTGCACTTAGATGATACAACTCCCACCTTGGGTGACCCTCAGCCACATATCCTGTCTCCCTTTAAAAGCAACTTGAAGCCTACAAGGGAGGAGGAACACACCAAGGACAGGAAGCAGCAGAAAATTATCCCACTTCTCCCAATTTTCCATTCATTATTATATCCTTTGGATGATCTGGAAATACAACCCCAAAGTCTCTTAATAGCTTTTATTTATTGCAGTAGATAGATGTGAATCAGTGCCCTTATTGTTCTGGGTGCTACATAATAAGCATATATAAATGAGTTTATATGATCAGCTAATAAAAAGATAGCCCCTGCCATGAAGTAATGAACCTCTAAGACCTACTTTAATTATAGGCATAATTACTACAGTTGGATATCCTTTAATGCAAAATGCTGGCTGCAGAGAGACTAGGAAAGTATTCATACTGGTTTATTAGCCATTTGTTTTGCTTTTCAGGCATTATCTGCATGGAGAGAAATACTTCTCTAGAGGAATAACCATATCCACATGAAAAGTGGCACCACTTCATCTCTGTGTAGTGACAATGCTGTTTTCAGTGTAGTGGACCTCAGGTAACCCTGTTGCTATGGGGTTTTGAAAACCCATCAAGCTGGGTATCAAATGTGTCCCTTTACATTAGGAAACACATGGCAAAGCTCATCCACAGTGCATAGTCTACACATCAAAGTTCATTTTGATAGAGCCAGGATGTTAATTTAAAGCAGAAAAACCATTCTTAATTAACATGCTTTGTGGACATTGTAGTTCCACAGTAAACAAGTCATACAATAAATGAGTCTCTGAAATGGATTTAAATTCACTTGAAACAAGGATGTCTTGTTCTAGAATATACATATTCAGAGGAGAAATTGATAAAGATGAATTAATGTATGATTTGTTTCCCAGAGAAAGAAGCTATTTCCAAAGGGAGGGGTATTTAGAGGATGAGGAATGCTTCAGACCCACTGCATTTGGTTTGAAAGTCCTCTTTATTTTTTTTTCTCTTTTAGAGTATTTTTTTCTTCTCCAAACTGAAAATAATTGTCTGTGATATCCAAATTAGTCTGTGCAATTTTTATCAAGAACATTTGTAATTTAAATTGCATCTACAAAAGGAGAGTGATAAAAAAAATAATAAAATATGTTCATTTCATGCTCATTATGTATCTCAGCGAGACTGATGACATTTTAATATTAACATTGTTATGGGTTCCATATAAAAAAATTAAGCCTACTTAATATTCCAGACACTGCTGATTGGAATGTAGTTATTCTTGACAATGGAAAATCAATTGGTATTCTAATTAAAAAGAATAGCAGAGAAATAAACAAAAAATAATTAAAAAAGATATATTCCATATATTAAATGGAAGACTGTGTTTGCTCCTTCTAAAGTGCATCCTCTTCCAATTTTTCTTTTTCTTCCCCCAGTTGCCTAATTTGGACTTTAGCCTTGAACTGGGGGATCAAAGGTGCATTGCATCGTCCTTTCCAGACTTCACTGCAACAGGGAGGAAGTGAACAAAAACAAACAAGCGAGGAAGATGAAAAGAATCAAAGACAGTGAGAGTAAAACCAGCTCTGGAATGTCACAACTGTAGTATAAACTCTGAGTTTTTCAGTGCAGGTCCCTGAGCAATTTAAGACTGTTTAAACAAGTAGTGATAGTAAGAAAGGGACATCTTCCACTTTGCTGCTCTTACTCATGTTTTCCTAGGAGATCAAGACTAATGGATGTAGTGGAATAGGTAGGAGGGAGAGGGGAGGAAGAATGAAAGAAAAATAAGACTGTCAGAGAAGCATCAGGCTGGAAAAGTGTTATTAGCAAATTCACCTAAAGATCAGTCCTGGTTTACTTATTTTTTTTCATTAATCATGATGTTTAAAAAAAAGCAGGAGAGTCTTCAGTTCAGTACGCAAATTTGCAAGGCATTTTCCCTATCAAGAAGGATCAAGCTATCACAAAGAGAGAAGCAAATGACCTTGAAGATAAAAGTAATCAAAGTGAGGTGAAATTTAACAACATGAGCTAGCTGCAAGGACCAGTAGCAATTACATGTGCTCTATGATGGAGAAGAAAGTTCTGAGGATGACAGTCAAACTCAGTGGGATGAGATCTCTCTCATTTAACAGGTGACAACAAGCTAATCACCCCAAAATCCCATTTTAGTCAATAGAGATTGACTTCCTGTATTGATAGTCAATAACATGAATCATCTGAACAAATACTGGTGTCTTCTCCTGGTTCAGGAGAATCAATAGAAACTTAAAGAGCACTGACTTTATTGACTCACCTTCTGTTGAGTCAAAGGAGTCGGGACTAGCTTGTGCCAAGATAGATGCTTCCATTCTAGTTACTCGCAGTTAGCCATACCCATGTGACAAATGCAGCCCTGAGAAGTAGTCATTGATATTTTGGAAGGAAATAAAGAATGAGGTATATTAATCAAGTCTCAACTACAACTTTACATGGAACATGATGTGCCGCTCCAATCACCTGTGTTCACAAATAACAAATACCACCATGAACTCATGAGATTATGATTCTATGACTATATAAGACAAAGACTACAAGGGTTTTCAGGGGCAGGCGAACCTCTCTGAGCTGTTGACATGACTATGTGAGCTACATTTATGCAGCTGAACAAAGCAATGGCTGAGCATGAATTAACTGCAGTCTGTAAGTACACTTGGGATGGAAATGCCAAGGAACAAGAACTATTTGAACTAAAGGACATTACTGGGAAAAGAACAAATAGATCTAAATTAGCTATGCATAAATGCAGGAGAGAACTTATAAGGAGGCTGCAGCTGATTAGAACAGCCTTCCATTGGAGAAACAGAGGAAAACTTTGGTTTTGTCACAGAGGAAGAATTTGGAGGCATGGACTGTTGCCAGCAGGGCACCAAATGCAGTGCACCAGTGTTATTTCTAGGTCCTCATATGCTTTCACGGGACACCTTTCATGTGTGAAAGACCATCCACCTTTAATGTTAGGCAGATGAATGTGCTCCAGAGGTCAAGTCACCAATCCTTCTTGGCTTTACAGTGAAGTGCAGCAAAATTCAAATACTGGCAAAATGTAACAGCCACAGACTGAATTTAGCAGCTGCGTCAGGTCTGAAATATGTAATGTGGTGGCAGAACTACAATGCAATCCTGTAATACTCCAAGTCATTCAGGGCTCCAGTGTTGTATTCAGGTGGGAAAAAATGTCATTCCATCACCAAAATCTGAAATACTGCAGTGTCAGACCTACTTTTGTCTTGGAAATGTTCCTACATGAAATTCCCTTTTTCCAGTAACACCTTGTCTTTTCTGGAAGAACAAACTGTAGGTTCCCCCGCTCCAGGTACTCTCCACAAGCCCATCAGACCAGCCCTAGGAAGGCAGTATGGATGGGTCACTCTTCTAAGACATTATCTAAATATTCCCAAACGATCTCTTTTACATCTCACACTTCTGTTTAACAGTGGTTTCTTAAGCTTTCTGCAGCCCAGTCTAGTGGAGAAAATTACCTAAACAAACGTGAACAGATTTAACCAGCTTGCTCATATGACTTTATTATTATGCTGAATTGCCTCTAAGTTCTTTGCCCAGCCTTCAGCTTGGCTGCCATGCAAGGTGCCAGAAGAGTTGAAAGCCATGATATCTTTTGAGCTGATAGAAGGATAAATCCCCTCTGACACAATCAATGTCTCTTGCTAATTATTTCTGGCTCATCCTGACCAGCAATTAGTTTTAATAGCCTAGCTAAGTTAGCTCTGATGATGTGATATCAGTATCAATCACATTAATGACCCATCTGCTAGGAAGCCAAGGCAAGTTATTACCAAGACCAACTTCAGCCCATAAGAAGTCTGTGTGGCTATCAACACATGGCTGGACAGTTATTAATAAGTTAGAGAGCAGCTGATTCATGTCTGAGTGATGTTTTAAACCTAGAAGAAGTCTACAACCACCCCGTCCAAATGTAGGCTCTTACCACCATCATTTATTCTAGTCCCGCTGAAATCAGTAATGAGAAACTGAGGACTTCCAGATTGCAAGTCAGGCCACTGATGGGCTGAATTGTCCCTGGAAGGCACTTATCATTCATTGATGGAAGCTGAATAGCTCTGTAATGTAGGTATTTCATTTCAGTGCTTAAAATCAGGTGGGTTGAATCTGGGCTTCTGTCCATCCGGAACATGAGAAGAGCAAAATTCAGCAACATCACACTATTGTAAAAGTATGTTTGGTTTAAATATTTTTCTAGCCCCTATCACTGGAATGTTTATTAGCATATTTATCCTCATGACTGCACTCAGAGTAATGCAAGTGTTACTATTAGTCTGGGTTGAAGCATCAAAACTCTGGTTTGTGGGAAATGTCAATGTTTTGAAAACAGGTTTTGTAAAAGTTAAGACAGAAATAGATATTAAAGTACAATTCTACAGAACAGGGTTTGTGAGGAAGATTGTCTTTCTGAAAAATTTATCAGAATTCTGAGACTTCCACTGCTTATTGCTGATATATGATGTGCATCTTATTTCATGGTGTCATGGTAGCACTAATTAGTGTGCTGTCTAGATTTTTAATGAGATTATTCATACTCAAGTCTCAAAACTTTTAAAAAGCTTGCACAATTATCCTATTTTAAAGACAAGGAAAATGAGGAAGAGATAAACAATTTGGCAGCTAAGACCCTAGTGATGAATTCTCAGCAAATTCTCCCCTCTTCTTCTAAAGCATCAATGCCTCTTTTTGATTTAATTCTGTTGCCTCCTTTTCTTCCTAGGCCACATTTTCCCCCGGCTAATGGGATGATGGTCCCTCCATTAATGGATGCAACAAAAACCACTGTGGAAATCACTGCAGCAGGTTTGATTGGCATCAGAAGCTTAAACAAAAAACACATCTGGGCTTTAAAACACCCGGAGAGGACAGCCACAAGTACTGCAGATGAGCTTAAAAAAATATCTACTCACCCTGTAAGAGGCTCCAGGTTTGTGGTTTGATGCAGGAAGTAAGTACAGGTACATAGAGGAAACTTTATCATGAGGTCTTTCATCCCTCAGCCAGGTTCCTTTCACCTTCCTCTAAAGGACTGTGTTAGACAGAGGATTCTGGACTCAAGGGATTGCATGCTCCAAAGAATTAACATTAAAAAATTGCTTGAAATGAAAAGGATCAGAGAATTAGAGGACCCATCCCAAACAGCCACTGATCAAAGCACCACAGAGTGAACAGTACACAGTTATTACAAGAAAAGCTATCAGTAGGGGAGGTGGATTAGAGGTGTTTTGGGTGGAAGGTATTAGGAGTTAATGAATTCCCTGAAAAAAAAACCCAAAACCGCAAGCACAAACCACTTTTACATGGCTTTATCAATTTTTCACCACACTAACTTCACACTAAGCAAGAGCAGGTCACATACGATTCAGGACTAATGAAATTATAATTGTAGTCAGTGTGGGAGAGTAGACTTTTTGCTGTTGCAGTGCAGCTGAGTCTCTGATACCAAGGCAGAAGCAAATGCTTCAGTTTTGCTTTACTTTTCTGGAGCAGCTTTATTCAGACTTATTTCTCAAGACACTGGTTTTTAAAGGGA
The DNA here is from genome assembly GCA_013399075.1 of Chloroceryle aenea. Classification (NCBI taxonomy): domain Eukaryota; kingdom Metazoa; phylum Chordata; class Aves; order Coraciiformes; family Cerylidae; genus Chloroceryle; species Chloroceryle aenea. The sequence goes on from VWZY01009520.1 coordinate 198,768, forward strand.
GAGAAATTCTCATTTGCCACGTGCTCCAGATCCAGCATGTGGGAGAGCTGTGAGGCTCCTCTCCCACCATAAGGGGGATAAAACGGAGCAGGAGGAACACACACAGTGGAGACCACTCTTGTTGCTTGCTCTGTTTCCTGCAGCTTGGCAGGGTAGGGATGCCCTTGCTGGATGGCTGATGTGGGGTCTAAACCCATCATCAAAAAAAGGGTTAAACAGTGGGAATATATCCTTATTAGTAAATTAAATAGTCCTGTGAAGAGTCCCAGACACTGGCTTCAAAAGCATAGTGCTGTTAGTATAGCCCATGCCAAAATCTTATTCCCCTGTGCACTTCTCAGTCATGGGCCAGGAGTTACTACAGGTCATACCCAGCAAGCACTACTGATGAGAACACCCAATTTTCATAGACTTATAGAATTATTTGAATTGGAAGGAACCTTAATGATCTTCTCATTCCTACCCTTCTGCCATGGGCAAGGACACCTCCTGCTAGACCAGACTGCTCAAAGCCCCACGCAACCTGGCCTTGAACACTTCCAGGGATGGAGCATCCACAAATTCTCTGGGCAACCATTTCCGGTGTCTCACCACCCTCACAGTTAATGATTGTTTCCTTATATCTAAAGGAAAGTAGAAGAGCTAAATAATAGGAAATAATGTTGCTAGGTTCCAGTTGACTGTGTTCAAGAGAATGCATCTTACACAATATTAATTTTCTAATACAGGTTAGGTCCCCCACTGTCCTGAGGCTGACCTGAGAACTGTCTGATGTCTCTGCTTTCCCTGCTTCTCACTTGTGCTCCATAGTGTAATGGCGCTTGTGCTCTCCCTCTTGCCTCTAGCAAAAAGACTTTTATGGAGTTTTCTGTAAGAATCTTCCTGCCCTAAACTCCATTGACCCAAAAGGGAGCAGAAACTTCAGATGGGTTCACTTGGGGGCAGAAACCTGCATTTCAGGCAATCCAATTTAAGAATCTGTAATGAATCACTTACTCTAGGATGGTGAGATGCCCTCCCTCTTCTTCTTGAACACACAGGGAAAAAAAAAAATACAAAGGCTGTCCCAGTGTGGTTCACTTTTATCAACACTGTAATTTGCCAGAGTTTTATAGCCAGAAGAATGGCTAAAATGTAAATTGTACATGATAAATTGTATGCATATATGTGTGCACACCCACATGTAATGTGTGAAAGGGAGTGCACAGTGATGTGGGGAGTACCAGCATATTACCATTTATAAACTGGGTGGCTACGCAATACACTTAACAACATCTGAAAGTTTTACTGGAGTAAAGTCTATTGAGCAGAAAGAAAATCCATTTGCTCCTCTTGAGCTTTTTATAGCAAAGGTGATGAGGAGCCTAATTCAAGTAACATTTGAAGGTTCTGCTGGCACATCTCATCTCTTTCTAGGTATTTTAAAACAAGCTTGTCATCTTGGTATCTGAACTAAGTATCTCAAGCTGGCTTCAAAGCCCAAGCCAAGAATTAATTCAAAGCTTTAATGCATTTTTCAGTACTCTACAACATTAAAATGGACTAGAAACATTTTTCTGAGCTAACGCAATTGCTAAGTGCTTTGATCAGAGAAGCATTTGCTCTTCATTGCAATACACTTAACTGACTGAACATGCATTGCCTTTAACTGAAAGTCATTCTAGTTTGTGTTATTTTCTATACAAAATCACTGAAGAGCCAGGAATCTTCATATTGGTGAAAAGAAACTTCTCATTCAGATGGGTTTGGGTCTCATTTCTATAGAGTTACTTGTTGTTTGCCACATGTGAGGTGAGAGAAAATCTCTCTCCTGAATAGTAGGAACAAAGAACTACAAGGGAGCACACATGGTGAAGACTAACACCCTCCAAAGAGTGCAGGTAACATTGTAAGAGCAGATGGTTATTCCAGAAAAGGCTACACACTTGCAATTCTGCAAACCCCAAAACTCTGTAATGTGTAAGTGGGTTTGTTTTTTTGTTTGTTTGTTGGTTTGTTTTTGTTTTTTGTTTGTTTGTTTGGTTGGTTGGTTTTTTAACAAAGCAACACTGTTTCTAGAGAGTCCCTGGTTAGTCCCTGGTGAACCAGATGGAGACCAAGGATCCTTTCATCTCTTCTGGTTTGTAATGCAATTATACTTTAGAGGTATGTTTTATTTCCAGTAGCAAAGACTCTCTTCTGGTAAAGCAGTGTTCCACATCCAGGTGGGAAATGTTTGTGGTTTTGAGCGGAAAGTTTTCTGCTGCAGTTCCCATTGCCAAGAGATGTACAGAGGTGAAGGGAAGAGAAAAAAATACTTAGATCATCTGAATGTTTGTAACAGGGAATGAAAGGCTGATATTGGACAAAGAAGTCTGACTGCTTAGGTTCTCTCTTCAGGTCCCTTTCACTCTCCAGAGTGCTCTAAAGTGGAAAAGTTTTTTCTCGATAACCTGGAGTTTTTCAGCCATGAACCCTGAACCTCAAACTATATCTGAGTGACTTCCATGTATTATCAATGGCAAACTGCTCAGCAGGTTTTATGTACTCTCTGAGACACCTCCTTTCCTAAAGTGTGAAGTCAGTTTGTGGTAGGATGCCTTTGTTTTCATTATGGTAGGCTACCTTCACTTCCATTACAGATCAAGATGAGCTTGAGTTTGAGTGTACATCCACGGCTTCTGAGTTCACACAAGATCTTGGACCTGAACAGATACAATAACAACATGTCACCTGGAGATTGTAGAATCATAGAATGGGTTGGGTTGGAAGGGACCTTAAAAATCATCTTGTTCCAATACCTTGCACTAGATCAGGCTGCTCAAAACCTCACTGAACCTGGCCTTGATGATAAAAACTGTGGTCAAAGACAAATGCAATTACTACAGAAGTTGTTATGCAAGTATGGTCTGTTGTTTTCAGGGCTTAAACTGCCATCTTCATTACGTGTTCTACTGGAGCATGCAGATGGACATACACATTGTCACTGTCCCTGCCATAGCTGTCACTGTATTATGCTTAATGAGGTTTTGTTATAAGCATATTATATGTTATTCTGTATTATGTATAAATACCAGGAGTCATGTTCTAGAATGGCATAACCCTTTCCATTTTCTTTCTACAGAGAAAGCCTAGACAAATAGCTGAGATGCCTCCACTGCAGATATAATCCAAACTAATCCTCAGATTAGACTGGATTTGATGATTTTAAAGGTCTCTTCTGACCAAAAAGGTTCTGATTCTATGATTCTATGATTAGGTGTCATGACTCACCTTTAGTAGTGTTTAGGATTACACAGGATATCTCTACAAGAGCAAGGTAGAGATCCCAGATTTCCCAGCATACAAAGACCCGGGCCCTGTTTCCATTACTGAAGACAGTTTCCCTGGAGTTGCATAATTACTGAAAAGCCACAGCACACACCACTGAAAATGAGAATTAGCCAAAAAGGGGATAATGTGAAGGGCGGTATTGAACTCAGCTGCAAGAGATTGAGATGCATCTCTTTACTTCTGTCTTTCTTCTACAGATAGCACAATTAACAGCAGCCAATGAGGCTTGGAGACATTTCCGCAGTCTCTGTGTGATCTGAATCTCTGTCTCTGCAAATATATGTTATTATTTCAGTAGATCACTATTTTGCCAATAAAAGGGAGCACCAGAAAGAGAAAAGTGTCCCTGTATTGCCAAGCTGATCAAATCATACTTATGGATGCTGTTTCAGGAGAGACCTTGAGCACCCAGTGCCTAGAACAAATGGACTGATACTCACTCCACCATTTTTGTTTTTTTTTTCCTTTTCCTGCAAATGGGAAATCTGCTTTTGAGTCAGCCTTTGGCTGAGTTTCAGGCCTGGAGAATGGCTGCAAGAGGTTTTTTTTTTGGAAACTTACTGCCTTTCTCCTACTTCAGACTCTCTTTCTATAACTCTGGTGATTTCTGGACTTGCTGAGTTAATTAGTGTGTGTAATTGGACATTCTAGTAGAATGCAGCAAACACAGTGAGAAGCAGGCAATGCTTAAAAGTTCAAAGCTTACCTTTAATTCAACCTGCTTTCTGACTTATTCAGCCTTGTTTTACTCTATCAGTCACTGAACAGAAGGGTAAGGCTCTTTATTCCAACCTCACACTTACCTAGCCCCCTGGCAGCTCCAACCCCCTCCTTTTAATTATCACTCCAAAAGCATAGAGCCCACGGTTACATGAGTCACAAATTATATCTCCTGGCAGCGCATAATGCTCCTTTTCACACCTACAGAGGATGAGTCATTAAAAAAATTGAGAAAAAAAAAAGAAAAAAAGGAAATTCAATGTTCACCATCAATAGAAGCAGAAAGAAAAACATCAAAGAAGAAATTACTGATGAACATATCAGCCCAAGTATGGACAGATCCCTTTGAAATGGACAAAACATGGAGTTTGTCTTCGGGTAAGTTTTGTCTTATAAAGTGCTGTAGTAATTGAGTGACAGAGCTATTGAAGTTCCCACTACAACTCTGACCAGCTGTTCTTTAATTGCAAACAGCAGGAAAGGTTGACCTTGCAACAAAGGGAGGGGAGATACTGCATGTGCAGAAGAGCTGAAGGATCCTCCCATGTAAACTAGGAATCATTTCCCAGTGCTTGAGATTAACCAGGGAAAGGAGAGACATAGCACAGGAAGCATCGAAGGTTGGGACTGAATTCAAGGACAAAATTTACTGCTTGGACCTGGATCTCAAACAGAAGCTGAAGATCTGTGGCATGTCCACTACTTGTAGGCATAGGGTGGGTAGGAGGAGATCTCTGGCCCAATCTCCTTCTCCAAGCAGGGCTGACTTTAAAGGAAAACCAGGTTGTTAAAGGCATTACCCATCTTGACGTAGGTCAGTCATTCTCTACACATAGGAGACAACTGGACAATCTAACAGGCTCTCAAAAGTATGGGGGCAAACACACCACCAGAATATTTACCTGAGGACATAATCCTCTGCCACGTCACTGAGAGAGGGTTATTTGTCCCCAGAGGACCAAGTGGGAAATTTTACATCCATGTTTTGTTGTTGTTGTTGTTGTTGTTTGTGGTTTGGGTTTTGGGGTTGGTTTGTTTGTTTGTTGTTTTGTTTTGATTTTTTTCCTTTTATTCTTTTTTTTTTTTTTTTTTTTTCCAAAAGACACAACTCTGGTTCATCAAAAAGGGAGATGTTTCCAGGAAGATATGCAAGGAAGGAAGATTTTCCTCTATCTAGGATGTTAACAGATGAGCTACTGCTTGATTTGCTATTTGGTGGTGATTAATAAAACCTCAGGAGTGATAGATAAATTTCAGGTAAGCAAGTAAACAAACGTTAGAGGAAAAGACTGCAAGGGAGACAGAGGGATCCATCAACATCTGCCAGCTCAGAAAAATAACTCTGCTGAACCAGAATGTGCTGAGGAAGCTGTATGGAAAGTCAATCCTCTTAAAGCACAAAATGTCACATGTTTCTACATCCCGAAAATTTAGCGTGATTGCAGAAAAGCAGAATACACACAGGTGTTCTCTGTCAGTTTGCAAACAGGTCTCTTTTGCCTTAACCATGTCTGGGGTTCTTTGTGGCTTTATGTCCTTTTATTGCTCTGATTGTTCTCCACATCAGCTCTCTCCTTTGGCAAATTTTGAGATACTGACACCTGAGCTCTTTTCAAAATTCAGAAAATACACTTTTTTCCTTCTCCTCCTTCCTTTGTGGGCCAAGTTGAGGATGTCTCTACCCCTTTTGCTCCGCTAGGAGACAGGAAACAAATATAAAAAGGTTTTTGAGCCCTGTTCTTTCCATAACTTCTAAATACACTAGCTCAGTGCTATAAATATGCTTGTTCTTAAAATCCTTTATTTTCATATTTCTCTTTTGGTTTCTTCATAGCGTTTGTATGAATTTCACGTGGCTTTGAGTTTAAAATCAAAATAACCCTATTTTCCAGTTGGCAGGACCATAATTTTTCATGAAGTAATTTCTAAGGAAGTCAGTGCAGAAGATACGTAAGACTTTAAACTGATATTGAGAAATCAGGGGCCTGAAATAAGGCAAAGGACAGAACTAGCTGCTTCAAAATAGGCTGGAGAGAAGTTAGCATGTTGAATAGATGTAGCTCAGCCCAAATGTTCGTGCACCCCTGTGGCAGGTGCAGCCTCCCCCAAGAGACAAAACTCAAAAGTAAACAGGGTGTGCTAGAGGAATTTGGCACCTCAGCCAGAGAAGTTTGATGCCTTGGTCATTAAGCTGCACCACCCGGTTCTTAACTGATGCTTTGGGGTCTGGACCCCTCAGTGAACATACTCGGGGTCTGGGCTGAGCTGTGGTTTGTTGGGGCTGGTCCCCTCACCCAGCTGGTGACCACAGCGCACGCTCCACTGGGGTATAACTGGGGTTCGGCCTAAGAGCCAGAGGAGCTGGTTCTTTGCAGAGCAGCTGGTCTGGCTGTTGGACCCCCACTTTGGACACGCCACCCGAGGGCACTGCCATGGATTGAGGGAGGCTCCATGGATCGAGGAAGCCTCGCCCCCCTTTGGGTGAGTGGTGTCTCAGGCACTCCTGGTGTGGGAGGTTTCCCCTCGAGGAGTGACCGTGTGCCTGTTTTGGTTCGTCTTTCCTTAAGGTTTGGGCATTAGTTGTGTAGCTGTTCATTCCCCACCAGCACCCGGACTGGCATTTGTCCGAAGGAGCACGGGGCAGCAGCGGTTGTCATACGGCCTGTTGTGGATGGGGGCTGCTGTTGAGTGCGTGGGCACCTCCGGGACATTGCTGGCGTAGTCGTCAGGATGCCGATTGAGGAATTGCTGGGGAGGCACAACCGAGCCCCTTCTCCCTATACACTCATCCATATTTCCACCCGTGTCACAAGGAGCTACACCTTCTCCAAAAATCTCTTGTCACAGATCTCCACAGGTGTCAAGTCCTGAGTCCCTCAATGACACATCAAATCATGATTATCCAGTACCAACACCTGATGTGTTGGAATAGTGCTCTGCTTGCTCTCTGCAGGCATCAGGTCCATGGACTGGAACAAGGCAGGCTCAGCACAGACTGAAAGGACATGCTAATGAATCCAGAGCTCAGAAAGCCTCATCTCCAGGTTATCTTAGAAAGCTCTCTAACCTTTGTTCATTTTCCGAAATGCTCCACATGTCTGTTTTTCCTGTCACATGTATTCTCTTAATTGCTTTGTTCATAATGGTGCTGAATTTCTAACAGTGTACTACTTTTCCTTTTTGGCTCTTGAAAACAAGCCATTTAACCTTTTGGGCCGATGGATTTTCAAGTGGATGGTACAGCTGTTGAATCTGAGAAGTGCAGAAAGGTGAAAAGAGATTGGATAAAAATGTCCAGACCTACTATCAGGCAAATAAATGTGCTTTGAGAAGCTTTGAGGATCTGTATTTCTTCCTGCTATTGACTGTCCATGCAAGCCTGCCCTTGTCTTAGAGCTTTTCGTTCTTGATAGAACACAAGAAGTACAATAAGAATATATTAGACATCACTGTTAATTAAATAGCACAATGCAGAAATCTTCTTAAGGGATTATCTGTGATAGAACCTGAGGATTAATGCTGCTTATGCTCAGGGGTTTATATGACAGACCACCAAAGTAAAGTAGTGGGCATGCAGTCTCCAAAACAAATGGTTTTATTTAATACTCAAGTCTTCAATTTCACAGATTAAGAAACAGGATTATCAGCCACTGATTTGTCCACCAATGGCTATAGCTTTGCTCACAGAAAAAGCAGGATTAGTCACTGATTGGAAAAAATCAAAAGCTAAAAAAAATCTATATGGTATCTCTCAGGCAACATGACTTGAATCCTACCTTTATTACAGCTTCCCATATGGGGCCTTCAAGTTTGTATTTTCTCCATCTGGAAAGTGGGAATAATAATTTATCCCATACCAGTATTCCAGGACAATATATTGCTTTAAGTTATCTGAGTTTTATCTCTTTCTCTCTCTGCCTCTCTGTCTCTCTCATATATATACTCGGTACTATTGTATTTTGTGCTCTGAACAAACTCCTTTGCATTCAAAACATAGACAATATCTCTCATAGAGCTTTGCTTCCTTATCTTCTTCCCTGGGAAAAACCTCTCTAGGAAAAAAAAATTGTAAATTGGAGTGCTGATTTGTTTGGATTTTATTTTGATATATCCACTCCTGAGCACTCTGTCAGAGAAAGGAAACTAAATGTATGTGCTTCATTCTTGGAAGCAAGTGTTGCTCAAAGTAATTATGAGAGAAGAAATAAAATATATATATATACTGTACATTTAAGGCATATACAGCACTTGTAGGAAGTGAAGCTGACATTAAGGATTTTGATTTGATATTTTACATAGAGCTTAATCTCAAAATGGAGTTTGCTGTCAAGAAGGCTCAGTCTGGGTGCTTCTCCTCTGACCTTCCACTTTCCAGAGGCCAGCAGTGATATGATGACCAGACAGCTAGAAGCAAGCAATAGAAGAGTAGGGCCTCAGGGAGAGTCATGAGAAGGAGAGAGCGTGTGATGAAGACAGAAAAACTGTGGTGACATTGGCAAACAATAGCAATAACAGAAAGAAAAGTCAATAAGATCAGCATTGATTTTTTTGATGGTCGGGTGTGTGTATGTGTGTGTGTGCAATGTTACCACCTTTGACTTTTTAATCAGGGGAGCCAGTTTGTATTGGTTAAGTATTTTTCTGCCTGAATAATGCTGTTTGAATACCCTAACTAACACCTGAGCTATCTTTGCATATCATTCTATCTCCCATAAGGTTCAGCTGAAAAAGGCTACTTCACCCTTAACAACTGAGAGATCAGATGTGGTAAAAAAGGGACTGAAACAATATTCAGGGGAGAAATAGTTTCCCCTGTGCACCAAACTCATTGTTTTGGGTTCATTTTACCAAATATCTTTTCTCGTGGCTGATAAAAAGCTTGTGGTCATCTCTTTTGCTCTCCTTTCACAGGCAAAGGGGAGCTGAATAGAAACAGAGTGTTTTCTGAAGCTTAATGAAATCTTGCAGCAGGATTTACAATGAAATGAAAAGGGGAAAACTCCAAAGGAGGGGATCTCTGAAGTGTACTTTAAATACTGTATAGAAAATACACATGAATTTTCCAGTCAGCCACAGACACTCAGTAATTAACGCTGACCACTGAGCAAAGTTCAAACAGAAAAGAGAATTCCAAAGGTGCAGCTTAATTCTTGTTTACTTATTTATAGCTACCCATAAAAACAGAATGGGATTTCACATTTTAACATACTGGAAACCCCATTCATAACAGCTGTTTTATTTTTACTTTCTTTTGCAATTTTTATTGTCCCTTTTTAAGGAAACAAGTGAACTAGAGGGCCATTAAGACAAGGCAGTAGAAGCCCCATCCATGGACACAATCAAAGTGATCTTGGATAGAGCTCTGAGCAGTCTGCTGTAGTGGAAGGTGTCCCTCCCCGTGGCAGGGTGTTGGAACTTTAAAGGTCCCTTCCAATTGCAAATGTTTTATGATCCTGTGAATGTAATCTTCCGTACACTACGCATACACTACACATGATTTTATAACAACAGACTGATTAATAGCTGCTGGCATTTTTTCCTTCCATATTTTGTCCTTAAAAGTATGAGGATCACAATTTCTGACCACTGTGTGCATGCACAGTCACTGGGCAAGCAATTAAAATAATATATTTATAATAGTCTGGTCCCATGACCGTGGCCATCACTGAAGAAACATTCTTACTGACTTTGGTAAATTTTAGCCCATCTTGTTCATAGAACTAGTTCAGTGATCAGGTTTTTTCCAGTGTTGTGGTGACAAAGTCAATTGGTCTGTCTGGAAATCATTATTGTGGAGGAAGAGCTAAACTGGGCCACAGAGACATGATTCCAAAGTCACATATGGCAACAGGGGAGACTGCAGGGGAGACTCTCCCCAAAAGACCTTTGTATAGGGACTGGTAAATTGTTTATGTTGTAACATGCTACTTCCATTCCCTTCCCTAAACCCCAGGTTAAATCTCCAGTAGATATGTACTGCTGACTTCTCTGCTTCTTCTACCAAATCTCTTCTACATCTCTTCTCTCTACAGCTACCAATAACTTGTCTGCTTTTTTGCCCTTCTCCTCTGCTGTCTTGCCTGTGGTCATCCAGATAGAAATTAAGCAGGTCCCACCACTCTGACAGCTCATTTTGAGGCCCACCTCCACCTACCACATGTGTCTCACATCCCTGCACTGCCTTTAGCTACTGGGAGTCCCTTTGCCCTCTGCAAAGCTTGTGTGCACGTTTTCCATAAGGGAAGGTACTGACTCCTCCTTCTTCCTGGACATCAGGTTTGCATGGATCAATCTTTTATTTCTTTCACATTAATTTCACCCTTCTGTTGCCCATTTCTACCACCCCATGCCCCTGCATAAGTGATAGTTGATGATTGCTGTTTCTCCTGTCTCCTTGAACCCCAAAATCCAACATTTATGAAGCTAAGCCTTGCGATACCCTTAGAAACTGGGACCCTTTACTTTACATCACAGAAAGAAACTGAAGGCAAAATTATAAGAAATTGAACTGAAGGTAACTCAGAAAAATGAACATTTTATCTAAGGTTCTTCCATTTACACCAAGTGCTGTTCACTTTCGCCTGCCTTCAGGAGATGTATTATCTGTTTACATATCTATGGACTATATATAAACTTGAACTACCTCTGCTGTGTGTAGGCAGGGAGGCTGTGATGATGCTGAGCTGTCACTGCAGACCAAGCAAGGCTGGAGGGACATAAGGAGCCCCCAAAATTCTGCTTGTTCATCTTTCTCACTGGCACCTGTCCACGTTACTGTCAGCAGGATCCCCACAGCTTTTTGATGCGATAATTAGAACTGTCAAGCAGCAAATTCCCTCTGCATAAAAGAAATGGGCAGCAGGTTGAAGCGGGTGGGGTGTACTTTTTTGGGGGGTTTAGAGAATTCCTTGGATTTTAACATCTATGCTGATGGCAGCTGCTGTTCCTTCTCCCCCTTGCAGCTATCACTTCTATCACCCCAAGGCTGCCTTTTCTGAAAGTGCCTTTGAAAGCCAGAGAGATAAAAAAGAACACACATAGGATTGATTAGGAAAAAAAAAAATTAGTACACATGGGAAATTTTTGACTGACATCTCTGGAGCCTGAAAAGTACCCATCACTTCTGTCTGGAGAGTAAATCCCCATGAGAGGTTATCCCAGAAATCCAGATATCAGCAGGGAGAGGAGAAGTGCATCTTGCCTAGTTCCCTTACGCAAACTGTGACTGTGCTGTGGGAGGATTAGTCAGAGATACTTCCAGGTGACAGAACTCAGAAGGACTCAGTCACACTTCCAGGTATGACAGTGCACTGGAGCTTGCAATGACAAGCATCTGTATTTTTTGGAACTAAATGCCATGTATTACTCACCAGTGTGCATTATGATCCCCAGTTACTTTATTCAAGTCCTGTGCAGAAGGGAGAACAGCCATCCCCAGGGATGAAAGTTTGCATTCAAACCCCTCCTCTGCTGGCAAGGATGTTTTGGTTCAGCAGAAAAATAAAATGGAATAAACTTTTCCTCTCCCCTCTACTCAATAGATTTTAGCTCAGATAAACTCAAAGTAAGTGTGTTGGGTTTTTTTTTTTTCTTTTGGAAATAAAAGTGCATTTGCAAGGGTCTAATTTTGTTTGATACAAAGGAAAACTCTTTTCTGTGGGGTGCTTGCTTGAAACAGGTGACAGAAAAAGCAAGAAAGAAAACAAGGAACGTGATTACTGAGTTAGTTCAGTGCAATGTCATGGTTCAAAATTCAGGCTCAGAATGAAAGCAGAGACTGGATTTTCATTCAGTTCTTTTAAATGCTGGCAGAGTGCCTAGCCCATGCTGGAATTAAGCTCTTCCTGGTCTTATCACTGAAGTTGTCCTCTTTTGCCTGATACGTTTACAGCAAGTGTAGATGGAGACCGTATTTTGCAGGTGTGTGTGACACCCAGCACATTATAAAGCCTGTTCATTTCTATCTTCACTTCAGTGAGTATTTGCACATTTCTATGCAGAGCACATCAACACCAACAGGCAGAAACCTTGCAGCGTCTTGGGTGAAGCACTTTTCTTCTTGAGAGGCAGATTTTCTTTATTCAGAGAGGGGAGTTTAAGCCACAGTGTGGTTCACCAAGCAGTTATTGTCCCTGCAGAGGTTTTATTCTAAGTACAAAATAGTGATTAAACATAACTGCATTAAAATATTTAGACAAAATCATTAGAGAAATAGGCAACAAATCTATTGTTGTGGCAACCCAGGGAGACTCTATGACATGGAGAGCTAGGAGAACAAATACAACCAGCCTTTTGTTTCCTTCCCCAAGTAGATAGGAGTGAAGCAAATATTCTTCAAAGTATTAAGTGGTGGCTATTGCCCCTTGATAGTCAAATCAGCGCTGAGCTTAGGACTGTGGTGCAAGGAGGATTTGCTAGACACCACAGGGGACTTTCTCTGTGCCTGGAAGGCAGCAGAATTTCTTTGATGACATGAATGAACTTTTTAAACATAATGAATGGATAGATGTATGAAGAGACTACATGCAAATAGATGTTTCTATCTGCAGATTAATTATCTTTGGGTAGAGTCCATCAATTTCGCAATCCCAGAATGGCTGGGGTTGAAAGGCACCTCTAGAGATCATCCAGTCCAACCCCTCTGCTAAAGCAGGGTCACCCACAGCAGGCTGCCCAGGGTCATGCCAAGGCACATTTTGAAAGTTTCTCTCAGCAGTCTGGTCCAGGGCTCTGTCACCCTCACAACAAAGAATTTTTTCCTTATGTTCAGATGGAACCTCCTGGGTTGCAGTTTGTGCCTCTTGCCCCTTGTCCTGTTGCTGAGCACCACTGAAAAGAGTCTGGCCCCATCCTCTTGCCCCCTGCCCTTTAGATATTGACGATCATTAATAAGATCCCCTCTTAGTCTTCGCTAGGCTAAACATCCCCAGGTCTGAGAGCCTTTCCTCATCAGAGAGATGCTTCAGTCCTCAACACCTTCACTTCAGTGGGAAGTAGTGCATCCTGTAGGCAAAAATGTTTTTGTGAACTTAATGACTGCCCGTCTTAGCAAGGAAGAGAGCTGTACTTCTCTCCACTGCCCTAGCATCTTCTCCTTGCATCTTGGGTTGTACTTCTGCTTGACCCAGAGCTCAAATTAAGCTCTCAAATCTCAACAGCCCTTGAGGGACAAAAGAAGCAGACAAAGCTATTTTAATACAAGTCTCTGTCTATAGCTACTAGGGCTGGTTTGAGTACTGTAAAAGACAGAACGTTGGAAAAAAAATCGGGAAAAAAAATCAATGCAGGTAAAGCAGGAAAAAAACATGAAATGCTGAGACTGTTAAACATTATATGTAGGGACACAGACTGAATTTTTCATTTCTAAAATAGAAGTGGGACATTTAAGTAGAAAATGTAGTAGAAGAGAGTAAGCGCTGAGAAGATCCCCTCTCAGGCTGCTCTTCTCTAGGCTAAACAGCCCCAGGGCTCTCAAGCCTTTCCTCAGCACAGAGATGCTCCAGGCTCCTCGGTGTCTTCATAGTCACCATTAAACTCTCCAGTAGTTGTCTCTTGAGCTGGGGAGCCCAGAACTGGGCAAAACACTCCAGATGTGGCCTCACTAGGGCAGAGTATAGAGGGAGAGAACCTCCTGACCTGTAGTTTCCATACTCTTGGATAACTTCACCTGATAAAATAAGTAAAACTGCAACATTCAACACTAAAAGAGAAACCACATAGAACGTACCAAGGATGCAAGTGCTAAAATGGTTACAGGCGACAAACTGCTGCAAATGTGAAAACTGACTTCATTCTTCATTTGTACATATTCCATGTCTATAAAAATAATGTTAGGCTAAGCAGGACATCTCCTGTTATGTAACTGTGATTCAGTTCCCTGTGCATCTTGCAACATCTACAGAAATACAGCTCTGACAAGTGGTACCTTAGAGAGTCTTGGACCAGAGTCTTGTAGAAGAGTCAAGATTATCAAGGGAAAAGTAGAAAGGATGGGCTGTATGATGGACATGAGGTGGTATCTGGAACCCTTAGCACATCTCCAATTGGATGTTGGAATTCTGGAGATGCATGGAGATCATGTAAGGAGGTGGAGACTGGTAGGAAGGTGATCATGTATAAGGAGTAAAACTGATGCAGTCTGGAGAGATCTAAATTACAGCAATAAATGCATTGCAAGCTTGGTGCATCTCCTTCAGTTGTTGGAAGTGCTTCAGGCACGGTCCTGATTTACTGCATAATTTGGGGATCCCACACATACTGAAGGGACATACAAAACCTGATGGAAGAACCTCAGAAATCTTTGAGGGATTGACATGTCCGAATTTCCATTAACCAGGAGAAAAATGGGAAATTAAAACATCAGTGGTGGCTTTGCAGTCTCAGTAAGTGCAAATCTGTCATTGTTTTTGCAAAGTATGGTATTAATTGACATTAATGGAGCAATTTCATCTCCCTTAAGTCCCACCTAACACAAGTGCAGGACACATGGGAACATTTGCTACATGGGACAAAGGAAATGAAGGACAAGGGAGGAAAGCACATCTATTAGAGTTGGATTCTTGTTGACAGCCTTTATATAGGACTCATGGTTTGGTTGGTTGGTTTTTTTCCTGAAAGTTGCCTGTCCGTCCTTGTCACCCTAATGTGCAAAAAAGTAATAGTAAACAAGACACTCTGTCTTTTTCCTTAGGAGCTATGTGGATTGTCAGCACCACTACTGAAAGAGTAGTCAAGTGCTGGAATGGGCTGCCCAGGGAGGTGGCAGAGTCACCATCTCTGGAGGTGTTAAAAAAATCTATAGATAAGACACTTCAGGACATGCTATAGTGGCATGGTGAGGTGTTTTCGGATTTTGTTGTTGTTGTCATTGTTGTTATTACATTTGGTTTGGTTTTATTTGTTTGGTTGTTGTTTGTTTTGTTGTTGTTGTTGATGGTTGGATGTGGCGATGTTAGAGGTCTTTTCTAACTGTGATTCTGTGGAGTTTGCTCTTTTCCCTGTGTAAGAACAGACTTCAGCACAGGTTTCCCTACTTGTATTAACACTGTCAAAAATCTGGTTCTCTCACAGCAAACAAAACATCCAAATTGCAACTGCATTTAGTCCTTGACTCTGGATGAGTCCCCTGCTCATGCTCAGGGACTGTCAAGGAGCGTGCTTGTTGGCCTAAGAAGATGCTAGCAATCCAATGTGAGGAAAAAAAAATCAATGCCCAGCACTTGACACTTTTAAATTTATTGTTGTCAATGAAACCAGTGTGAAACAGGTCATGGTTTAACAGCAGTTCTGTTTATAAAGGGTGAGCAGATGATCATTGGTATGAAACACACTGCAAACATTTAAGTGCACATCATGCATTCCACACGCTTTGAGATTAGGCTTTTAGATGGTTCTAGGAGACCTGCCAATTTGCATATTAGTTAACAATTTATTCATCTGTCAGCAGTGACATATTAACCGTTTAAAAGTGTTAAGGGAGGCAGTGTGATTTCTTCTTTGCATTGCTAAACTGACATCAAAGGTGCCAATATCTGATCCTAAGTAACTGAAACAGCTTCATAAGAGTGGAGTTCCACAAATCATCTTCGAGAAGGTCAAGACCCTGTTCCATCAAGCCATCTCCCCATCTCAGGCCTGTTGATACTTCTGATGCTACAGAACATCCTAGAAAACTTCCACAGCTTTGTCTAAGTCACAACAGGAAGCTGGGGTCATCTAAGGTAGACTATTTGGATATTTTTCACAGGTTGTAGGGGCACTACATGTAGCTGTTCACTCTATGAAGCTGTATGGAGATTGATTTTGAAGAGACTCTGGTGAAAGGGAGGAGAAGGCTGCCTTCGCTGGCAGTAGAGATTGTGCAAGGCCTTGAATTCGGCCTTGAATTCAATGAAGACAGATTAAGAAGCAGGGGTGGAATTTGGGTGAGGTCTGAGAATATTGACAAGACATTGATGCAGCACACTGGGGACAGCGTAGGAGATACTTTCTTCAGATGTCTCCAAACTCCACATCACCCAAAAAGGGAGGATTGGAGTGAAAATATCTCCAGGATAGCTACAGGGTGGGAGAGTTCCAGGCTGTCTCTGCCACCAGATTGACGTAGTCATGTTTCTCTGCCAAATGGCCAGCTGAACAGTCCCTGTGTTTTCCCAACTGAAGTGTTCATACCATGCTGCTCTTTCATTTGTCCATCAAGGCAAGACCTGAGTCATGCCACAAGAAATCTGCCCTGCAGCCAACAGTGACCACAGTGGTACTGTCTAGACCGGGCTAGGGACATCGACTTCCAGCTGTAACCTTATACCTGTAATCCTGTCATAGGCAAGAAGGGATAAAATTAGAAATGGCTTGTTTTGGTTCGTTAGCTCTGTCTGGGGATCTCAGTGGTAGGGAACATTCTTCACTAATGAGCAAGGGGAGGGGCAGAGGCATAAGCAGGGTTTTTTTTCCTATGTTCTGTCTTCAGTGTTCTCCGTTGGTATTCAAAAAGGTGGCACCTGAGTGCCTTGCAAGTATTAATGAATCTCCTCGCATCTCTTGGTTGTATTTACTGTGCATGACTTATTAAATACAATCCAGGCCATGGGAATCTAAGAGTCATTTAAAGACCCATTTGTACTGTGGCACAGTCACTTCTGTTCTGCTCAGTCCTCTTGGGCACAGTTGGAGACATGAGAATTACCCATTTAAGTGTAATAAAATCAAACCCATGTAAGCTATTACTTGCTATTAAAACTTTATGCAATGTGCAGTAAGAAAGAAACCATGGTTCCTTGTTCTTTTCTTTCCAACTTGCAAATCCAGACATGTGTTTGAACTTCTTTGAATAGTTCCAGTGAAAATCCCAAGGAAAGTAGGTCATGAGGAGCTCTCTAGAGGATGGCAAAAGGCCTCTTATGTAAGGTGGAATTTCACACTTGCTTCCTGGTAAACTCAAGTTATTTCCAATCTGGTTGTTGCTTAAAAGTGTGGGATGATTTCAGTTGCATAGTCAACCATACCTCGGTCTCTCGTTCACTCTGATGGTGGGACATTTGCAACCAGCACAACAGGGTGATTCCCAGGGAATTACCCAGCCCATGGGAATTCATTCATCTCACTCAGCTCTTGACACAGGACAACCTGCAGCACAAGGTCACATGGTGTGAAACTGAAACCTTCTTCCACTAACTCCTGTGGTGGTACACCCCAAGTGGGATCTTTGCCTCTGACCCCAACTTCTCTTTGTTTTAAAGAAGGCAACTTTCCCTGAACAGTTAGGGAAATTTTTCAGTGAGGAGGAAAGATACCACTGAAGAGGCTGTTGTTGTTCTACTGCATGCTTAACTTTCTTCACAATGAATATAATTATAAAATATACGTACTGTTATAAATAAGCATATACAAATCTGTATTTTTCTAAATCTGTGTATATGTTCCTTACATTATATCCTAGATAAAGCTGGAATGGTGGCGTAATGCATATAATGGGATGAGTTAAATGTCAGCACAGAGTAGGCGAATCTGGTGTTATTCCAAACACTCTAGCAGGGTAGAAATTAAAAAAAAAAATACTGGTGAATAAAGGCAAGTAGCTTCAAATTATGTTTTCTGCTTTTTTTAGGAACTTCTGTTCCTGAAGACTTTCACAGTCTAAAGTAAAGGAAATTCACAGGTAACCTCCACTTCCTGCATTCACTTCTGCCAAGGAACTGCCAGATTTAGAAATGCTTTACCCATCCTCTTCTGGAGGTCTCCTGGTTGGATTCCATGTCTGCTCTTGCCAAGAAGCTTTTCTGAGGGAATATACATGCTGAATAAGCCTCTCTTTAATCCAGATCTGTGCCAGAGTAACATCACTGCTTTCATTAGAGTTTCAAGTACCCCAGAAGAGAAGGAGAATAACAGTAAACCAGTCCAGGAACGCCAACATCAGGTCTTCGGTCTTCCCAGTCTTTAGAGCTTTTATGCTCAAATCTACGTATCTCCACTTGCTAGACACTTTTCCTTCCTTCTGCACATTTAGGTGGTGACTTTTTTTTTTCCTTCTCGACCCTTTGTAAGTCACAAAGACCTTTTCAAGAAAAAGGGGCTTCTTTGGTTTAACTCATGGGATTAAGGGAGATGACTGTTTGTCCACAGCTCGAAAAGTGTTTCCACCAAGTGATGTCTCTTACTTCTGCTCTTAGCAGCACAGAGATCAGACTGTGCTGTGACACTCAAGAGAAAGCAAGAAGAAAAGGTCAAGGAGGCTAATTTGTAATTAAAGGCATGTAATTAAAAGGATGAGTCATTCCACAAGTGAGCTGTGAACCTTAGCTCATCTCTTATCTATGTGCACACACTGATGTCTGCTAGAAGCAGAGGGATGGAGACTTGCTTTATTTGAATGTTAAGCATTTGTTAGGGGCTTCATCTGCTTGTTAGAAAAAACAGTCTCTTTAGACTTACCAGCCCACAAAGAGGCCTCAAAGACAGTCCCTGCAAACCAGTTCCATATATCTTCTTTCATCCTTCTTGGTATAATCACTTCTTCATGTCACAGTTCTTCTGGGTGTCATTTACCAAAAAACAAAGGAGTCTTTCTGAGAAAGATGCACCTGGAAACCTGCTGGAAGAGTTGCACTGGAAGGTTCTCTGTGCAGAAAGGAAGTCATTATAAAGAGGAAAAAGAGCAAAGCAACAATGAGGAGTTGAGAGGAGGATCACAAATGTAGGGACACAGCAATATGGTCAAGTGCAGGGTGAGACAAAAAAGATTTAACCTCTCCAATGTTTGGTTGAGGTCAATGAGAAAGAAAAGATGAGGTCATTCAGAAGGAAAAAGAAGAAATCTTCTGAGACCAGCTGCTGCCTTCTCTTTTCTCAGAGATGCTCCTGTGACTAATCAGAACGGAGTTTGGTTAAAAGAACCAAAGACATTTTTGCTGAAAAGATGATTTTCTGGCATCTTGTTCAACCTGAGATTACCAAAGGCAGACAAGAATTCTTCAGGACAGTGGCTGATTCAGTGCAGGGTCCAGGGGAGGCCTCTGCACATCTACAGGAGATGCTGGAGTTCTGATGGGATCCATGTTCACATCTTCACTGGTACTACACATTGGTGTACAGGTGTCTTTATCTCATCTGGAGACAAGAAGTTTAAGAATATGTGGATCTCCTCACAGCTTAGAAGGAAATCTGCATTCATCTCTGATTTTTAAGTAGTGATGTCAGACCACAAAATGAAGCATTTTCAGGGCAGATACAACTTCTGTTTTGTCACCCGAAGCTGTATGGAATGCTAACAATAACAACCCTGTAAATCCTTGACATAAAATCCACTATCAGGACTTATGACAGGACTCACTGTTTATGGACAAGCGCATTTTGTTCATAGGAGAACTGAAAGTTTGTCCTAGGTCTGCAGAGCATGGCCAGTACTGCTAGATACCTGGTTATCTGAAGTTTCACAGCTTTTCTATATTCATCATCTGGATCTCAATGGCCTGAGAAGGAGCTCCTTTCCTTCCAGGACTGCAGGTGGCTGTTTGGAAAAAAATATGGACATAGAATCATAGAATGGTTTGGATTGGAAGGGATCTTAAAATATCATGTAGTTGCAACCTCCCTACTGTGCGTAGGGGCACCTTCCAGTAGACCTTCCACTAGAACAGGTTGCTCAAAGCCTCATACAGTATCTGGGAGAAGGAGATGATAATCTGTCACATTCACAGTCACTGTTTATTAAACATATAAGGAGAAGACTCTCTGCTGTTGATATGAGCAAGAATGAATCCTGTAGCACAAATGATGGCTTTCCTCTCTCTGTCTAGTGTCATTCTCTTGAAGCTCATTCAAAAAGAGCAAGCTACCTAGGTATGTTACCATCCCCTGTTGTAGGGCTGTGTTTCCATAAGCTTGTCCTAGAGCTCAGGAAGAGAAATCAAAAGCAAAGGCAGATTGATGTGGCTGAGCAAGTTCTCCGGAACTAATATCATCCAACAAAATTTTGGCTGGCTCATCTAATTAGAAAGAGATACTTCCACTAATGGCAATATACACACATGCCTATATATAAACATATATGTATACGTCTGTGAAAGGAAGCAGCTCTTATTTCTAATTAACTGCCTGGCTCTTGTGGCTGTGCTCCAGGTTGAAGTGACAGATGGTGACAAGCCACTCTCCTCTATCCTTGCTATATTAATGTCCTAACCAAGAGCAAATGATTCCTCTGCTCACTGCTGAATTGCCTGAAGCCCATGGCCAGCCCATCTACTGTATTTTTCATTAAGTCATGAATATCTGAATTCTGGCTCATTAATGCACAGGTTGTGGAAGGCCTCTAGTGCAATTAAATCTTCAACTGGCAGCAGATTTCTCTGTAACAGCTAAATCAGGACTGACTCATGATGAAAGATTATGAAGAGTGGTGTAAAAGGGCAGCTGCAAAGCAAAGGCCCCAGGGAGCATAACCAATATCCACCCTAAGCTCCTTGAACAGAGGACAGGAAAGAAGTTCTCCCTCACTATGAGAAGCTTGTGGGCTTCTCATCTTGCAGTAATTCCCACTGGGCTGGCATGGACATGCTCCCTCACTCAGTTCTGTTGGGCTTTATGCCTAACGTACATTGAAGATGATGAAGGTAATGTCCTGCTTTAAGTCAGAACAGAACTAATTCTGTTCACTAATTTTACTTTTCATCTCAGTCTCTTCTAACTCCCCGCACTGTCTGAGGTTAATGGCAGATTTTCACAGACACACTTCCAGCAGGGATCACGCTCCATGTTTAGAGTTCCTGCCAAGGGTTGCTGTGTGCAGAAAGGCTCTTGCCTATACGTGTTCCTGTGCAGACCAAGGTTGCTGATAAGTCTTGTACTGCATTGGGGGTGCAGAAAGTAAAAGGCTGCACCTGTGAGGACAGGTGACCCTAAACTGTCCAACCAGGGATTCCATCCCATGTACGGCATATTNTCCAACCAGGCATTCCATCCCATGTACGGCATATTCAGTATAAAGCTGAGGGGTCACGAGGGTGAAGCCTTTTTTTCACTGTCTGGGACCTGAGGAGGACTCTGTCCATTCTGATTTCAATCCCAATCCATGTGTTCCTGAATCCAGACTCCATCTGCTGCTGAGTCCAGTCTGGGACTTCCCCAGTGCCTGCTGCACAGTATCAGTGGTGATGGTGACTTGATTGGTATTAAGGGGTTTACGTTTGATACTGGTTTTTTATGTATTTGTATACATTGCGTTTTGTCATTTTTTTAATTAAAGCTGTTTCCGTTTTCTTTTCCAGTCCATAAGTCTCTCTCAATTATTCCTTTTCTCTTCCCATTTGGTAAAGGAGAGGGGTTAATATAGAGCATCTGTCTTCATCTAGTAGTTGGCCCATCCCTAACCTTGACAGGTATACTGTGCACAGGACTAACGAGGACAATTCTTCATGAAACAGTTGTGTGGTAAAGAGTTTAGAAGGGATAAAAATGCACATTTCTACTATGCAGTGATGAACAAATATCTGAGCTAATGCCAGTCAAGGTAATCAAAGAACTTGAACCAGTAGAGCCCTACTTCTCATCTCTTCTATAGCTGTTAGATGGAGCAATTATTATATACAGTACAATACCATATTATGATGGTTATTTTTCTCAAACACACAGACCTGTCACCAGCTCCAGTCTTTGTGTCAGGCTCTGCAGTATTATCACCTACCCAGCAAGGAAGGTACAGCAGGATCTGTTGTGTAGGGGTGAGGGTCACACTAGTACATGAGGGTACCAGGCAGAATCCTGGAGCTCCAGGTTTGGGACCTCATCCCCAGCTCAGGAAATGTCCAATCACTTACATTTCAGTGCGAGCTAGGAAATCCACACTCCAGAAGCATCAGACCAGAGGAGCTGTACTAGAGAACATTTTCTGCTGCAGCTCCTGACAGTCCTCTCCTATATGACTTAGCATCCCTTGCCAATAGCTCCTTTCCTTTTCCTTGCTCACACAATGGTGACTGTGCTACAGTTCTTGCAGAGAAGTCCCAGGATTGATTAAGAGATGCAAGAATTTGTTTATTCTCAGGTTTGTTACTGCCAGTGGGGTGACCTTAGGCATATTTTTTACCGCTCTGTTCATCAATTTCCCAGTGTGTCTAATGGAGAATAATAACACCAGACTTGCTTCTCTTCTGCCTCCCTATGCTGCGGGGTAATGACTTTATCACTTTCCAGTCCCACCAACACACCTGCTCGCTCCACAAATGCAAGATGCCTTTCTGCTCAAATTATCCCACCAATTAACACCACAAAGATAACTGATAACTTAGAGCAATTTTGGTCTCAGCCGTACTTATGTTCAAGACTGCTGCTTCAGTTTCAGACCTGATGAGGGGCCTCTGTGCCTGAGAGTTCAACAGTGCTCTCTCCAGCTGCATCTGTTGGTTTCATAAACAATATTCCTTCCCCTTTGCTTCCTCACTAAAATGCTTTGGGATAAGCTATTGAGGAATGCTAAATAAGACCAGCTATGATTATGTGGCCCTGTGCATCTGACCCATAATTAATATACCTATCGACACATTTTTCAGACAGATCAGTTGCGTAGATGAGGTCACAAAGAATGAGAGTCCCAGAACACATCCAATGATTGTCCCTTTTCAATCCTTCTGCTCTGTATATCCAGCATCTACTAAAGATATTCCAGATAGTTCTCATATATATGTCCCCACTGGCTCATTTTTCCAATTTTTATTTGTTCTCTCAATCTTCCTCTGGCTTAGGATGGTCTCCAGCATGTATTTAAGTCACCTTTTAGGAGACGAATTAAAGGAGAACTGCACTTTTAAGTAGCATATCAAGTCTGATACTACTCAAGGTACTCTATTCATTTTGTATATTTGTGAACTCCAAAAACATACGAAGATGAAACATACCTGGTAGGATATGCTCAGTGATGAAGCAGGTATTGAGCAGTCTGGACCCTGTGTTTCCCACCTCTCAGTTCTTAGGGGTTAAGTAATGAACAAAAGAAAGTAAGAGTAAAACAAAAAAAAAAAAGGTGAATAATCCACCTGAGAGATTTTCAAATATTCATATTTTAAGATCTTCCTGTTGTCAAGTTTTTGCACTTTTTGAATTGCATCTATTCAGTGTCTTCATTTTAAGGAGCACTGGCAGGAGCTGCTCTGTTAAAATATTCAGAAGGGAACACTTTCAGATAAGTGGATTGCCTGGATTTACCCTGGAGGGTCTCTTAAGATGAGTTACACTTAACCAACGCACAAGAAGCAACACGCTGGCAAAGCAAGGGAGGTGGATTCTCCAGTCAGACCCAGGGTCTACTCTGCTCGACTGAGCTATGCACTCAGGGAAGAGCAAGATGGCCACCCCCTACCAACAGTCTCTGAGCTACCAGTGTAACAGGAGCACTGTGAATCGTTTCAGATGAAGAGACAATGCAGAAGCTGTGATGTGTGTGCAGATGTGCTTCTCTGCTACAGTCAATGCCCTGCCCCTCTTCTTATTCAGTGGGAGATTCTGAATTATTTTTTTTTTCATGCTGATTCCATCAGGGGGAAATGCAATAATCTGATGATCTTGAAGGCCTTTTCCAACCAAAACAATTCTGATTCAATGCTCTGGGCTGATTTCTCATGGCTGTACTGTGCTTAGCACAGAGGTCTTCAGCTCCCTTCAGAGATAGAAAGATCAAGGACCTTAGAGTACCACAAGTCACTGTTGTTTCTGAAACAGATGGTGACTTCAGCAGTCACAGGAACTGGCTTCACAGAGCTAGGAAGCAGGGGTAGGTAGAATCTTGCTGTTAAAAATCAATAGCTGCAGTTCACCAACACCAAGTAAATAATAATGTACTTAATTCTGTTTGCCTCATGATATTAGGCAGCTCCTTAACATCTCCCGTGCTCACTTGTTTTCAGAAGGTAAATGACCCTCACCCACCACAGCTGAGGCAAAGATTTTGGATGACTGTTTATATCTCACACACTTTCCCACATTCCTGCATGCCTCATGGGAGTAATTTTGTGCTTGGGAAGGTTATGTCAGTGCACATCTTCATGGCAGAAGCACAGTGGAAGAAGCCAATAAATGCAAGTGAGCAGGAGATCACAGTAGGGACAAGGTGTTGGTAGCTGCTCAGTAGCCCAAAGCACCACAACATGTTCACCTAAATGGCAAAGGTGATGAGAAATACTTCTCTTCCCCCTTTTTGACAAGAACTTTCCTCAATTTCCCTCATTGTGCTTCCTCCCTTCGGCACTGGGGAACATCTCCTGGAGATGGAGACTGACGTAGGACTCACCTGAATGAAGTGTGGGTGAGGACAAAGGAAAGGCAAACAGGTCTGCCACATCTTTGTAGGGGTCTGCACTTCTCCACAACCACTGTGGTGTTTAATGAACCTGACATGCTTCTATCGAAGAAGGATCAAAGAAATAAAAAACAAACAAACAAAAACCAAACCACCTAAGGACAAAATATAGTACTAGGAAGTAATATATCAAGCAATATCTTGCAAAGAGGCAAGATATATAACTGTGCTAAGGGAAGTCTAAGCAGTAATATTGATTAAAAAAAAAAAAAAAAAGGTTTTCTATGAAGTTAAGTTATTTTCTTAATATCATACTTACAGTAACACTGTGGGTTTACTTCTTATTTCCCTTCCACACAGAAGAGGGCAAGTAAAGGCTTCACAAGGCTCTATGATAAATTGCATGTAGTTAGAGAAATGTCAAGGTATTTACAGGTTGTGGTTAATAGAAAAGTTTATCAAAGACAGTGCAATTACCAGACAGTTAGGGTGCCTGAAACCATTGTTAAAAAAGAAAATTGGGGAAAAAGACAGAGGAGGATCTAAAAGAGACATTCACAAGCACATAGGAGAAAGCAAGTGCCTTTCAATCCAAATTGGTGTCTCAGCATATTATGACCAGGTATGACCAAGGAAAAAAATAACTGTATTAGTGGGAATAAATAACAGCAATAAAAGGTCATGAGGGGTGGAGGATGTCCGTATCCATTGTTTGAGGACGTGTTTTTTGAGTACACACTTGAATTGCATCCTTAGCCAAGCCAAATGGGTCTTAAACATTTAAGAACTGACAGAGCCAGATGGATCCTTTGGTAGTACTGGGGACAGCCATTCTCTGCTTCCTAAGTAGCAGAAGCCCCACAACTTCCCCAGGTTGTTCTCTCTGATGCCTAATCAGTCTTACTGCTATAAATAGCGCTTGCTTATTCATGCTAAAATCATTCCAGTAATTAATAGAAAATTAATTCAAGCCAGGCTGCTATTCCCCTGAGAGTATACAACCTTGATTTGTGCAGTGAAGAATTAGCCAAGGTCCATCCAATGTGAACAATCAAAACAGGAGAAACAGGCTGTCCCAAAACTCCTCTTTTTTTTTTTTCTTCCCCACAAGCTTTGTGGACNGACCTGAGGAGGACTCTGTCCATTCTGATTTCAATCCCAATCCATGTGTTCCTGAATCCAATTGAAGAATCCAGCTCCTAAATCCAGTTCCCATCTGCCACTGAGTCCATTACGGGACTTCCCCAGTGCCTGCAGCACAGTATCAGTGGTGATGGTGACATGATTGCCATCAGGGTGGTTTTGTTCTATATTGTTTTTTTATATATAGGTTTATATTTTTTATATATTTTTAGGTTTTTTTTAATATTTTTAGGATTATATTCCAGAATTATGAAGTATTTATATATATTTTTTCTAATCAGTAGCGATTACTTCAGTGAGATACTGTCAGCATAGAAGGGCAATGCTTGCAATTATAAACAATTTTATTTCACTGGTACTGCTTGCCAAAGAGCCTCCTAGCCAGTACTTTTTATAGAATATAAGGCCAAAATAAAGCCTTCTTCTTAGAGCTTTTCATAGAGTCATAGAATCACAGACTGACTTGGGTTGGAATAAACAAAAAAAAAGAACCAAAAAACAAACCCTCTCTTTCATGACAACTCTCAAGAAACTGTGGGATGATTTTTCTAAGTGATTTTCCAGAAA
>VWZY01009520.1:226671-269418 GCA_013399075.1 Chloroceryle aenea
ACACAGGAGGAAATCATAGAATCATAGAATGTTAGGGGTTGGTAAGGACCTCAGGAGATCATCGAGTCCAACCCCCCTGCCAGAGCAGGACCATAGAAACTAGGGCAGGTTACACAGGAATGCATTCAGATGGGTCTTGACGGTCTCCAGAGAAAGAGACTTCACAACCTCTCTGAGGAGGCCATTCCAGTGCTCTGTAACCCTTACAGTAAAGAAGTTCTTCCTCATGTTGAGGTAGAACTTCCCGTGCTTTAGGTTGCATCCATTGCCCTTTGTCCTATCACAGAGCACAAGTGAAGAGAGGTTACCCCTTTCATCTTGACACCAAGACCTCATATATTTATACACATTAATTAGATCCCTTCTCAATCTTCTCTTCTCCAGTCTACAAAGCTCCAGGGCTCTCAGCCTTTCCTTATAACACAGGTGTTTCAGTCCCTTCATCATCCCCATAGCTCTCCATTGGACTCTCACAAGTAGAAATGACAGATATTAGTCAGAATTCCCTTTATCTCTTCCAGTTTGTGCTGCTCATTTTCTGCTGTCCTAAACATCGAGGCATTTGATAAAGGAGCAAGGAAAAAAACACTTTTTTAATGAAAGTTTTTCTAAGAATTTGTCAATTCATCAAAATAAATTGTTTCACAATACTGTGTCTCTCCAGCCCAATTAGTTTATAATTAGTTAACACAAAGTGGAACTGTTCTAAGAGAAGGGACAAAGACAAATACAATCTGAATTTCAGTGTCTGTGGATAGAGCATCTGCTCAAGCAAAAGGAAATAAGACTTAAAACAACTGATCCTTTATCTTCTGCATCTTAGTTGCATATCCAAACTAACAGAGTTTGGCTATGCTAGATTATCTTGTGCTTTTTACCTAGATTTGATTGCAAAATCCAACCTGGACTTAAAATACCTTTATTATTTCTTCAGAACATTTCTCTAGCAACAAAATAATATTTTCCAATACAGAAAACACTTTGTCAGCAAATTCACAACGTAGACACAAAACAGCCCAGACAAATATGTTTCCTCAAGAAAATACTTAACCCATGTGTAAGACCATGAGTTGAGGTCCTATCATAAAGATTCTTCCCTAAGCTGTGTTGAAGTGGGGTAAAGTAATACCATCACCCATGAGTATTGGCCTCAAAATGAGGATAAGAGGGACAAAGGAGGAATAAGTGGCCGTGCACTGAATGCACCCACTGCCACATGAAGACCTGTCTGGTCCTGTATGGGGCTTGGTGCATTCAACCAAATTCTACCCTTTTCTACCTGCAGCAGCTGGTCTGGAAATCTTTCCTCATAGATACCTGTGGTTTTCTATAGGGGCCAGATAATTTTCCTGATGGAATAAAAATGACACAGCAGGTAGGGTACTTGAGGGTCCTGGTCTGAGGTCTGCTGTTGCCCTGTTGTGTTATCTCAGAAAAGTCATGTCTTCTGCCTTTCAGCCTACCTGTGGCTACACCTGTCCACAGGAAACTGCAATACATGAGGGGGTAAGAAAGTGTTTTGCAAGAGCAGAGCAAGCACATAACTGCTTTATGTCCATAGCACAGGCTATGCTCCCCATACTTCACCCCAACTCCAAAGCATAGGCATAGGAAAATGCACTCCCTTTTTTCCTTCAAACAACTTGGAGGTGCATGAGGCTTCACCAGCAGAAGCTGGCAGGGATCCCACACCCCGAGTCTTTTACAACCCAAAGAGCTTAGCAATTAGCAAAATAACAACAACAAAAAAAAAGTCAAATGCATTTTTGATGCTCTGAAGTTGCTGAGATTTTAAACAAACAGTCTGGGCTGCTCCCACACAGCGAGAGGTCTGTGCACCAGCAGCATAGCAACAGCACCACCGTATGGGCATCTCCAACCCCTACAGCACTCAAAGCCTTACCATCTAGTTTGCTCCGCAGACAAGATTAGCACTGTGGTGGGATTAATTTGCATTAATGCATTGATTTCATGGTTGTCAGCAAGAGTGCATGTGATGTGAAGCTGAACTTTTTCTCCAAGGCTGGTCAAGCTAGCTTCTGAAATATGAATCCCCAATGGGAATAGCTGGATGTTTGGGACTGTGCCTGGACCCTGGTAGAAATACTCAAGGTCAGATAGTCTCCTTGCTCGTTAAGCCTTTATAATGCTCTCTGTTTGCACTTGTTTTGCACCCACATTGCTCAAAACGCTTCCCTCGTGGTGCAGGGCAAGAGCCTTATTTGCCATTAGAGGAAGAGGCACAAATAAGGGAAGGCACATGCCAAAGATCCTCAGCAGCCCAGTGACAAAGACTCCAAGATTTTCTTGTCTTTGCTCAATATTCTGCTCTTAATTACAGCTCCAGTCTCTGTTTCTGGACTCTAGAAGATGTCTTAAGCAACCTATCCTTGCCTCCAAGTGCTCTGAAGCTTACTTGGACAGAAAACACGAAGGTAAGTCCTCATAGAGTGAGCAAAACAATGACAGGAAACAACATTAATCATTTGCAGATATAGCAGCTGGAGCCTATCTTTGCTGCAGTCAAGGGCAGCCCTGGAGCAGCAGAAATTGTGTTCTCTGCTTCTGGGTGAGCATCATGTCTGTCCATCCCAAGGCATGTGCACAGGAGAGTGGAGCTTGATGAGAAATATTTTAGGCTGAAGATCATTCTGTGACCTTTTGTCACAAGCAGAGCAAAGCCTATAATCACGTACACAGTTAAAAGAGGGTGCACAGGACCAGCTACTCTGGCTCCTCCTGACTGCTATCCATCCATCTCTCTCTCCATCCATCTCTGTGGACATCTGTATGTCTACTTGTTTTTAAATCTTTCTCTCCCCTTATCTATCCATCTGTCTTCCGGTCTATCCAATCACATGCCTCATTTAGGATCCATGCCTCCTTCCTTACTGACAGGTCTGTAATGTGATTTGCCTTGCTGCCATCTACTGACGTAGTATCATTTATCTCCCACCCCTCCCACCCCATTCTGACTTGGAACAATTCAATGTTCCTGAGGTTACTTGCATTCCCAGGAACACAGCTATGTAGAAATTCCCACTTTGATGCCTAAAATCGGCCACTGAAATCCCTTATCATACATCCCACATCCCCACAGCCTGAGCAGATCTTGCTGCAGACAGTGCTGGCTCATTCACTGCACTTATGCCAAACACTTTTCAGGAGTAGAGAAGGCAGTAAGATTCCCTCTGTGGCCCATTGCAACCTCCCCACACATACCTAAGAACATCCTGAAAAGGAGCTGTAAGCCACAGTCATGCTGAGCAAGCAGTGCAGTGACCTCTCTTCAGGGCCAGGCAGCCTTGGACAGCAGCTCCTCTTATTCTTGGATTTAATTCCAGCTTGAATTAAGCATCTTTTTATGAGGGCCTGTTGCAACAGGACAAGAGCTGATGGCTTTAGACTAAAAGAGCAGAGATTCAATCTAGAAAAAGTAATAGAAGAATAAGGAAGAAATATTTTGCACTGAGGATGGTGAGACACTGACCCAGGTTGCACAGAGAGGTGGTCGAAGTCCCATCCTTAAAACTATTCCAGGTGAGATTGGCCAGGGCTCTGAGCAACCTGCTCTAGTTGCAGATGTCCCTGCTCCGTGGCGGGGGGGTTGGAAGAGATGACCTTGAAAGGTCCCTTCCCACCCAAACCATTCTATGATTCTAATATCTATCAGGAATCTACTCTGATAATATGAAATAGTATTTTAAACAAAACAAAATGAGAACACAAAAAAATAAATAGGAAAGAAAAGAAGAAAAGAAAAGAAAAGAAAAGAAAAGAAAAGAAAAGAAAAGAAAAGAAAAGAGGCAAAAGAAAACCTGGGTGATTTGCAGACATCATAAAATTTCCAGGGGAAATAGATGCTTATGCAGTTAGATGAACAGTTAGATGATTTTATGACATCAAGAAAATAAAAACATACCATGCACACACAAACCTATGGACAATGGCATGTTAATGTGTATGTAATAATTATAACAGGGCACGTTTGCCATCTTCAGGAGTCAAGCAGGAACTACACATAAATGTGAAAAAATAACAAACAATCCAGTGAGAAGCAACAGTTGATGCAAGGATATAGGAATTAACTGGGTTTTCACACACCCTCAGGCTGCAGCCAAACAGGACTGAGGCATGGATAGGCTTTTTATCTATGTACATCCTTTTTACAGCATCGTGAGCCCTTGCCTTCACTGGCAGCCCTGATGCTGTTATAAAAAAAAAGGAATAAAAAGATAGAATAGTACGAGGAGAGTTCAGCACCACATCAGGCTGCTAAGGGTGAAAAGAGCTATCCCTCTTGCTTATCGATAGGTTGTTTGAAATTCAAGACCTGGGTGGATTTGATGGGGTGAGCAGGTTATATTTTCCCCTTGGCCCTATTCTTCCCTAACACAAGGAACCAAACCCCAGAGGCAGAATCATAAGGGATTAAAAAAGAAAAATAGCCTTAAATACATCTAAATAAGGAGCACCACGGTCTGAGAACGTGTTGCCACTAGTTTTTTTTTTTTAATCCAGCTATTCAGTAAAAGTTGGCTGTAAATGTAATTGTCTGTAGAAATATGACAAATAAAATGTTAATAAACATAGAAAAAAGGTGCTGGATTGGTTAGTTGTTTTTCTTTTTAAACAGAAGTTCAAGAGTACAAGGGGAAGCAGTTAAGATGCCCACACAGGAAACAAGGTTTTCAATATGCACCAGGTTCTCCACGGGTGTAAATCAGGACAGTGTCATTAACTTTAGCAGACTTAAGCCAGTTGACCTTACATCAGTCATCCCACAGCCACTGATGGAGAGCAATGATCCACCGACATGCCAGCACACTCTCCTTTCAATATGAAAAAGTGGTGGGTGTCCTAAGAGCTAAACTGCATGAGAACAAGTCCCTGCAGGCTGTTACTGCAAAGTGCAATGTTCCTGAGGTTTAAGAAACCTAAATAAAGAAACCACAGAAAAAATGAATTTAGCAGAAAAGTCTCTTTTCTTTTACACCAGTGTTTGCTGAGTAGTAAAAGGATGGAAGGGATGGGAGAGGTCTCCAATCAACCCACCAAAGCAAACATTTGCCCTTCAGTTTGGAATGTGGCTGAACTCCCCCTCATCTGTGACGAGAAGTGACATTTCTTTGACAAGTCTGGATTGTTTACAGAGCATGCTGATGAGAGTTCAAGGGTCACAAATACACCCAACCTAGATTAGACCAAGAGACTGGCAGACAAAGCAAAGCATGCCACAGTGCAGACTTGGCAGATAAAAACATTCCCAAGCAAAACCATCATGAAGTCACTTTGGTTTCAATGAATATAAAAAAAAAACAGAATTCCCCATTGGCCTTTATTAGACTACAGACAACACACACAAATAAAAGCAAACAAGCATCTGGGACACCAGCAAGAGACCAACGCATTGTAATTTGCCCAAATACCTTGCTACCACATGCCGAAAATGTCACAAAGACACTCACACATGTAAATAAATAGATGAAAGTGTTTATTAAAAGAACATTTTGTCCTTGATGTAAACACAATAGCTCTACTCAGGATAACAATGGGGATGGAGAGCCTTGTTCACAGGGTGCAACCACAGCCTCCCTGGTTCCATAGAAATGCATAAGGCCAGCCTTGTGTTAAAGAATTTGGGGCTTTTTTCCACTCATGTAAACATTTTGCTCAAGGGTAGGATGAAAGGTGGGGGTGTAGTGGTGGAGAGGATCTGCTGGTAGTTCCGAGAGTCACAGTCACATAGGAGAGGCACCTAATGCAAATATGCACCACAGACCAAGCCCTCCCTTGGTTCAGCGAGCAGCCTCACTTCAAGTACCTTCACAAGGTAACCTTCTGGGCATGCCCAATTACTGCTTCCCATGGTATATAAACTGCCCCACCGGGAAACAACCCATAATAAACACGAGAAAGGATATCCCAAAATGAAGGTTTTCCTTGTCCTCCTGCTGGGAGCTGTCCTGTGCTTGGACTCAGGTAAGATAGCATGGAGAGATAGCCCTACATCCCCTCCAGCAGATCTTCAGCTAGCAGAAGTGACTTCTGAAGGGGTTTTGAAGTGAGAGAAGAAATGCTGATGCAGTTGTCATATAAAGACATTTGCTTTTTTGATGGGATGTCCTGGGTGTTGCATGGAAAAAATGCACAGTCCCATCATGGTGTTGTGGTATGATCCCAGTACTGGGCAGAGCATCTTCCAGAAAGAAAAAACTTACACAAAACCAAAGTTAATTGAAATCAAAGTTATTTAAGCCAGACCGTATAACTATGTGCATGGAGGTGGTGGGATTTTTCTGTTTGGTTTTTTTTTTTGGTTAGTTGGTTGGGGGTTTTTTGGTGTTTTGTTTTGGTTTGGTTTTTGTTTGTTTGTTTTAAATGTGGTGGAAGGATTATTTTTCTTCATTCCAGGCTATCAAAATTGCAATGTTTCTGCAAACGTAAATTTTTTTCCAACTTGTTTTCTTCCTCTTAATTTCAAAGCAGCCTCTGATGCTGCACAGAATTTTAATGGGATAGGAAAACAGAATGCCATGGTGTGCCATTTTATAAACTGCATGGGTGGGATTCTGACACTGTGAGGTTTTTCTACCCTCACTGAGAGACAGCTTTTCCCTATTGCCAGAGAACAGAAAAGGATCTGAGCAGAAATGTTTCTCAATCAGCAGAGGACACTTAAGGAATAGCCTGAGAAGGGTCTTGTACAATTCTGGCCAGACCTTCTCCTCTGATGGATTCCATCAGAATGCTCTGAAATTTGACTTTTATTGCATTAAAAGTCAGAAAAACACGAGAGCAGAGTGCAGCACTACAGAGAAACTGGGGTTTGTCTCCTTACCTGTATGACTGCATCAGTCATTTTATACCAGAACAGCTTTGACAGAGACCAAGTGCAAACCACTTCTCTTTCCTGCTCTGTCTGAACAACACTAATTTCTAAATAAGGCTTTTCTATGCCCTATTTTAGGCATTAGGGTATTGACCTGAGGAACACTGATACAAGCCTGGTGGTCATAGGGTTGGAGTACCCATGTATATACATTAACTCTCTCACTGGAAAGGCTCCAGTGATGCCCTGGGGCAGGAGTAGGTAGTAGAAACAGGTAATTGCACTATGATCTTGCTCCTCTGGGGACTGTTTTTCATCAGGGCTAGACACCTGTAAGCTACAATACTTACCCTGCTTTTGCCTGATGCATGTAACAGCAGAGCAGATGTTAACAACACTAATTTTCTTCCCCCGTAGTGTGGCATGTCAGTGAGGGGGTGGACACACATGGCAATCTGGTTTTTAGAGGGAGGTGAAAGCCGTGTTTACCCTTTGCTTTCTGAGAGGTGGTGATGGAGAGTACATGTCAGAAGTTGACTCAAACTGAGCCAATGGGCTGGAAGAGACCTTGCAAATTGCCTGATCAGTCTCTCCTTCACCCTCTGGTCTTTTCTTCTTTCATCCAAACCTGGTAATGCCTCAGCTAAGTTTCACAAGCCCACCTGATAAAACACTAATGTCTCTAGAGGTTGACACATACTATCAACCTATATTTATGGTGACTTCTTCCCCTCATAGAATCATTGAATCATTGAATCATAGAATCATTTTGGTTGGAATAGACCTTTTAAGATCATCAAGTCTAACCTTTAACCCAGCACCACCATGTCACCACTAAACCATATCCCTCAGCAGCTCCAGGGATGGAGACTCCATCACTGCCCTGGGCAGCCTGGGACAGGGCTTGACAACCCTCTCAGTGAAGAATTTTTTCCTAATGTCCAACCTAAACCCCCCCGGTGCAACTTGAGGCCATTTCCTCTTGTCCTGTTGCTTGTTCCTTGGGAGAAGAGACTGAACCCCACCTGGATCCAGCCTCCTTTTAAGGAGTTGTAGAGAGCAAGGGGGTTTCTCCTGAGCATCCTTTTCTCCAGGCTGAACAACACCAGGTTCTTCAGCTGCTCCTCACAAGACTTGTGCTCAAGACCCTTCATCAGCTTCTTTGACTGTCTTTGGACGACTTTAGCACCGCAATGTACTTCCTGGAGTGAGGGTCCCTCTATTCCAACTCAGGAGGTGGGAATATCTTGAAAAGCCTGTTTCAGGTGGGAATGGAGTTAGGCATCCCAAATGCAGACAAACAAGCATTTGGGAAGCACTTCTTGTTGCCTGATGAGACCAGTCAATGGAAAGCTTTTTGCTCCCTTACTGCATTGACTACATCTGAAACATCTTCGACACCTGCAAAATTTGGCTCTCATCTCACGAGAGTGTACTATTTTTCACACAAAAAAAAAAGGGAAAAAAAAAGTTTTCCCAGTAACAGAGGTACTAACTTACTAACTTCCTCTGAGGACCCACAGAAATGGTCCTGTTTCCTTGTGCAAGCCCTAAGTTGCATTCTCAGGAGAATTTCAGGTAGATCTGTCTCATAATCCCTCTTGGTCTTTTGCAGGTTCTTCCTTGCAGTGTTACAGCTGCTCATCACAGCTCAGCAACTCCAACTGTCAGACGAAAATAAACTGCATGGGAAATGACATGTGCAAGACAGATGTGATCAGTAAGGCAAATTTGGGGTGGGCAGTATATTATTTGGGATGCTTTCGGAGCCAAGCATGGTCTCAGCCTCAGATGTCCAAGCTAGGCTTAACCACTCTAGATACACCAACTGGTGTGGACCAGAAAATCTTAGGAAAAGAAAAGCCACCTTGTAAGAAAATGTGTCATAAAAGCTTTCAGATGATTTTCATGTTATGTATAAATGATGAAGAGAAATATTTATCCCTTGGTGATAGCTGATCCTTTGGTAGTGGTGCTGGCCATCACCAGATCCTCTCCCCACACTGTACATGTACATGCTGTACCTCATCTGTGTGTCTCTGAGAAAACTCCTTTAACAGATGATGATTTTGTTCTCTCATTCTAGATGTGGCAAAAAAATGCCTAGATCTGTGGTGACAGTTCAGTTGCACTTAGACCTGGGGCACAAAATCCTTCAGTGGAATGTTCAAACTCATCTCTGTCAGGCAGCAAATGCTATACTTCCAGTAGGCATTGTACATCTTGGTATTGTGCACAGTCGTGGCCCTGCATGGTCAGGGAAGCCAACACATTGTATAAC
Organism: Chloroceryle aenea; assembly: GCA_013399075.1. Classification (NCBI taxonomy): domain Eukaryota; kingdom Metazoa; phylum Chordata; class Aves; order Coraciiformes; family Cerylidae; genus Chloroceryle; species Chloroceryle aenea. The sequence continues at coordinate 235,785 of VWZY01009520.1, forward strand.
CCACTGGCTCTATACATTAATTTTGTGTATCTCAAAGATTTGATGGCCAGAATAGTTTGTGAGAGGTCAGGAGATCTCATGCAGAACATAATAGTCTGGTAACCAGCAGCTAGTGTTTCACCACTCTCAGTGTAAAAAATCTCTTCTTTAGATCTAGGCCAAATCTCACCTCTTACTTTAAAGCCATCACCCCTTGTCTTGTCTTAGGAGGCTCTCCTTAAAAGTCTATCCACATCTTTCTGACATGTCCCTTTAAGTACTGAAAGGCTGCAATAAGGTGTCCCTAGAGCCTTTTCTTCTCCAGAATGAACAACCCCAGTGAGGTTCTATGAGGCCTGGCTTGGCTTGCATGGAATCCTTGCAGTAATTGTCCTGCTTTCCTTCCAGGGATTGTAGGGCTCTTCAACATCATCAGCAAGGGCTGTGATGCATCATGTGTATCGGGGTATCAGGACTTCAGCGTAGGAAACAGGAATACCTCCTGCTGCAGCAGCAACCTCTGCAATGTCAATGCAGCAGGCACTGTGAGGTGCAGCTACGGGATGGCAGCAGGGATAGCAGCAGGCAGCATACTCTGGACCTTCCTGACCAACAGACTGTGAGGAGCAAAGAGGACTGCCGTGACCACAGAAAGTCTTGGAGCATCTATCTTGTGACAGAAATTGTTTGGCACACAGCATCCTTCAAGGTGATGGCAGATCTTTGCCATATGAGGGCTTCTTTACTACTACTGTATTACTATAGTGCTACCAGATAAGAAAATATTTGTCCTCGCTTTCTGCATAATGCCTAAAATATACTTATTTCTGAATCAAATGTGAGTGTGTTACCTGTATATCACTTAATCATGGGTTCCTACACACAGCAGCAGCTGCAGGTGGGCATGCTGCATGTCTGGTGAATGTTCAGTCTTGGTCATTGCTGTGTATGATATGTGCTGGGAGGCGCCGTGGCAGAGCAGAATAAAGGCAGCAACTGTGCCTTCAAAGCTTGAAGGGCTCTGACTCATGACAAACTGTGGAGGACATAGACCCCAAGCAAACTTGTGAAGGGCAACTTACTTGTGACCTAGAGACCCTGGGACCTTGCACCTTATTAGCTACCATACATGACAAAAGCAGAGCTCATCTTCCCTGATACATGTGCCTACAGACATTCGTATACCTTCTCATAGTTGTAGCATCCTTGGGATGGTGGGAAGGACCATTCAGGTACCTGTAGCAACACAGTGAGCAATAACCACTGTAGTGAAGTGGAAAGGGTGTCCTCATGGCATCCTGTTCAACTTACCCAATTCTTGCATTGACAGTCTCTGTCCTGGTCATAGTGGCATCCCCTGAAGGTCCCCATCTCACATAGGCAGGTTCTCAAGCTTTCGTCTCCAAGTTCCTCCTTGTTACATTCCCCATGACTCAGCTGGGACATAGGTCCTGTCACAAGATCAGAGAGGTGTTTATCTTAAAGGTCTTTGTGGGGTTGCCTAGCAGACCAGGAAGAGTGGAGGAAGCAAACATCAGAGCTTGCATTTTTCCCTCTTGTGTACCTTGATGGTAAGGTGAGAACATACCTGTGGGAACACACCCACTTCCACCCTCAGGTGATATACAGTCAGCGAGAGATAGGGAGGAGGCAAGTGTGGAGAAAAGAAAGGGAAATGAGCAAGATAGCTCAGGAAAGGCATGGGGCTGAGTCCTTTCCTTCTGAGGTGCTCTAAGGATAGGGCTAGGAGTGCTGAAAAGCAGGGCAATGCTGGTGTTTCCTCAAGATTTGCCAAGGTCATGTGGATACCCATAGAGTCCTTTATTCCTTATGACAGGACTTTCCCTTCTTCACCCACCAATCTTTCCCCTTTCCTGGGACTCCCTGCTGAATCCAGAGCTGCTTTCTCCACTCAACAGTTGTGGAAGATTTGATTCACATTTTGCATAGGAAGAGCTCATTGCAGCTTCTGGCACTGATCCACCCATCACATTGTGGCCACCTTTACTGGTGTAATGAATGTGACAGCTATGCAAGTCTTCAATATTTGGAAAACCACTACAAGCTCGCTCTGTTGCTGGTACCAGCGAGGTGTCTATGTGCAAGGCAGACTCTATAGCTTTAACAGCTCTTCTGTAGTTAGAACCCCTCTATATAGTCATAAATTCTAAATTATAGTCTGCCTTGACCAGATAGTTAATTCTATGAAAATAAACTTGGGTGTTCCAACCTTGCAGTGGGAGGACTAAAAGAGGAGGGAAATTGGCCACAAACCCTGTTTTTCTTTCTAAGAACTCTTAAGAACTATTGGAGCTACAAAGGTTGTGCAGAGTCACAGTCTAAAAGAACAAAGTAACATTTACCTGCTGGAGATAAGTCATTTGCAGGACCCACAGCCATGGGACAAGGGCCAGCATCAAATTTTAGATCAGGTAAGTCAATGTGATGTCAAGATAATGACACTGTCTGATGGTTGTGAAAGAGGAAAGTACACAAACTCTTGGGATGCAAGACATTAACAAGCTGCTAATTGTAGGAAGCAGGGAAGGGGTTTCCCAGAAGGAAAATCCAGAATGAACCACCCTCCTTATTTGAGTCATGTCTGGTTATTAGTGGAGGGAAGATGAGGAACATATGGGGTGATTTATTCTGGCTTTTGTGAAACCTCCCAGGTCTTAGTCACTGAAAAGAGAGGCTCATCCAGCTGCACATCTTCCGGACAGGCTGTTTTCTGCATGGGTGACCAGCTTCATGACCTTTCTAGTCCAGGGGCTCATCTTCTACTCTAAGAGGTCTCTTACACAGTACTGCCCTATGCCAACTCTGGAAAACAATTCCCAGGCAGTCAGGCATGTCCACTTCAGTGGCCTTCTCAACAAGCAGTTTGGCTACAATGGCCTTTTCTGGAGACTGGGAGGGAAAGAAGCGAAATGGCCAAAGCAAAGTAGACAGCACCAGAGCTATTGGAGTCCCCAGGGACATTGGGTAAGACAGAGACTCTTCCAGCTTCTGGAGAGGTCGACCACATTCAGCCCTGAAATGACTAGGCTTTAGCATGAACAGGGGCTGTTTATCTGTGTTATATTGGTCCCATGTGACAATGAAGTCTGCCCACCAGAGCACAATGTTTAGGAATTTCTTGCCGGAGCCAAGAGGGTCTTTTCCCATGCTCTGGTGGTTGAGACCTGATGCCTAGATCCTTACAGGCTCAAGGTACAACTCTTTCTCACAATTTCTTCTCAGTATATACTCTGGAAGGGGTGCATGATTGACTGCCAAGTGATTCTTCTCTGGATTTTTCTCTCTGTGGATATATCTGGAGATTTTGGTATGGATTAGATAGTTTAGAGAAGGCAACTGGGAGAGGCCATGACTGGGAGAGGCCATGCTAAAGAGGAGGGCAGTAAGCCCTTGCAGACCTGATGCAGCACTATCCAGAGGAATTCACTGCTTGATGGGTGCCTGGCACAGCACTTGGAATAGCACAAAACCACACTCTCCATTCAGGTCATCGACAGAGAGCCTCAAAAACAACCCTCTAAATTCTGGGAAGGATTAGGAGGTGGCGAACTGGGGCAGACAAATGACTCAGCTGTGGGTCAGAACCTGGGCTGGGCCAGGGCACGACCGTGTAGAGGACTGTTTTCCCAAGTGCTGTGGCTTCACGTTGACAGAAAGACTAGCCTCCCCTCCTGCCTTGTAAACCCCTAAGAAACAGAAACAGGACTCAGTCCCTCCTTCTCAAACCTGCACCCTCTGCCAGCAGCATGCTCTTTGGGTACAGATGATCTGTCATCATGCAACTATGCAAGCCCTGGCCAAAGGTTGATTTACTCTCTGGGCACTGAGGAAAAAGGCCTAAGACCTGTTTGCTGGGTGACACACAAGCACAGAACTTACTTAAAAACCGAGTCTTCCCTCCCAGGAAAGTTGTTTCTTGACAATGCTGGCTGAACAGCTTTATCAGGTCTTCGCCTATCTTTTCCACACTTATCAAAAGGCCTAAAATTGAGGACAGGCTTTTTAAACAACTCAATCCATCATACATGCAAGAAATTTCTATTCCTCCAGGATCAAACTGCAATTCATTTATTTAAATAATAAGCAGCTGGACAATAAAATGGATGGTTTCTTTTTTTCCAAGGGCAGCAGCTGTACTTTTCCAAAGGCTGCAGTTGCGTTATGAACTGAATGTAAACATACAATGCTCCTGTAAGGTTACCTCTTAGAGATGGAAAAAGTAAAGACACTCTGAGTACTTTACTTACTTTACTGAGTGTAACTTTGGTATGATTTTTATGGTAGGAAGTGTTACAGACATACATTCAGAGTAAAATGTGTTACTTATATTATTGTTATGATGCCATATTTGCTGCTGGTAGTATTAGATAGCACTCATTATCTCTGTGGGTAGGGATTAGGGCATATAGTCTTTCTCATGGCCCAATAGAAGATGCACACAGTGCCCGTACTTCATCTGAAAAGCGTTGCCAAGGATCCCCTGACTTCAACCCAATTTACAGCAGCTGGTTAAAAACATTTCCTTACACTGGAGGAAGTTTCTGTGGCAGAAAGGCTGCATGAGCTGGGATCTAAGGCCTAGCAGTTCCTTACTGTGCTCCACATTTTCTTTGTGGCCTGGGGCTAGTTACACAGCATCTCCATACTTCTGCCTTGTACAGATGTTATCAGGTCCAATATGTGGAAAGATGCTCAGATAGTAACTTTAATGGGGTCAGGGGAGAGACTTGGGCTAAAAATAAGCTCAAATAGCCAGCTAGCATAACAGAGCTGGGGAAGGATTACCCGCTACCCACCCACCCTGCACAGCCACATTCCTGCTCTGAATTATGTACACACTGTTGTGCAACAAGGCTTTTTGTGGCCCAAATAGGTCAGAGAGAGAGAGCCTGCAGTTAGCTCTGCTCTGCCAGGTATAAGACACTGGACAGTCACTAAAAGCAATCAAAAGACCTACCCTTTAATTGCAGAATATCCCTAAAGTAACTGTACCTGTCACTCACCAGGGGCAAGCTTGGCTGGACAAGGCTGATGAAGCAAAGTTCATGCCATGCCTTCCTGACTACTTTCACCTCTATTCTGCAACTTGACAACTCTGCATGGCAGAGAAATCCCTAACTAGCTTATTTCTGACCTTACCATGGAGTCTATTAATGCCTTTCTAAGGTAAATCACAAGAATCATTACAAAAACAGATGCTGGACCCATGACTAGTCTGTTGATGCTCTTGATTCCCATCTCCTATTGCAATCCTGAACTCCTCCCTGTACAGCTTCTCTGATTTCTTATCTACAAGCCAATATTATGGTGGCATCACCTTATAAACTCACCAGCTCATTAAAACATCTCTTGCTATGTGCCTGTATCAGGATTTGTATACACGAGCTGTGTTCACCACACACAAACGGAAATAGGCTCTGTGCTCTTCCTGGGCTTATGTTCTCCTCTGCCAGTGCTTCCCCAAGTAAATGACTCAGAGACACCATGACGCAGTCGTGGACCCTTACACAGCTCTAGTGGTGGTATTCCATGTCTGGGGTAGTTTGGCTGCCTCCATAAGTATTCCCTGCAACAGAGATAACAGGTATGGGGCCAAGTCAGGAAAGGAGAATGCTCTTCTCCTTCCTCTCTTGGTATTTTTATTAAAGACTCAATCTTGCATCGAGGGAATTTGTGGAATGAGGACTTCACCCGGGGCAGGTGAGTGAAAGTGGAGTGTTGGGCAGGGAGGGGACTTGTTTTTCACCAAGGGTCACTATGTGTTGTTAGTTGCAGGGACCCACCTGTCTTCATGGGTGGATGTGTGGTGCCACACACATGGGTGCCTTCTGTCCAGACAAATTGTGTCTTCTGCTCTGGATTTGCACTGATCCTTTAAACTTGCTTTCTGCAATGTAGCGAGGGTAACATGTTAGTCTGCTCTCACAGACAAATTCAAGATAAAATAATGTAATCTCTGCCTGTAACATTTGGTGTTTCAGTACTGAAGAGAAAGATGTTTGTCTTGCTTAAAATACTGGGCAGAGACTGGTTTTTTTTGACACCTATTTAACTGCAGTAATTAAAGAGAGAGGAAGGTGTGTCTAAAGACTCAAATAGTAACTTGGGATGTGATAATTTGAGCATATCTGACCTGTTCTGTTGCTCTATATATGAAATGAGCTTTAGAAAAATAAAGGACAATTACACTCACTCGACATAAGAATTTGACTATTAAAAGTTTAAATGGGAACACTTGAAATAAAACAATTAAGAAAACAACCCTCTCTGCTCTTTCTCTTGCATGTCATAGAGGCAGAGTCTGGCAATCCTTCGCCATGAGCATAGCAATCATGTGCAGTCAGTGCATCTGGCCTGGCTCCAGTTGTCTAGTGGTAAAATGACAGAGCATTTCACAACAGTTCCCACACCCATGCACTATCAAAGACAGCTGTTTCCCTGCCCTTTATAATTCCATACAATTAATTTCTCTTCTTTGCTGTTTTTGTAGCAGATGTTCTGCTCCCAGGTACTCTTCAAACACAGCCATTCTACCTGGCTTCTCAACCTTTACCCAGGAGGATGGAGAAAAGAAGCATTTGCCTTTGCCATGGAGATCTATTGATGTGATCTCTTCCAACAACAAACATACTCCTTATCCCTCTTATCTCCTCCTCTTTCCTGGTCCACCTAATGCCCACATCCATCACAAGCACCAGGATGCTGCAACCAAACTGTCTTACCTCATCCAGACCGTTCCTCCTTCCTACCTCCCTCTCATTTCATTCTTGTTCCATCCACACCATTTCAATAACTGCTTCCATGACTTGTTTTGTACAGGTTTGTGTCTGGAAGCCAGTGTCATCTGTTGCTTCCCTGAACATCTGTGAAAGATCAGGTCACCACAGGGTTTTTGCACAGACAGAATGGCTCTTGGATTCAGAAGTTCTTGGAGACATTCAGATGGGTAGAAAGGGCACATGGATGTATGTATACAGTGTGACAGTTGAAGGAAAAGAGGTTAAGAATCAAAGAGTGTTTCATTCACATAGACACATATTTACGGAGGACTGAGACTTCACTGGAGAGCATGCAAGTAGCTTCTGATGGTAGCTTAATCACAGGGCAGAGCAGCAACCCCAGGAAATCTTGCCTGGTTACTGTAAAAACCTCTCCAGTCTCATTTCTAAATAAAGCTTAATAAGAAGATGTTAAAACCATGCTAAGAGAAAACATAAGTTCTTGCAGGGCTTTTATCAGCCACATCTGTATCCATAAGATTCAAGGATTCACTGACACTTGGCATGTCAGAAGAAATTAAAACACAGTCATTACCTGGTCCTCCATCAAAATATACTGTCCCCCATGATGCTTTTTTAACATTATTGTGTTTTGAGGCCCATTTAGGGATGAATCAAGCCCAACAAGTCCCCAAGAGGCCCACTATACTACCTGCTAAGATCCTGTGCTGTTGCTTGTCCATGCAGGGTCCTCAGATTCAGAGATATTAATTTGTATTGACTGTGCTCCACTGTTATGATTAATATCTAGGCTGGACCAGCTTCCTTACTTGGAAAGGTAGGCTTCCAAAGTTGTGTGACTCTAGTGATGAGGGAGGCTTGGGGCAACCATAGATGACACTGTATGCCCTTGTTTTCCAGTAACCATGTTATAGAGAAAAAGTCTCATCCACAGAGACCTTTTTGTAGAGAATGGAAAAGATATACAAAGCATGTAAGCAGAGGATCTGAAGTCTGGGATGGATGTTTATTCCCCAGATGTGGAACAGAATGGAATTAATTATTAATAGCATGAAATTTAAGAATAACAAATGCTGGATTCTGCACCTAGGATGGAGTAACACCAGGCACAAGTATTAACTGGAAGAGAGCAGCTCTGCAGAAAGGGAACTGGAGGTTCTATTTGACAGCAAAATCAGAGTCAGCAGTGTGTGCCCTGGAAGCCAAGAGGGCAAACCATATCCTGGGGTGCATCAAATATAGTAGACTGTCAAAAGAGGTGATTATCCTGATGTATTCAGCATTGGTAAGGGCTCACCCTGAGTACTGTGTGTGGTTCTGAGCCCCACCATCTAAGAAGGATGCGAAGCTCCTTGAATACATCCAGAGGGTAGCAACAAAGCTGGTGAAAGGGATGGAAGGAAGGTCCTGTTGAGGAGTGGCTGAGGCCATTTGGTTTGTCTAGTTTGAAGAGTAGGCTGAGAGGACCTCCTTGCTCTCTACACCTTCCTGAGGAGGGGAATGTGGAGAAGGTTGTGCTGAGCTCTTCTCCCTGGGATCCAGTCATAGGACATGTAAGAATGGTTCAAAGCTGCACAAAGGGAGGCTCAGACTGGATATTAGGAAGCATTTATTTATGGAGAGAGTGGTTAAACACTGGAACAGTGTTCCTAGAGAGGTGTTCAATATCTCAAGCCTTCAGTATTTAAGAGGCATTTGGACAATTCCCTTAAGAACATGCTTTTGGCTGACACTTTTGGTCAGCCCCGAAGTGGTCAGTTGGACTAGATTATCATTGTAGGTCCCTTCCAACTGAAATATTCTATTCTATTTGTCTAAGTTAGTCTAGTCTAGTCCAGTCTAGCTAGAACAGATGGCTATTTTCCTGCACATGCTATGCCATACTTTCTGTAAAGAATCCCAAAATGCCAAAGGTGGAGGAGATATATACAGGAAGGAAATCTGTAACACTGTAGATACTTCAAGGTAAATTTCCTGTCATCACCACCCTGGTGATTCACCATGATATAAAAACAGTGGACACCTTTTGCATCACAGAAATTACACTGAAACACTTGCTTCCATCCTTCTGGCTTTGGGATTATGATGTTGCCATAAACAAGCCAAAAATCCTCGGGCTAAAGCAGAACATAGATCTACTCCTGTCCTATTGAATGGAAACAAATAAGAAGCAAATAAGAAGCAAACACCATCCTGAATACAACCAAGGACGCAGGAGGAGAGGACACTCTCTGAAGATGGTTGGTGAAGGGGGTCTGTGTTGGTCTACCTCACATAATTGGGCTGTCTGTCCAAGAAGAGCCTAAGAAGAGAAGGGTCTCATCAGACCAGGCTGGGTGGTGCTTTGAGCAACCTGGTCTAGTGGGAAGTGTCCCTTCCCATGGCAGGGGGGTTGGAACTAGACAAGCTTAAATGTCCCTTACAACTCAAATTACTCTATGTTTCTATGATCTACTCCATCAATATCTTTAATGGGATAATATAACAAGCAGAATTCAGGAATAACACTGCTCACCATAAACAGACCACAAACATTTCACTTCTTGGCATCCTCATTATCCTAGTCACATTTTGTCAACGGTATCTAGCCAGAGTTGATACTAGACTCATGAGTGCTTTGAGCAGAAATGGAGTGTGAATTACTCTCAACTTGCTCACACGTAGAAAACTACCTATCTCCCCTCCAACACAGCATAGGTGCTGCCTCATCACTTCTTCCTTCATCACATACTTCTACCACTCCATATACCCTAAACCCTATGAGTTACCCAAACTTGGATTGCCAGAGCTTTGGCACGGACAAAATAGGCCTTGGTGTGTGGAGAAGCTTTTTTCATCTGTCGCCATAGCTGAGCACTATTGCTGTACATGAACTCTTGTTTCTAGCTATGGTAGCTATCTGCACACCTACAGTCCCAAATGACAGGGCAGCACCATTAAGCTCACTGAGTAGATGGATGTTGAAGACTGAGGAAACTAATGGTCTGCCTGGAAGTCTACAGCTGGGAGGGACATAAGGACCATCCTTTCAGCCAAACCATCCTTTGCTTCTGTGTATTTGTGCCAATTTGCCAGTCACATGCCCAGGTACTGTTGCTCTGGCCTCAAGAAGCTTCCAGGCTGAAACGAAACCTGGTACCTTTATAAGAAGTCAAGCACCTGCTTAGTTCATCATAGCAGGTTGGATGGGGTTTTGGGCAACCTGGTCTAGTGGGAGATGTCCCTGCCTGTGGAAATGGGAGCTTGGAACTAGATGATCTTTAAGGTCACTCCCAATGCAAACTATTCTATGATTCTATGGTTCAGTTTTTCAGTGAACTAAAGCCTGTTCATGCTGACTGAGACACCAATCTCTCCATTGAGCACAAAAGAAGCAGTGACCAGGTCCCACAACAACACAAAACGACACAATTCTGAGAGTGACTTAGAAAGGAAAGAGATATTCCTGGATTACAAAAGTTACTTCTGTTGAGTACCAAACCCCTCATCACAATACATTGATCAATAAAAAACTCATATTCTGATTAAACTCCTTCTTAAAATCTGTTTGTTCTTTTCTTCTGTTAGTAGAAGACTAATTCATTGTTTGGGCACACGCAAGGCTAATTTCTAGCCTTGATTTGTTTCATGGCCAGATCCCATCTCTGTGTCCAGCGCCACTGTCTTTCTTATCTCAGACAGGTCTTCCCTTCCAAGTCACCTGCTGTTGAGATTGTCCATATTTTCTCCTTCTGTTAAGAAATCCCAGCTCTTTCCTGATACACTGTCCATTCTCATCACCATATTAGCCTTTGTATGAGACTTAGCTCAAGTAGCAGTCACAGACGGTGAGAAATGCACCCAGTGCTGCAAGCACAGTTTTGTCAGTGCCTTGAACAATGACCTTATCCCTGCACTGTCCTCACTGATGCAAGCCCCAGTCATGACAGCTTTCTTCACACTTCATCAGATGTTTGACATATGTTCAACCTGTGATCAACCAATACTCTTGTGTCTTTCATCTCTCCCATCATTTATAGGTGGCTTCCTAATCTACCATGCAACTGAGTTATTACAGTGTATGATCTTATTAGTATATGACTTGTGTCCCAGCCACCTGGTTGTTTATGATATCCTGATCCTCGGCACTTTGGATGCTTCCTGAATTTGTATCGGCAGTAAATTTCATTAATACCATCCTAACTAGCATCTTGCAAGGTCTTTACAGAAAATATTAAATTACTATACTCCAGGATCATTTCCCAAGGAACTGCACTGCTGACCTCACCCAGGCTTATAGCCCCCGCCCGATATTTTTTTAAAAATTCTACCCTTCCACTTCAAATCAATTACAAACTTCTAACCCAGCTTATGTTGACTTAATTTCCATCCATGCCATCTTAATAAATATTCCTATGTGACATAGCTTTATGACTTGCTGAACTCTTGAAGATCAGACTTTATTAATGTGAAATAAGGAAGAGCCTCACCTTGTTTTTTAAGGCTTTTCATGGTTTTCATTATTCTCTCCTTCGAAAATTGTTCTTATACCCAGCATGCTGTCAGACATATTACTTTTACTCCTCCTCTCTCTAATTTAGGTGGTAAATTCTGACCACATAGTACTGTCTTGAACTTGCTCAATTTATGAACAGTATTTGGGAGTGGATCTGCACCTGTTGATCTCTGTGACAGTTCTATAGGAGTTCGGGGATGGAAAATATCCAATCCTTCTTTGACACAGTTTGAATACATTAATATTTTTATTCCAGCTCAGATGTGGTTTCTTCTATTTCTGGACACCTGTCTCCATGTTCTCTTTACCCTCAAAGTCAAAAGCACTTTCTATATTGAATAAGTGGTTTAATTTAACATTCAGTTTTCATCTATCGCATTGTTACTATTTTCTTTTGTCTCTCAATATGTGCTGAATAAGTTTAATGTTTATTGTCTTTCCTGAGATCTAAGACATTTTAACTATTGCAGAACTTTCCTTTTTATATTTCATAACCTTTACCATGTAATTTTGTCTAGTGCATGCTTTTTGCTTCCATTCTTTTATGCTTCCCTCTCATTCCTAGTATGAATTTTGAAATTATTATTCACCCATTTCAGGCCACAGTTATTCTTCTCTAGATGTTCTTTCTCCACTTTTCCCTTTTGTTAGTGAAACAAATTCCAGGCAGGTTTCCAAATATTTGGTTTCAGAGAATCCCAGGTTTCATATCTTGAACTCACAGTTCTCTCACCCTTTTTCTAGCCACCATATATCAACATCTTTGGTTTCTGTTTATCTTAAACTGAATCAATCAAAAACTCAGCTGCATCATGGGAGAATGTTAATCCAAGTGTGTTAGACTTTTTAGCGCAGCCATCACAGTATTACATCTCAAAAAATATCTCTGCAAGGAGGGGAGATATGGGAAGAAAGGAAGACACAATTGGTCTGTGTTGTAGATGGCTACACGGAGCTGAAGAGAGATTAGAAGAAAACAAATTTGAGCAGCTAAACTCTGGGCAGGTAGATGAGACCTAGAAACATGTAAGACACACAGAAGAAACACTCTTAGGGAAGGCAAATGGAGAGAGCATTGACTGTGGCCATTTCAGTTGGACAGATGGATGCATGAGGAAGGATCTTGGTCCTGCTGGGAAGGATTGGCATGATTCTGTTATGGGGATGGCATTTCTTGCTCCAGTTTGAGTGAAAACACCCTTTCATTTGAGACACTGACTCAAAATCAGGGATCACAAAAAAGAGATTCATGATTTCACCCATTTAAGAAACATTATCCCCTTCAGCTGTCATTTTCAGGCAAGTACCAAAGGTATGCACTCTTCATGAAGCATAAGGGTGGAGGATGTTGTTTACTAAGAAGACTGGACACCATGCATCAGAACAATTTATATTGTATATCTCCAGGAACATCCCCAGCCTTACTCGTGACCAAGTGAGCAAACTTTTAATGGTTGATCCTTTATTATTAAAATCACAACAGATGTATTATGCTGCAAGTTTACCACGTGCCAGGGTGTGAACTGTGTGTAGCCCATGAGTAGTTTTTAATTGCTGACTGTTCTCCTTAGCAAAGAATCCTTGTTGGTGTCCCAACTGACTTATTCTGTAACCACATTCTAACTTGCTGTTATTCATGCAGTAGTAGCTTCAAAATACCCCTGTATTTTTTTTCATTAGAAACTCTGTTTTCTTTCAAACTAGCCATGGGAGTAACCTCGTCAGAAAAGTATCAAACTGAATTCTGGATCCATTCAACTGAGCAATGTCCTGATGTTATGTTAGGCCAAATGAAGACATATACTGTGAATATAGCCAGAAGGCCCTGTCGTACTGTCACATGAAAGAAAGTATGTTCGCTAACAGGCAAATCTTCCTAGTGCTTGGGAAAGAAAGCATCCCAATGAAGAGGAAATCAGGCAAAAAATCCAAAAGGCTGTCCAGCATGGTTGCACAAGGACCTCCTGGACAAAATCCAACACAAAAAGGAAGCCTACAGAGGGTGGAAGCAAGGACAGTCAGCCTGGGAGGAATGCAGAAAATTGTCCAAGCAGCCAGGGATCAAGTTAGGAAAGTCAAAGCCCTAAAAGAATTAAATCTGTCCAGGGAAACAAGGCAAACCAGGCAAACATCAAGGGAAACAAGAAAAGCTTCTGTAGGTACATCAGTAATAAAGGGAAGACTAGAGAAAATGTGGACCCTCTCCAGAAGGAAATAGGAGAACAAGTTACCTAGGACATGGAGAAGACAAAGACAGTGACTGGAAGAATGAACAACAACCCACTGTAGGAGAAGATCAGGTTTGAAACCATCTAAGGAACATAAAGGTGCACAACTCCATGGAACCTGATGAGATGCATCCATGCATCTTGAGGAAACCAGTGGATGAAGTTGCTAAGCCACTATCCATCATATTTGAAAAGTTTTGTCAGTCTGGTGAAGTTCCTGATGTTTGGAAATAGGAAAACATAACCCCCATTTTTAAAAAAAAACAAAAGGAAGACCTGGGGAAATAAAGGCTGGTCAGTGTCATCTCTGTGATAGCAAGATCATTAAGCAAATCATCCTGGAAACTATGCTAAGGCCTATGGAAAATAAAGAGGTGACTGGTGACAGACAGCATAGTTTCACTAAGGTCAAATCACTCCTGACAAGTTTCTGGATAAGAGAACAGAAACAGATGTCATCTACCTTCACTTGTGTAAAGCATTTTACATTGCATGTCATCCTTGTCTCCAAATTGGAAAGACACAGATTTGATGAATTTACCACTCAATGGATAAGGAATTGACTTAATTGTCACACTCAAAGAATTGCGGTCAACAACTTGATGTCCAAGTGGAAATCAGTGATGAGTGATGTTCCTCAAGGGTCAGTATTGGGACCAAAACTGTTTAATATCTTCGTTGGGAACATGGACAGTAGGATAGAGGGGACTCTCAATAAGTTTACTGATGACACTAAGTTGAATGGTCCAGCCAACATACTGGAAGGGTAGGATGTCACCCAGAGGGACCTGGAGAAACTTGAGAGGTGCACCCATGCAAACCTCGGGAAGTTCAAAAAAGCCAAGTGCAAGTTCTTGGACCTGGGTCAGGAAATGCTAAGCACAAATACTGGTTGGGAAGAGAATGGATTGAGAGCAGCCTTGAGTAAAAGGACTTGGGGATGTTGGTTGATGAGAAGTTTGTCCCATCAATGTGTGCTTGCAGACCAAATAGGCAACCATATCCTGTTCTTCATCAAAAGCAGTGTAACCAGCAGGTCAAGGAAGGGGATTCTGCTACTCTACTCTGGTGAGACCCCACCTGGAGCACTGTCTTCATCTTTTGAGCCCCAAGCGTAAGAAGGACATTGATCTGTTTGAGCACATCCAGAGAAGGGCCCCAAAATTACAAGACGCATGGAACACCTCTCCTATGAGGACAGGCTAAGAGACTTCAGGTTGTTCAGCCTGAAGAAGAGAAGGGTGCCAGGGAGTCTTTGCAGAAACCTTCCAATACCTAAAGGGGTCGATCAGGAAAGCTGAGAAGGGATTTTTTACAACAGTATGTAGTGATAGGATGAGTTTTACTAGCTTTAAACTGAAAGAGGGTAGATTTAGATTAGATGTAAGAAAGAAGTTCTTTATTGTGAAGGTAGTGAGACACTGGAATATGTTGCCCAAAGAAGTGGTAGATGCCCCCTCCTGGAAGTCTTCAAAGCCAGGTTGGACAAGGCTTTGAGTGGAAGGCGTCCTGCCTATGGCAGTGGGGTTGGAACTAAATGATCTTCCAACCCAAACTATTCTATGATTCTATGACAAAATACACACACTTGCTGTGGAGAGGCCTCCAGGTGACCAAGTCCTCACCTTTGAAAGGTGCCTTTCAAAGCCAGAGGAGGGAAACAAATACACCACAGTGCTATTTGTTGTTTTTTTTTTTTGACAAGGCTTTTGTCTAAAGCAGTTCTGATGAATTATGCATGTGTCTGCCTGATTGCAAAAATAAAGATGTAGGGTGATTCACCCAGGAGACATCTAAGTTATAGAAGACAGGCTGTACTTAAGTCAGATCACTCCCATCTGGGATTTTGTGTCCTTCTTTAATCATTTTGTGACTGTGCAAACTTTTGCAGGTGATTGTCTTCCACATTTTCTGTTAATCTGTGCTCCCACAACTTTTGGCCCTGGCCACATAGATCCCAGTGATGGGGACTGGCTTTTTTGTTATGCTGTTCCTTTTATAGTGCTGGATACTCGTGGCAATGTGCACCATGAGATTACTTCATGGTAATGCATCTAGGTCTCTATCTGGTGACAGACATGAGACGTGAAGCAGTAGTGTGAGGGACAGGATTTTTGACACAGCTCTTGGTTACTCACAGCTGATGATATTGAAGAGTTGACAAAATTATGTCATTCACTTCAATGCTCAGTCACAGACTCAGTTACAGTAACTGGTTTTGACAAAGGTCTCCAGTTAATGGGGAGAACTCCATTTTGTTTCTCCTGGCTTCTGAACAGACAAAGCCTAATGGATAGTTTATCAGGGAGTGTAGTGACAGGACATGGGGTAACAGTTTTAACTGAAAGATGGTAGATTTAGATTAGATGTAAGAAAGCAATTCTTATTGTGAGGGTGGTGAGACACCAGAACAGGTCGCCCAGAGAAGTTGCTCCCTCTCTGGAAGCACTCAAGACCAGGTTGGATGGGACTTTGAGCAACCTGGTCTAGTGGGAGGTGTCCCTGCCCATGGCAGAGGAGTTGGAAGATGTTTTTTAAGGTCTTTTCCAACCCAAACCATTCTAAGATTCCATTATATGATAAAAGAGATAAAATCTTCCTGTTAAGGAAAGGGAGGTACCAGGCCCTGTATCTGGACAGTCTTTGCATGTTGTCCGTTCCTGCACTACTGAAGAAGGTTTCTCAGAGTTTGGCAGCTCCATCAGCTGACCAAACAGTGGACCAAGACATCAGAGACTCCCAGCCAACAGTAGTCCTCATGAATACCCCCAGTATCCTCCAGCCTTGGCTCAAAATATTCATCTCTCTGTGGTGCAGTACAGAACCACGTGGTGGAAATTTTGTATGACTTCTGCAAATGCCTGGGAGACCTACATTCCCAGGGCTGACCAAATATAGCTGGTGAGGTTATTCCTGAAGGGATTGTACTCAACCCTGTGGCTAGAAGAAGAGGGACCGGCAAGTGTAAAGTCCATGTCCCTGGACTCCCCTTTTATTCTCTCAGAGCACTGAACAGACATCACTCCTTTTCCTAAAAATACAGCAAGAGTGGAGGATTTCCACCCATCTGCAGAAGTGCACCTGCTTTTTAGCCTGATGTGCTTAAGCCAGAATTTGGTACATAAGAATACAATTTCCTTCTCTGCTTAGAGATGTTCAATTTCCCATCTCACGTCTTCAGACAGGATGTGCAAAACACCAAATAAAGCATAGGCATGGGCAGAAAGGGGTAAAAGCTCTTTACAGATTAACTGAGTCAGTACTGGGACTCCAGATTTCTCTTTGATGCTCCTCTATGTGGAGGCACATGTGTTTTGTATCAAACAGTCCCTGGAAGAAAGACCTAAAAACTCCTAGGGGAAGGGTGCTCACTGAGTCATGCCCACACTTTCACCCTTCTCCAGCCCAATGAAACCTACATTCCTTTCTGCCCAGTGGCAGTTTCATCAGGAGGGTGGAGAACAGCTCCACCCGAACAAGCCTATAGACTTGTCATTAGTGCACACCTGTGAGAGGTGGGAGCCTTGATTAGCTGAACACATCACCGAGCATTGCTGCAGCCATGGTGATGGACAGCATGGTTTCCTGGTACTGAGTCACAGGCGAAGATGGTAGAGCCCACAGACACAATCAACCACATGGTCCCCATTAAAAACCTACTGTCCCTGAATAACAGCAGCTGAACTCAGATTGGCTTAATACGCTGGCCTCTGTACACTCCTATATTCCAGTCATCATCACATTATCTGGGAACCTGACAGAGACTTCATCCTGCAAAGCAGCTCCCAAGAAAGACATTAACTTCAGATAAACATGCTTTAGCTACAATGCCATGGTAGCAGTGCCAAATACTGTCTGATGTTCATCTCATAGAATCATAGAATACCAGGGTGGAAGAGATCTCAAGGATCATCTGGTCCAACCTTTCTTGTCAAAAGCATGGTATAGACAAGATGGCCCAGCACGCTGTCAAGCTGAATGACATAAGGATCCATTCTGTTTACACCTGGATCTGGAGTGGCTGTTGCTGCAAGAGAATATCTAGTTCTAGGTTGGACAGTGCAGGGCAGAAGGGGGTAAATTAGAGGTTGTTCAGAGAAGGACCACTGGAAAGATTAAAGACCTGGAGGACATACCTTCCAGAGAAGGAGTCAAAGAACCCACCAAAGTCTAGAAAAGAGTAACCCTGGACAAAATGTATTTCCATGGGGGAGAGGATAATTGCAACAGTGAATGATTAAATTTAGAAGAGAGGGGTAATGAAAGCCACTGGTTGTAAACCTGTAAAATCATCATAGACATTTCACACATGGCTGATAACTGGCCACTGGAACAGCTTCTCAAAGCTTGGTGTACACTCCCCATCACAGGACTTCTCTATAAAACTGTTTCTTTTTCATTCAATCAAGAATTAACTGCAACAGAAGTTAGGTCAGATATTTTATAAAGCACATCGCTTTCTTGCCTGTGAACGCTGAATTTACGTCACCTGCCTTTCCTTGCATATGTGATAAGAAGGAAGAGATTATATCTACCTAGGTTACCTTCCGAAGAAGGACATTCTCACAGGGACAGGCTGGTACTGGTTTTGGATTGATACCATGGAAAATTCAGAGAGGCTTTTGGAAAACAAGTCTCTTTCCCTATACACAATGTCTCGTTTACATTCTCAGATCTTCAGACCTGGAATGACATTTCAGCTGAAGACCCTATGGCTCCAGTTGCTCAGTGTTCAAAACCTTGCTTCAGGTTTACTCCACCACTTACAAAGACAGGTCCTCCCAAGCCCTACAAGCTCTCTAAGGCTGTCCTAAGTGTTATATCAAGACATTTCTTCCACATATTTATCAAGCTACAGCTTAAGGCAGGTGGGATTTCTACCTGCCTTTGTTTTTAGGAAAAGCTCAGTTTATCCTATTGCTTTAGACCCTACCTCTGATTTTCCCATTTAACTGACACTTGTCTTAGCTCTAGTCCAGTGTGATTGTTTAGCTTACAGAGCTTTTCTTTCTGTAGCTCTGTTTTCAATGTTTGCAATGTATTTTTGAAAAAAAAATAAAATAAAATTTAACTCCACTTGGCCTGTATATGCCAGGCTAAAAGGGGCCAGTGTTTTCCAGTGGGTCCTCTTTGGGACTGATCCTGTTCTTGCAGTCTTCCCATTAGTTTCCATCTGGACTTCTTTTTTTTTCCAACAAGACCCCATTCTTTCTCAACAGAGGCAACAAAATTCCAGATGAGAAGCCACCAGGTCTTCATGACAGGGTTACCACTTTCCCTGCTCACCCTGATAACAGCCTCACTTACACCTCAACACATGACTTAACATCACCTTCGTTTGTTTGTGTTTGGTGCTGGTTTTAGGGCTCTGTGTCTCTGGAGGCTCCTGGTTATGTTTAGATCAACTAATATATGTAAATCTTCCCTTTCCTCCACAATTTTACTGTCAGTCTCCCAACTCCTCTCTCCCTGAAATCTGGCATTCACTCACACTGAGCCAGTCAGCAGGAGATTAACGACCCCAGCTCTGGCAGTTTCCTGATGGTCTGCCTCACAGCCAGATCTCAAACCTTTGCAAGCCATTAGACAGAGTTAAGTGGCTTTGCACTGGCCAGAAGCAAACAATCCTACCATACTATTGGATCACATATACCTCAAATACTGGGTTAAGTTTTGGGCCTCTCACTCCAAGAAGGACATTGAGGGGCTGGAGCGTGTCCAGAGAAGGGAAACAAAACTAGGAAGGGTCTCAAGCACGAGTCTTGTGAGGAGAAGCTGAGTCCTGGGGTTGTTCAGCCTGGAGAAAAGGAGGTTCAGGAGAGACCTTTTCACTCCCCACAACTCCCTGACAGGAGGCTGGAGCTGAGTGGGGTCGGTCTCTTCTCCCAAGGGACAAGTGATAGAATAGGAGGAAATGGCCTCAAGTTGAACCAGGGGAGGTTTAGTATGGACATGAGGAATCATTTCCTCCCTGCAAGGGTTGTCAAGGCCTGGCCCAGGCTGCCCAGGGCAGTGGTGGAGTCCACATCCCTGCAAGGGTTTCAAAGCTGTGGTGCTGAGGGACATGGTTTAGTGGTGACCTGGCAGTGCTGGGTTAACAGTTGGACTCAATGATCATAAATGTCTCTTCCAGCCAAAATGACTCTGTGATTCTATGATTCTATGTCCATATACCCCAGTGATAGATAGCTTCCACCAAACTGGACAGGCCCATTAAGGTTCCGATTTATATCACTATTTCCTCAGCCACACTGATTTATTTCAAGGATTTCTCAGGGTGCAGTGCCTTCCAAGTACAGGCAGACCCTTACAACAACACACCTCTGTGGACATCCCCATTTCATCAAGCTATATACAAACTACTAAGCAGCGTTTTCCTGTGCCAACACTGCCATGCATATCTCTTGAGGCATAACCACCTTGAATGCTTAAAGCACTGGATCTTTTCCGTTTTCATGCCTGTTAATTATGATGTTGTTCAAATGTGTCTTGAACTGCTCAGTTAGAGGAAAGGATCTGGTTGTAACCAAGTCTGGTGGTTTTCATGGAGTGGAGTCTTTCTTATATACATAGGGAAGTATGTTTGCACTGGTTTTCTTTAGGTACTTGGTTTTCGACAACACGGCAAGATAAAATAAAGATAAATGATGGTTTTCAGTCTCATAGCTAAGCAAGTGTTAGGGTGCATGTCTTTCCCTCCCTTTCCCATGGCACGGTAATTATGCCACTGCCCCAGCTTGTTCAGCTTTGTGTCATCTGTGACTGGAAATTTTCATTAGCAATGCTTCTCAAGTTACTGAGAACCCTTTAGGGAGCAGCTCTTTCCCAAAAGCCCCATTCTAAAACTGAGAATGGTAGCAATGCCCACGTTCATCACTGCAACAAGCCTGTGACAAGCAAGCCCGCAGTCATTAAATCAGCTTGTGCTCTCACCTTGTCTCCATCCCTGAGGTCTCTGAGTGCTTCACAGCAATTCATAATGCTAGATTTTTCCATGCTGGAGCACAACAAAAACAACATGAAGACTACCAGCTTTTTCTATGAAATATAAAATGGCTTTGTCTTAGTCAAAAGGAAAGAGTAAAGCATTTCCCCTTTTCCTTTTCTCCCAAATCCCTTCTGTTTGAAATGGTTGCCTTGGAATGCATAAAGTGAAATTTTCTGTTGGGAAACTACTGCAGTGGGAGGATTGACGCATTTGTCCATGTTGACTTTATTTCTTAGCTTCAGATTAAAAATTGGTAACTATTTGTCAGCTTTACAAAAGAAAGCACAGTGTCCTGCTCCATCAGCATGCCCTGGGACCTGAAACAAAAGGACATGTCCACATTCTAAACTTGGAAACACCATCTCCCATCTTCAACTCCACTGGTCTTTCTCCACTGGAGAAAATTATTTTCTGTGAGTGTGACAGAGCCCTGGCCCAGGATGCCCAAAGAGATTGTAGAGTCTCCTTCTCCACAAGGTGGAAGCCCAGACTGCTGCCGCTTGCATCTTGACTGTTGTTGCTCAGTGTAACATGCATAACACAACACAGCTCTTGGCTCACAGAGACAGGATTGAAGCAACAAACATACCTTGTCACATTCCCCATCCAAGCACCCGGCGTGGGGCCAACCCTTGCAGTGCAAGCTGTGTTTTTCCATGGGACCAGCCCCAGGACATAAACCTGAAGAAGGGATGACGTCTGGCAGGAGTCTGCTCACTGAGGTGATGTCACCTCCTCAGGGAAGTTGTTCCTCTACAAATCCCAATCCTGACTGGATCAGAGCTCTCCCCGATCACTCTGAGGGAATCCGCCCACCGGATCAACAGGAGGTGGAGGGTGGAAAAACATATAAATCTCCCTGGGAGCAGCTTTCCTTTATTGTCCCGGCTGCAAGGATCTGCTCTCAGCATGAAGACACTTCTGTTTGGACTCCTGCTTGGCCTGGCATACCTGGAGTTGGGTAAGACTGCTGCATTCCTGACACTTCAGGGACCCCCTAAGAAATGCCTGGGAGGGGAGGGGAAAGGCATCAAGGACAACGACCTGCCAATCTCCAGTTAGGGGAAAAAATGACTTTACATATTTAAGAAGGTCAATGGAGAGGGTGAATGGTGAAAAGTAGATGTCCATTCCTGGTGGAGAGAGACTTAATTCCTTACAGAAAACAATACACTTTTTTTCAGATGCATAAGTGGGCACTCCTCACCCACCCCGCTTGCATCATAACCTGGCATGGAGGGGACCAACATGCTGCTTTATAAGGCTAAGGTGTAAATGACATGGTACAGGGCAGTACAAGCATGGGCAAGAACTTGAACCAAAAGCCTCTACTTAAGCTGCCAACCTGTCACCTCAGGGATGGGATAGGGTATGTTCATCTTGAGCTCTTGCCATCTCTAAAACCTCCTGGCTAGCTGCTAGAAGGTCTGAAAACCAGGGGATGAGTCTTCAGTATAGATATGGGTGGGGGTATGAGAAATAACTTCAAAGACTTCGGAAATGTTTGTTAAACCACCAGCTTCAGGGTTTTCACTTCTTACTAGAGATTAGGAGATGAATGGAGATTGGAAATTCCCCTGGATCTGTTTGGGTTTGGTCTTTGAGGGTTCTGGATCTTGGGCAAACTGTCATCAAGACCTGGTCATTGCTATGTTCTTACTCCATCTATTTGTGACCCACTGCAATTACATCCTTGTCCTGGAACAGGGTGATTGTTGGGGTGAAACCAACCCAGTGGGTTTTAACCTGCAGTCCATGACCCCCAGAGATCCTCAGACTGCTTTCATAAGACTCTGAAAGATCTCAAAGGAAAATCAGCCTGGACAGGGGTTGAATACCTCCATCTGAAGGCACGGCTACATGGAGATCGTTCAAAGGGTTGCAAGTGGAAGAAGGCTGAAAGGCATACACCTTGCAAGTCTTCATGCATGGAAGGGTGTTTGGTCTCTTCTTCAAGCTGAGTTGCTTTTTAATTCCCCCAATCCTCATTCCTCCTTCCACTTGTCTCTAAAGCAAACCCAACTGCTGGCTAAAGGACATACTCTGGGTCAAACCCACCACAGGGCTCAACAAGGACATGTGTAATTACTTCCATACAGCTACTGCAATTCTTTACATTTAATTTTTACGTTTACATGCTCATTTGTTAGGCTTTTTATCTTTTCTTATTTCGCAGGTGGTGTATTTTGTGTTTCTTTTCCTCCTTCTAAATCTAGATCTGTCCTGGATTTAGAGGGGTTGCTGAGGACCTGACAGAGCGGGTTTCCACTCACAGGACCTGAAGCGCTTTATGGAAACAGAGAGGCATCACCACCCTTTGCTTTATAGTTGAAGGAGGCAGAAATGGCTTTCCTGGGATGGTCCAATGTAAAGCAGCTTCTAGGCACAGCTGTTGCAGATGAGCAATATGTCTGTGGTCATTCATCTTCCAAAGGTTTGGTGTCAAGGTGTAGAAGGTACCGTCGGCCTGTGATGAATGGCCAGTTATTGGCCTCAGATCAGGACACAACACTGTCCTCTATGTTCAGCTGTTTTGTTCTGATCTTTATGGTCTGGGCCTTTCCTCTTTCACTGAAATCTTCCTATAAAACCAGTGTCCTCTGAGTCCCTCACCCAGAACTAGTGAACGATAAGAGGGATGAGGATTTTCTTCCATAAACTTACTCTTAACTGGAAGTAACTCGCCCAGAGCCTATGGCACTGCCCTGCTTACCCATGAAAATTATGAGATGTGGAAACCAGCTCAACCCAAAGGTGGAAGATCAGTTTCTCAGATGCTGTAAGCCAGCACTGCTCCATCCATACAGCATCCAGTCCTACACACTCACAAATGTGTATGTGCTTCTCAGGCTGAAAAGGTTGTGTTTTCTCTCTTAGTGGGCACTACTGTTCAAATAGAAAACAACTTCCCCTGGGTCATTTGTAAAGGATCTAACAAGGTCCTCAGCTTGGGTAAACAGAGATGGCTCCAATGCACATATTCACAAAGGGTATAGCCACGAGAACACCTTCACTGCTAATGTTAAAAAGTCTTTCCCACCTCTTCAAAGAGGGAAAAGAAAGTTTTTGCATCGTATAGTCTCTATTGAAGAGCTGAATATCCCAAAGGAGGTGATAAGAGAAGTAGATGCCCTGAAAATCCTTTCTTGAGTCAAGTGTTCAACTGCCTTCAAAAATATTTACCCTTATCACAAAGTCCCAAAGGTTTGTCTCTAACAACAGATACTGAAGAACTGGAAGATGAAAATACTGTCTCTGTAATTTTACCAATAGGTGGCAGTGGACACATTTGAGTGGTTCAGCTGACGTGTTGGTAGAAGGCATATAGGACAGAAAATATCAAACCAGGCTAGTTTCTGCCGTCAAGATACACCAGCATGACTCAAAAAAATATGCACATACAGTATCTGCCAGCTGTGGACGGACAGGTCTCACAAGGAGACTTCCAAGCAACTGCTGTGATCATTGCATATGTAAAAGTGTTCCTTGGTCAGCAGGCAGCCAGCAAGAGCTTTACAGCATCAGTTCTTAAAAAGCAGCAGTAACCCCTGATGAAAGTGGGTTTTAGGCTACGTTCTTCCCTTAGGATCTCTAATACAGCTCTGAAATTCAAATTCTGCTCACAGTTACTATGTTCTGCAGAATTCCCTCTAAACAAGCATGAAGGAGCTGTCACTGTGGGTGGAGGGATGGGGGAAGCTGCCGGTCTTGGTGCTCTGGAATGTTGATCTCAACAGAAGGAGTTATTTTGCTCTGTGTTACAGCTTTTCGGCTTTTCTTACAGAGGATGCAAATGTCCTATCATTGCTTCTCAGGCAATAGATGCTTCTAAATCCTTGCTCTTTTTGGGCTGTTGAGCCCTCAAGGTTGTGAGCATGCTCAACTGCCACCACGCCATCCTTGCCCTTCGGTGGTGGTGTTTGGTGCTTGCCCCTGACATATCCAAGCTTTGTTATTGCCTCTAAATGCTCTTAGTTTCTGAGCCCACTGCATCTTGGTGAAGGGGCAATGAAATGCTGACCATTACATAGCCCCCAGCAGAGAGCAGAGAAGCTTCAGACTTGCTATCTGTCTTTGCTGCTGTAACCACCCATTCTGTTCCCCTTTGCAGCCCAGTCCTTAAGATGTTATACATGCAAGGAACCAACGGACATTGCTAAGTGCAGAACACCCATCCTCTGCCCCCCAAAAGCCAACGTGTGCACAACAACACTGCACTCTGTAGACTCAGGTAAGTTTCATTGCTTGTTGTGAGTGTTCATGGGGAGACATCACACAATCATAGAATGGTTTGGGTTGGAAGGGACCTTAAAGATCATCTAGTTCCACCATCCAGCCTGGCCTTGAACACTTCCAGGGATGGAGCATGCACAGATGGACTTACCATGCACCTTGACTTACCATTTCTGCCTCTCTCTTACCCTCTCCCCATCTGCCTGTTTCAGGTTACCCCTTTTTTGGCAACATCACCGTGACCAGGGGCTGTGAGGAGGAATGCCTCACTTATAATGGGATAGGGGCATCCAAACCCAAGTCATGCTGCTACACTGACCTCTGCACCAGTGACACCAGGAGCAGCAATGGGGCAGGAAGCAGCTCTGCAGCACCGGGTCTGGTGGCCATGGTTGTTGGCACACTCCTCAAGTGCACTCTGTAATGTCATGAGTGCCCGTGCTCCAGCCAAAACACCTTCACTTCTCTTTCTCTGCCAAACTGCTTCATGAACTCTTAGATGCCTTGGGAATAACACTCTTCACTGATGCGTGGCTTCACCCATCTTCAATGATGTAATTCAAGTGGATTCAAGCCAAGAATTTGGGTACCTGGACCTAAAACCCTCAAATGTCCAGTTTCCACCTGCTAAGCAGATGATGCTCACCTTCAGCAGCTTCTCATCCTCAGGATTCACATCTCTTCCTACAGCTTTCCTCTGTGGGGAGCAGTAGTGGATGAAGCACTGCAGCTCTGACCAGCAGGTCTTGGGCAGTGCCATCAAGGCTGGTGCTCTGATCTGACCCTAGGAAGAGCAGGAGCTGTATACACACTAGACATGGATTTTTCCCAGGTGTCCCCAAGCTCACACACCACCTGCACCTGTATGCCTCTATTACATCCCTGTTCACAACTCCCAAAAAATCCTGCAGCCTTCCATCAGGAGTGTGGTTGATTTTCTTTCCACTTCTGATGCCATCTCTTGAGTCAAGCAGCAGATGGATGTTGGTCCTCACTACCTGCTCAGCAGAGTGTAGCTTGCAGTTGCACTTCATTCTGTCTAGAATAAGCTGTGGAATGAGTTCAGAAGAGCTTAGCCTTCATGTGTTGAGATGGGATGTGTTTCTGGAAAGCTCAAAACATGTTGTTACACTCAAGTTAGGCTCATGTTAGGCTCAAAACATGGCTGTTAGTGGAGGGCGGGTTAGACCTCCAAAAGCAAATTCAGAATTTTGGCTGGCTAGCCAAAACCTTCATCAGCCCTCTGCCTGAGCTCAGGTTGCAATCACAAACACAGCTCCCGGATTTCCCTTCACAGATGTTTTATAGACCGTTTCAAGTGACTTCTTCTGTTACTTTGCCCTCCCCCATCCAAAGAATATTGATGATTATCACAGACCTTCAGCTCTGGAAAAAGTAAATGGCTCCCCTCACAGGTTAATGGCACTACTGGGACCCAGATGGGGATTTGCTTCATTCTCCCTTGGAGCAGCTGTAGGATTGATTTGGATTCTCTGTCTGATGTCTGCTTAACCAGATGGAGTGGAAGAGGATAAAAATGACCCAGGTGGAACAGGCTTGAAGCCTTCTCTGGGTGGGGAGAGCTGTGGAACTTTTGCTCTGTTTCTATTGACAGGGCTTGTCCAGGAGACAACCTGTAAGAGCAAGTGGAGCATGGGTACATCCCATACAGCACCCTGGTGCATTCATGTCGTCCCTTCAACCTGTCCTGTGGCAAAGTATTTTTTCCCCTTTTTTTTTCCTCCATTTTTTCCAATTTTCCACTCTGTTCCCATAAGACACCATACAGGAAACCAAAGTAATAAGCATGGAGGTTCTTTTTCTTCATTGTACAGAGGTAATTGTTTCTCAAGGTCTGTCTCAGTGTCATTTACAAGAAAACTTTGACAAGACATCACATTCCTTGGCAGAAGGCCCTATACAAGCCTGGGGCTCAGGATAATGGTGACCCCCTTTGTTCTGGAGGTGAAATGCTCAGTGCTTCACTAAATCAGAGACAGCTTCTGTAAAACACCCTTTCAGTGCTGAGGTCTGGGAGAGGGAAATGCCATTGAGAGAATAATGATTAGGAGTTACTCAAGTACTGATACTGCCCTCGCAGACACAGAGCACAAGATTCTGCTTCCTAATCCTCTGTTCTGTTTCCCTGTTTCAAAATTAGGCTGATGTGCCAGGGCAGAAGCAAACCACCATCTCTGCCACCCTTAGATTAGATCCTCTTTTCTATTCTAGGTTCAAGTTCTAGAGTAAGTCATTGTCCTCAGTGGCCTTTCAAGGTCCTGTGCTGTGCTAACGTGGTCTGAACTTTCCTCCGACTATTGCACGTGGAGGTGGGGCAGCATCTGGATCCAGAGGGACTGGGAGTGTAAGCATTCCATTTGGGGTGGGAATCTAGGAAATAAAGATGGATCCTCCAGCTCTCAGCCTGCAGCATCTTTCTTGTGTGCTCTGCCTTCATCCAGGGAAGAAGCATGGGGCAGCATGAGCTTCAGGGAGGGCTGGTTATGCAGCTCCCAAACTGCCCTATGCTGGGGAGGGGAAAAAGCTACAGAAAGGGACAAGCATGAGAGTGCAAAAATAATCCTTGGAAGAGATGGATTTAAGCTTCTCTCTGCTGTAAGAGGAGAGGGAGAAGGGTGGCAGAAGGGTAAAGTATTACCCTGTGGCTACAGGAAGCTTGTTTAGGGCATGCACAGGGGGAACTGGGTGCTTTCATAGTCCAGCTTGTCTTGCAGCAGGCAAAGAGAAAGTGACTGACAGCAAAGTCAGGAAGCAGCCATTCAGGGTCCATTCTGCAGTGCAAAGATACTGCAAATAGGCACCATTGCCTTCCTTGTGTCACTGGTGCTGGCTGTGAGCATCAAGACCAGATTGCATGGGGCTTTGAGCAACTTGGTCTAGTGTGAGGTGTCCCTGCCCATGGCAGGGGGGTTGGAACTAGATGATTTTTAAGGTCCTTTCTCAATTAAACCATTCTATGATGATCCTGTATCACACTGCACTTCAGATCTCCTGTCACCTGGGACTTACCTGTTCATTAACAGGGGTAGAGAACTTCTACTGTACCCAAAGGAGGTTCAAAGTCAGGATTTAGCTTCGAGGCATTTGTAATATGTTCTTTTATCAGGCCAGGTGAAAAGCTCTTCAAACGCAGTGTCAGGAGTAGAGAAAGTCCTTTTGGGTTAATATTCATCTGCTCACGCAGCCTCAGGCTGAACAGTCATCACTAGAAGCCCTTGCAAAGTTCAATTTTCTGTGCTTTGGTTGATGCTTTTATTTATTCTCACTATTTGGTCCTTGGGAGTTAAACCCAGCAAGCACTACTGCCCCAGCAAATGCAGGACACTGCCAAGGCAATCAAAGGACTCGGCAGAGTTTTGCGTCACTGGGTCAAATGGACATACAGAAGGAGAGGTTTAAATATAGGCTGAATAAAATAGAACAGAGAAAGATGTGTCTCCAAAGGGCCATAAAAAGACTTGCAGCCTCTCGGCCCTGAAAGATGAGGCTCTGCAGCAGGCAGCAGCCAGCACTGCCTTTACTGGGTTGAAGGATTTTACCTGCCCCCCTCAGGGCTTGTTATGCTCAACAGTGATTCTGTCCATGTCTGGAAGCTTTATCTCTAGACTTGAGAGCCTTCCTTGGTGCCTTATTCTTTATCTGGCCAGGAAGTTGCCTTTTCCATCACCTTCCATCCCTTCTGCAAATGTGGTGCAGCCCTACAGATGTGAAGCTCTGATCTGCATCACTCTCTTACAGCTGTAAATTTGCGAACACATCTAGAAATTAAAGAATAAAGCATGACAGAGACTAAACTTTCAGGGCTTGCTTTCGCTCCCATACTGATGAGGTTATTCAAATTAGTATACCCTGTTGAGTCCCACCTCCAGTCAACCATCAGGGTGATATGTCTGCTTTGCGTAGCCTTTCCTCATGAACTCCCCACATCTTGAAGGTGGAGTACGTATTTCAAAGGCTGGTTCCTCTGCTGGAAGCACAGCACACAACCGGCCTTGGCTTGGGCTGGGTCAGGACCCAGGTTCCTTCCTTTTGCTTTGACTTGGTCAGCCTTCCTGCAAAGGCACTGCTGGTGCTGTGGAAGAGCACAGCAGTGCAAACAACATGATTAATGCTTAGAGGACCAGAGTTTCCAGCAGGGATCATTTGCAGTTCCTTTCCACAGCAGGACACCAGCCACATCATGTGTAGCCATGAGTGGTGGTACTTATCCTGTCATGCCCTGACTGCAGGCTCGGTCAAGATGCAAGGTGAGAAACAGCAGGAGCTGGTTTGCTGCTTGATTTATTTTACTTTTATATTTTTTTTCTTCTTTGGGAGGAAAAGAAGGGAAAAAAACCTTACAGCCCTCTTGAAAGGTGCATTAATCCAGGTAGGCACAAAAGGAGAAGAGACAAGACAAGGGCAGAAATTATTGCAAAACTCTAAGAGAAGAAGAAGGGGATGTTTCTGCAGCCCAGCCATTCAGCGTAAAACAGCTCTGATGTAATAAAATACAGAAAGAACTTGTAATTCTTGCTAAAAATACCTATCTAGAATATAAATATACATTAGCGTGTAGCTGCAAGGCTTATGGAGATATCTACCACAGCCTTATATTTACAGATGGGGATTTAAATGTTTAATACTGCACATTCAGAAGAAAGTCACTTCATCTGAAGTACTTATTAATTATAGAATGCACTTGGCAGGGCTGAAGTTCAGCAGGAGTGATATCATTTTTAATATCACTACCAAATTATTTCTCATCTAAAACCTATCATGTGCACTGCTTTTTCTTTCCTTTTTTTTTTTCCCCCTTTTTTTTTTTTTTTTTNTTTTTTCCCCCTTCTTAAAATAGATCTATTTTTCCATATTAGGCCATGGATGACTTAGAACAGCTGCCTCTGACACACCGGCACATCTTCTCTCGGATGTCTTCATTGTGCTTCTGCGTGACTCTCACATCCCTAATTCCAGGGGAACATAAATTCAGTATGGGCCCAGGCCTGAGAACAAGACAAATTCCCTAAAATGAGGTGAATAGGAACTTCAGGGTGTCTGAAGCGGATATGTTGAGGGGGTAGGGAGGCCAGCACTGTGTCATGGTTGGTATCTCCATTTAGCAAAGTCATTTAAGGTCACATGAACTCAAGAGGGATGCTCAGAGTATTGTAAAAGGATGGAGCAGATGGGCTGGGTGTGCATCAACTGCCTTCCCCTGGCTTCCACTATACAGTTTGCCATGAGATTTAAAAAAACACAAGGTGTGCCAATGAATCATTCTGTGACTTTCCTGAGGCTGGTCTGGATCCCGATCCTCTTTCCCCTTTCAAATAGATAGAAATGTATACAATCACAGAATCACAGAATTGTTTGGGTTAGAAGGAATATTAAAGATAATCTAGTTCCAACCCCCCTGTCATGGGTAGGGACAGCTCCCACTAGACCAGGTTGCTCAAAACCTTGTCCAACGTAGCCTGAATTGTCATATCAGTAGCTCTTCAGCACATCTTCAGTGCCAGCTGAGCTTTCAGTTTCTGAATACACTTAATAAATGTGAATAAGGACATTGTGCATTGGGGTGAACCAATTCTGCACTAGTCCCTTGTGGGCAATTTGCTCAAAGCCATGAAGATCCACAATCAAAAGATATTACAGGATATCAAAAGATGAGCCTGTAGGGTCCCATAAACCTAACCCAATAATCCAAATAAAACCACTACAGACTCCCTTTGGCCAGCAGGTCTCTGAATACAAGGGGTGAGTATGTTTTTCAGGTCTTCAAGCTATTCCTCCCCATTGCAAGGGCAATTCAGTGTGCCCTCAGTCACATCAGCAGTGTCACACCAGTACTGAAGCATTGTCTGATTCCTGTTTTAATGCCCTGGACTTACCAGTGTTTGTAGTAGTAGAGTTCACTCCTGTCTAATCAGCAGCTGTATCTGGGACTGGCATGAACATATCCCTTCATCTCCTTGCAAAAGAAATTGCTTTTGCCCAATAACCTGAAAATGAGATACAGAAGACTGCCTGGAAAAGGAGATGGAGTGCTGTCAAGGTTCTCATGTTGAAACATTTGCTTCTGCACTACCTTTGGACTTGCAAGAAGCAAAATGAGGAGCATCCCGGTGATTGGGAGAAGTTTTGCACCTTCTTTGAGCTTTGCTGCTATTCACAGACCTTTGGTGCTTGGTTGGTTCCCCAGATGAGGCACAAACACAGACTGTGGCACATTTTTTCACTTGCCTATGTGAAATCCCGTGGGTAGGTGGCATTTTGCCAGTCGAAACTCTCCCTCGGACAGGGACATGATTTCAGATGATGGCTGTGAGGCAGCGCTGATGGGAGGTGCTTGCAGAGGGATGTGCCACCACTACTTGCAAGGGGCACCAACCCACAGCAGGCAGTGGGGTCCAGGTTCCTGGTGGCGCCAGGACACGTTCAGTGTTGTGAGTGGCAGAACAGCAAAGCCTCACTGACAATGTGCTTTGATGTAGCTCTTTATCGTGGATCATCTGTAGCCTTAAAAAGGGCTGAGCTGTCTTCAGTCCCTGTGAAGATTTCAGCAGAGTCTCTTCTGCCTGAATATCTTTTCCTGAAACACACAGGGACTTCCCAAACTCTTGCCATGCAACAAATACAAACCAGCAGCTATATGTTGTTACCTGTCCTAAAAACAAGCCAGAATTTGTTTTTAATCTTTCATGGCTTCTGCAGATCTCCTGGATTTGGAGAGATAGGACACAGGGGAAGACAGTTTTAGTGTAAAGACAGCTGTTGTGGTGTTTGAGGCTGACACTCAAATCTGAAAAAGAAAGAAACATCCAGGAGATAATGACAGACTCTGAAGCACTTACAGCAGAGGAGGAAAGTTGTCCTGGTGAGGAGGGGGCAGTGAATAGCAAGACATCCTGCACCTGGCCCAGAAAATAAGGGTTTTTAAAAAAACCCTGTTTTCAGCCAACCTTTGCCTTTAAGGAATGCAACTAGGAGACTTTTTTTTTTTTTTTTTCCTTACCCACTGGTGTCCTCAGATCATGATAGCATTTTCTGCAAGCTTACTTTTGCTGTGCCGGCTCTATGCAAAGATATCATGGTCTGGCTGGGGTTCCTCATGCATAGCAAGCCAGTCCAGATGCCTCAAGGGGGTTTTACTGCTAACCTTGATGAGTATATGCAAAGGGTCTCCTCAGCTTATAAGATCAACCCTTATCCTTACTTAATCTTACCACTTCTTTAAAGAAAAATGTTCATCTGAAGTATATGCATCACCAGGAGTCTGTTCCAGAACCTCACTGCTCTGATGGTCAGAAACCACATTTTATAAGAAAATATTGCTTCTCCTTGTTCTGAGATGACATTCCTATGAGTGGTTTTGTTACCAAACAAAACTCAGATGTTTTGTTAGCTAGCCTGTTCTGATCTGGTCTTGGAAGATCAGCTGTCCAAGCACAATAATTTTCATTCTTTGTGTCCTAGAGCAATCCAAGCTGTGTGCAAGATCTCGTGAGATAGAAGGCCATCACAAAAAGAATCCTTAGAATATCTGTTGTTTCAGAAATCTCCTTGGGTATGGCTGGATTGGATAAAGGAACTGAGAGGGGTTTTATTCAGGCAGTCTCTGAGCTACAATATTACCCCTTTATGTTAAGCAAGTGTTTTTCATCAAATGGAAAATGGGGATAGGCAGGTGACATTTCTGTCACCTAACGTGAGCAGCTGCCTTCCACTGGCAGTGCAAAGATGCACACACAGGGCTGAGCTTCAGCTTTTAGGGTCCCCTGTGAAAATCCTCTCAAATTCCTTAGAAAAAGGCTGGCAGACACAGAGAGGCTTTTTTTCACATGTAATAAAATGCAATTGCTGACAGGCTGCTGCTTTGACAAGCCATGAGATCTGGGAGAAAGAAATAGCAAGTGTGTGCAGTCAAGCACGCACTTTCTGATCAGAGGACAATCATTTTGTCACACAGGTGGGTCTAACCTTTCTTGATGATAAATAGCAGCAAAGTGTAAAAGCATCTTAATGCATTAAAATTTCTTTTTCTGGAAACGTGTTGGCAGTAGTGGAATAGAATGGAATGGAATGGAATGGAATAGCATAGAATATTTCAGTTGGAAGGGACCTACAATGATCATTTAGACCATCTATGTGACTACATCAGGACTGATCAAATCTTAAAGCATATTATTAAGTGCATTGTCCAAATGCTTCTTAAATATTGACAGGCTTGGGGCATTGGTCACTTCTCTAGAAAGCCTGTTCCAATGTTTGACCACCCTATCATTAAAGAAATGCTTCCAAATGTCAAGCCTAAGCTGAGGGGTTCAGGTCCTCTTGCTTATTTTATCCAGGTCTTTTATTCAAACTCTTTTCTCCACTTGCTCTGCACGAATGGATGTTTCCGTGCAGCCCACCAACCTGTAAAGTTTAACCATCCTCCACCCCACCAGCGCAGAGCCACGACCCACACCATGCAGTGCTCAGGGGCGAGCTAGGCTGCTCTCTTCAAGCTGAGAGGTCACAGAGACTAGAGCCAGGGTGGTGGGATCTATCCCTCAAAAAGTACTTCCCACAGGATCTTCCAACCTCTGAATTGTGGTGCCAGAAGTGTTTGGACCGGGAGCTATGGGGAGTGGCTGTGTGTTTTGGAAAGGCCAGGGCAGCAGGAGCATGTACATGTGGGACTTTAAGCGTGGGTAGCTTGTTTCTTGTTTCTCTCGCGTTGCTCAATAATCCTGCTTGTTTACTTTGGCATGATCTTGATAGCCCTGGAGGCCAAGGGAGAGTTAATGGCATTTATAACATCCTGTAATGATGCAAACCTTGGAATAACATGTGACAACATGATTATTTTATTAAGGAGTAGGTGCATCTAAGACTAATGAGGCTTTTAGGAGATGCTTTGTTTTGCACCATCTATCTGTCAAGCACTACCTACATACACTGT
>VWZY01009520.1:269463-303683 GCA_013399075.1 Chloroceryle aenea
CCCCCTAGCTTTGGAGATGATTGTCTCTAAGCTTCTTATGCTTTCTTTTTTGGTAGAAGAAGTGACATAGTCACCTCCTCCTGGCCCCAGCACTCAGGTAGAAAGACACCCAGAAAATGTCTCTGCCATGTCCTGGGTGAGCTCAGTCCCAAGAGGCTGACAATGTCACAGGGATGGGTGGCTGCAGGTTGCTGTACAGGTGCACTAAACACATCTGCAGCCAAGGCAGGTCCAGCACAAAGTGGGATCAACTTTTTCCTGATCACAGAAGGAGGCATATGGACAAACTTTTCTAGTTCCTCAACTTATAGCATCACTTCTCTCCTTGAAACTCACTATCTACCCACGTCCTGGTCCAAATCCTGCTCTGAGTATAGGTCTGGAAAGATGCAGCAGAGTTAGACACCACTGAAGTGAACAGCTTTTAAAGCAAACCATATCCATGACATACCTACAGCTCTTGAAATGCAGCACTGTTATTTCTAATGTTTTTTTAATTCCTCATGAGGTTTTATTCCACTCTATTTTTGGTACCAAGATGTAGGTTTCCATTATAAATAGCTGCATATTCTAATTCAGCCTTATAACTAGGACAAGGATGCACTGGGCATCCAGACCATGATTCTGAAGGGGGTGAAGACTGCAACATTTCCAGACAAGCTTCAGGCTTTCTGTGATCCTTTTCTCAGGAAAACCAGTACTTCTTCAAGTGGAAAGTGTCCAGCAATCCCTAGATATAAATCAAATGGGAGCACTGGTAAGAACTGGTTGCCAAACTAGCAAATCATAGAAACAAGGCTTTGAAGCTCCATAGCAGCTTTCTCTCTGAGGAGCAGAGATGCTTAATTTAGACACCAGGACTTCATCATCAAAGCTGGGTGATAAATATTCTTCTCATTTTATAGTCAGAGAAGATGTGCTGCGAGCCTGCGCAACCTTTTAAGTGATGCCGAACCAAAGTCCTTTGCAAAAATTAAACCCAAAGGCTCTGTGTGGTTTGTGAACACTTTTAAATGACTCACTACTCCAAAGGAAATCTGAAGCAGGTTGCAAATATATCTCAGAAACAATCCGGTTTGCAAGAAATACCATTCATTCATGAAGAAGGGAAAGATGATCAGTCAGGGCAACTATGAAGGATGTCTCAGTTCCCATCCCACCTATATATAGGTCTCTCAACCTATATAATTTACTGTGAGCTTTGGACTTCAATCTACATGTTTCCCAGCTGTCTGTGCAAAGCAAAAACTACTGCTGTTGCTGCTGCCATGGAGCTGAGAAAAGGGAGGACTGATCTGTGCTCATGTGCAAAATAACAGCAGCCAGTGAAGAGCAACTGGGTTGACTCCCAGACCAGCCCTGCTTTGCCCAGGGAATTGGGCCACAGACCCTAAAGCTCATTTCCAACATCATCTATATTACAGGTCCAGATCTGGATCTATACTGGGGGGTTGGAGGGGGAAGAGCAGCTCCTTGTTTTCTGCTTTATCCTCAAAATGCCTTTCAGTATACACTTATAGCTGGATATCTCTGCATATTTATTTAACGGAATCACAGAATGGTGGGGGTTGGAAGGGACTTCTGGAGATCATCCCATCCAACCCCCCTGCTCCAGCAAGGTCACCCAGAGCAGATTGCCCAGGAATGCATCCAGGTGGGTTTTGAAAGTCTCCAGATAAGAGATTCCACAACATCTCTGGGCAGCCTGATCCAGACTCTGGCATTCTCACAGCAAAGATGTTTTTCCTTAAGTTCAGATGGAACTTCCCAGGTTCCAGTTTGTGCCCATTGCCCCTTGTCCTATCACTGGGCACCACAGAAAAGAGTTAGGCCTCATCCTCCCCACCCTTTAGATATTGATGAGTAATGAAAAGATCCCCTCTCAGTCTTCTCTTTTCCAGCTGAACAGCCCCAGGGCTCTCAGCCTTTCCTGAGCCCAGAGATGCTCCAGTCCCCACAGCATCTCCAGAGCCTCTGCTGGACTCTCTTCAGTAGTTTCTTGTCTCTCTTGAACTGGGGATGCCAGAACCGAACAGGGTATTCCTGATGTAACCTCACTAGGGCAGAGTAATGGTGAGGAGTATTTCCCTTGACCTGATGGACTCATTGTTCTTAAAGCACCCCGGTACACCATTGGTCCTCTTGGCCAAGAGGGCAGATTACTGTCTCATGGGCAACTCCCAGTACTCCCAGGTCTTTATCTGCAGAGCTGAATCCCAGCAGGTCACCCCCTCACCTGTACTGGTGCAGGGGGTTACTCTTTCCCAGGTGCACGACCCAACACCTGACTTTGTTGAACTTCATTATGTTCCACTCCACCCAACTCCCCAGCCTGTCCAGGTCTCACTGAATGTCAGCACCACCTTCTGGTGCCAGCAAGTTTCAGAGGACTACAGAGCAGTGACTGTGAGTCCTTCACAGTTTCTTTATAAAGGGGCAGTTAAAGCTGCCATAGGAAACACAAATTTGCAAGTGCATAACCATGACTGATGACACAGCCTTACCTTAAGGGCACAAATCATGTTTACATTGCCATTAAGTGAAAGATATTTTTATTATATAACCATGAGTATTCTCTGATTGACGAAGTCATCTAGATTTGCTTGAAAAACAACTTTTCAAAGTGTACATGACTGCTTCCCAGCCCATGCACACACAAATTCTATTTGCAAACCATGACACTCACTCTGGGTACAACTACCCTTTTTGGTTTGGTTTGGTTTGTTTTTTTTCCAGGAGGTAACGCAGCGCTGCATCACTCAAGGTGGGTCACTCCAGGCTTACTCAGAATGGTGCACAGAGAAAGACAGCAGATGAGACCAGCTGTGGACAGTAAATAAGGAGTAAATGAGATGAGGTCCTGCTGTGCAGCTCTGTGGATGGCAGGTGAATTAGACTGATGCTCTTCCAGAGGGGACAGCATGAGAACACGTTGAGCTCTAGACTGTGGCTCATGTTATCACTTCCAACAAAGTGCGTGTTCGTGCAGGGACATTAAAGGAAACCTTGGTGCCTCCTCCTAAGGGTTTTACTGAATGGCTTTGCAATCTCAGCAGGGGTTCACGAAGATGCCTTGGCCTCCTGAAATACTTCCTCTATGGAAGAATTATCAAACACAATAGATTCATACAA
The DNA here is from genome assembly GCA_013399075.1 of Chloroceryle aenea. NCBI lineage: Eukaryota > Metazoa > Chordata > Aves > Coraciiformes > Cerylidae > Chloroceryle > Chloroceryle aenea. The sequence goes on from VWZY01009520.1 coordinate 272,596, forward strand.
CTCTGTGAGGACTGGAAGCACAACACAATGCTTCTTGTGCCTTTCAGAGGAAGCTGGGACATGTCTCAAACATAGAGATTTCTGGCAGGGGGTGTTTGCTGCCTCCCAGTTTCCTTGCCTGTGCTATATCATGCAGTTCACAAAGCTGGATTTTACTTGGAGGGGTTCCAAGCAGAATGTTCCCCTGTCCAGCCAACTCACTCCCCTTTCTGTGCCACTGGGAAAAGGGACAAAACACAGTATATGCAGGGAAATATGTAGTAGGTGGCTTAGGTCCGCATACAGTGATGTTGTGTTTATCAAGACTCCTGGCTGATACCGGCTGCCCCTTGGAGAAACCTGGCTTAGATGGCTCCAAGGCCCAGGGGAAGGGCTCTCAAGCTGGTAGCTGAAGTAACAAGTTGCATCCAGAATGATCTACAAAAATTGATAGCCAAACTGAGATAGGAAGAGCATGCAGATCACTTTGGGAGACGTTCAAATTAATAAAAAGTTAGGTAACATCTCATGCCAGCCCCATACAAGTGTCGGAAAGGGGTGGGTAGGATGGATGTCCACTGCAAAGCCAATCCTCTCCACTGAGCAAGAAAAGTCCTGCCTGATTTCCTCAGAGTTTTCAGACATGTCACATTATCCATCTTTCTCTGAAGGCCTTGCATCTGCAACATGAACCACTGACCTCTCCCAGCATTTCAAAACAGGTTCTGGGGTATTTTACATAGGGACTTCTTTCATTTTTAAAAATAATCAGTCCAATTCACACTTCTGCCATTGCTGCAAAATGCTGGCAAAGCAGCTCCATGAAATGTTTACAAAGAGCTCAGATATAAGGTATGTTAAGCTGCTCTTTGTTGTTTCCAGAATCAAAAGTTCACAGGGTTTTCTTTGAGCATAAGCCTCCAACAGCCCACAAGAATGAGGAGGACCAGAAAAAAGTAGACGGACATGGAGGTGAAGTGGATGAGAAGAGAATTATATTTCAGCAAAAATAAACAAACAAACAAAAAAGACATTCTGTGACTGTTGAGAGTGAATTAAGGAAGGTGTGGCCAGCAGATCAAGGGAGGTTCTGCTTCCCCTATAACCTGCTCTAGGGAGACGACCTCTGGACCACTGTGTCCAGTTCTGGGTTCCCCAGTTCAAGAGAGACCAGGAACTACTGAAGACAGTCCAGAGGAGGCTCTGAAGATTCTGAGGGAACTGGAGCATCTCTGTGCCAAGGAAAGGCTGAGAGGCCTGGGGCTGTTTAAGCTGGAGAAGAGAAGCCTGAGAGGGGATCTGATCAGTGTTGATCAATAGCTAAAGGTCAGGGGTCAAGAGGGTGGGGTCAGGCTCTTGTCAGTGGTGCCCAGAAACAGGACAAAGGGCAACAGGCACAAACTGGAACCTGGGAGTTTCCATCAGAACATGAGGAGAAATTTCTTTCTTGTGAGAGTGCCAGAGCTTGGCCCAGGCTGCCCAGACAGGCTTTGGAGTCTCCTTCTCTGGAGAGATTCCAAACCCATCTGGACAATGTGATCCTGGGCCCCCTGATCTGGGTGACTCTGCTGGAGCAGCAGGGTTGGACTGGGTGATCTCCAGTGGTCCCTTCCAATCCCTGCCACTCTGATTCTATGAAATAAATACACTGAGATGTCATTTCCAGGAGTTGCTGAGGCACAGACAGCTTTTACACTGGGTCTGTGGGAACAGAGTTCTACGCTAATTTTGTGTGCCTTGTGAGAAAGGTTCATGTTTATGTTCAACCAGAGAGCATTGCCCTGTGGTTTGAGAGCTCTGTTGTGGTCTAGGAGTGCAACTACAAAGCACAGTGCCTCACCCACACCAATACTATGCTTTTCAGACTAGATCTCATCCCAGAGCTGTGATCCCTGTTGTAATAGCTGACGTGGGAAACATGCTGACAAACTGGCCAGAGATCAAAGAGGTGAAGCATCCATGGCCAATGAAGGCAGGGGAAGATTAGTCTCCTCTGCATGTAGCTTGTCAAACAATGACAGGTACACAGACACAGAAGCTAAAGTCATGGAGCATGAGCACTAAGAAGTGGCTGCAATCAGCTGTGTCTAATGCTTTTTAGCTGGTGGGCATCACAAAAAATGTCCTCAGTTCAAGTGCATTGTAAAAGAGAGGGCTGAAGCATGCAGTTTTATGAATTCTCACCTCTAATGGAACCACAGGATGGTCAGGGTGTTGGGACTTTCTGAATTTCTCCCAGGTGTCACCTTTTGTGCTCAGCCCGATTTGCTACATTCCTGACTGTGCTTCAGCATATCTGGAGAAATCCCCACCAAGGGCTGATGTGCAGTCACAGTTTCCTTTCTTCACATAACTGTAGAATCACAGAATGGTTTGGGTGGGAAGGGACCTTTCAGACTCATTTAGTTTCAACCCTCCTGCATTGAGAAGGGACATCTGCAACTAGAGCGGGTTGCTCAGAGCCATGGCCAACCTCACCTGGAATGGCTCCAGGGATGGGGCACCGACCACCTCTCTGGGCAACCTGGGCCAGAGTCTCACCACCCGTAGTGTAAAAAATGTCTTCCTTATAGCTAGTCTGAATCTTACCTCTTTTAATTTAAAATCATCATCCCTTGTCCTTTTGCAACAGGTTGGTTGGTGGTTGTCAGTGCCAAGCCGTGCCAGCATTCTCTGTGCCTTGTCCTGTCGCTCCATCTCTTGAAGCCTCTGCTGCCATACCAGGTCTGTATTTCTTTGCATCAGAATCATGAATAGCTCATTCTACATAAACTAATCCCATTCTACACAAAAAATCCCCGGCTATTGATGTAAATTTACAGTTGCACCGTAACAAGATAAACAAGAATAAAGGAAATTAGGTATAGCCACATGGCCAGTTAGGAAAAGTGCTATTAGGGGTAAGCAAAGCAAAAACAAAGTTGAAGGAAGGTCAGGACAAGTTCAGACAAAGCAAGCCCAACAAGCCTCAGGCCTAAGGACTTCCAAATTCAATAAAAAGAGTGCAGCCTGTTACAAACAACGGCAATTTTGTGTTTACTGGGCTACAGTTATATCATATTGCAATTGGGAGCCAATGTTTTCTCCTCTGGGCACCTTTCTGGTGACATGACTTTAGCTCCACCAGCCATATGTACGCTGCTCACCTTCCCAAGGCCAGCAATGGCTTCATTTCAAGCTTTTTCAGTACTTCTGACAATGACTTTTACTTTCAGTCTCCATATCTGTGGTGATATTTTTAGTGTCGTTCCCTAAAATGATGATATAACACAATAATCTGGCTCTTGATGTATTTGTTTTTAAATGCTCTTCGACATGACAATTTTGTGATGTTCTGGGCCATGGCTACTCTGCTTATCAACCAATGCAGGGCAAGGACAAGGTAGTCTAAGCCAGATAACTCACATCTGAGATAGGGCAGTGCTGTGCAGTGAAAATCTTTGAAAGTTCTATTTCTTTCTGAGTTTTGGAAGTCCATAATTAATGCTGGTTTCAAGTGCAGAAGTGCTGACATGCTTCTGGATGGTGAATAGGAAATGTCTAGTATTTTTTCCATCCCTAACACATGAGTGAGTAGCTGGGGTATTTTGACCCTGTCTTAGAGAACCCTCCATTTACAGCGATGACAAATATATGGTGCTTTCTTTAGCTGTGTTTTGTGAAACAAGATAAACCAGGGTTTGTCACATGTGTCTGTGGACAGAGATGGGGATGAGTCCACATATCTGGACTCCAGCTTTGTTCTCAGGGAAATTTCAGTTTCTTCAGACTGTAGAAGAAAGTTATCAGCTCTGGTGAAGTCCCCTGGGCTCCTGAAGGTAATAAAAATCATTCAGTGATACAAGGAAAAGCAGAGAGGTGGGCACAATGGAACCCAGTGGCCACGCAATGTCCCAGTGGCCACACAATGGCCCAGTGGCCTGTCTACACTGCATTTCACCAGTCTGTGAAAATTTGCTTGTGTTAGTCCTTAGCAAAAGCACAGCAAGAACATGAAGTGCTCACATGACATCTTGGCACTTGTGCATGTCCTGAGACTGGGGAGAATATCTGACATCCTTCTTTGCCCATGGGATTTATTCAGCATTTTTAAAGGTCCTGTCTTTATTGTGCTCAGTACCTGGAGTACAAATGGGTTCATGAACTCATGGGTTCATGAGTGATACTTGGATTTACACAGGGGATCTTTGGTTTGGAAAAGAGCTACTACGGTGAACACAGGGCTGTATAACATGAATTAGAAAAGATGGGAGGGGCTCTTGATCAGGGAGTGTAGTGGTAAAACAAGGGGTAATGGATTACAACTGAAAGAGGTGAGCTAAAGTTTAGAAGTAAGGAAGAAGTTCTTCACTGTGAGGGTGGTGAGACACTGGAAGAGGTTACCCAGAGAGGTGGTGGCTGCCCCATCCCTGGAAGTGTTCTAGGCCAGCCTGGATGGAGATTTGAGCAACCTGATCTAGTGGGAGATGTCCCTGCCCATGGCAGGGGGGTTGGAAATAGATGATCTTTATGGTCCTTTCCCACCCAAACCATTCTATGATAAATGATGTAGAAAATTACATTTGAGCAACCTGATAGCTGTGTGTGAATCCAGACTTGCAATTTGTTCCAAACTGGATCTCATTTCAGAAATGGGAAGGAATACAGGATGGGTGAAAATCACTGCAGAAACATATGCCAGGGAGAAGAGAAAGAAGAAGAGCAGAGCAGGGCAGAGAAGAGAAGAGGAGAAAATAAATTTCAGAGGACAGGTGCTCTATAAATGACTTTAGTGATCACTACAGTTTTAGCACAACATTATTTTTATTCTGATCAAAAAGGTACAGAGAACAAGAGATTTTAGGCTTCTTGGATCCTATCACCCACATGGAAAGTTTATTCTCCTGCCTCATAATTTGGACACAGAAGTGTCTCTTTAATTTCTTGTGTACAAAGAAGAATATCTAGACAGAACAAAGAGCCAGCACAAAACTGTGGGGTGGAGAAGACCTGCCACATAACCGAATTTCATCTGAGAAGACTGGTCAATTCAGCTGTTCTGCTGGCTAACACCTGGGGGAAAAAAAACTGCTCTAGGGATGTATAAAAGGCACAAGGTTTTTTGCTTTAAATATACTTTATACAGCAGATCTTTTTTTGCTCAAAACCAACCAGACCAGTACAGCAAAGAAACACCATTGTTAGTTTTGTGAGAATTGTTGAAGAATCAATTAAAAAAAATGTGTCAGAACTTCCTGGGTTTTGCCGCTCTCTTGGTTGTGGGAAAAGGGCAGGTGCTAAAAAAAGCAATTTCTGGAAGGTGTTGAGGGTTGTCCATGAAGCATCCCAACAGAAAGCTGGGCTGGCAGGGGTTTATTTTCTTCTTCACTGGGTTCTTTGATGTGAAAGTCCTCCCCATCTGCTCCTCACAGTCTAGTCCAGAAGAAGGCACAAAGGGAACTTGCCAGAATCCCAACTGTCACAAAGCTGATCCTCAAACTAACTGCACCATCAGTGTTGCACAAGTCAGAGTAACAGCAGGAGACGGGGCGCGTCAAGCCAATCCCATCCACATCGGATGGAATGCAGATGGAAGAGCACATCTTGGTGACTGTTGAGACTCCCATGAAGGGATAAACTACAAAAAAGAAAGAAAGAAGGAGCAGTTAGGAATGGGAAGAATGCGAAATAACTCTCCTTGTCCCTAGTGAAATATAAGCTGTCTTCACCAGCAAAGTCTTAGCTCCAGTTCAAACACAATTGGTCTGATTCCTACCAGGGACATAGGAAACAGTTTCCACTGAGTGGCCACAAGCTGAACAGCACCTTGGATCCTCTGTGTCCTGCCAGGATCAGCTTTATTCTGCAAAAGGTCATTTAGACACTTTATTTGCCTTGACTCTACTCACTTTCTCCTGCCTCTCCCATGTGTGACAGGGACGTGCAAAAGAGCTCATGAATTAGCAAGATAGTGAGAGAGTCCATCTCCAAAGTGCATTTCTTTACTTGGACAGATTATGTCCTGTAGGGTCTCCAGTCAGACTGAACATGCCTTCTGAGAGCTCCAGAGAACTCAAGGGCATTTCTGTTTTACTTCCAGATGACCAGAAATCGATGTCCCCACCTTAGTGATCTTAGCTCATCTCTACTGGCCTCTCGACTCGAACCAGCTTTCATGAACAGTTTTCAGGAGTGGAGAGCACTGTTTAACCCACACCCATAGTGAGAATCATGCAAATGGCCTGCAGAACAGGAACTCTTTAGTATGATGTCTCAAGCTCAAATCAATATATTTCTTGTAATCACAAGTCAACATGTTTCTTCTAACCACCCTCAATATTGAGCATGAACTGCGAGCTTGTATTCACCAAGTATTTACTCACATAAAGACTACTTTCTTCAACAGCAAGAGACTGCCCTCTTCTCCATGGGAGCTCTCTTCCAGGTTACATATTTAAGTGAGCAAAGTTATTGCTGCTCCTCCTATCAGCAGTGTTCACTGTAGGAATACTGACTGATGTCAAAAATATGGATAAAGGAATGACTGTCCTTACCCTCCTCCACAGAATACATCGTAGTCTTGCAAATGGTTTCATTCTTCATGCAATTCTTGATTGTCAGACACTTATCAACAGTGGTAGGTTCATGGCAACTGTAACATTGCAAGGTTTGTGCTGTAAGGAGGAGAAACATGAGGTTGGCCCTAGTGGGGACCACAAAATTCTGTCATGTCCCTCCAGGTACCTCTGGGGAGGGTATATTTTCAAAATATCTTCCTGAGAACAGGAATGGAATAGTAAAAAGCATTTGTACCAATAGGAATAAGAAACACAGTAGTCTGATGGTCAAAGCACATCTTCAGAGGTGGGTACAGATCCCTTATAACAAGTCAAGTAAGACAGAGACATATACACAGAAGACCCCGTGATAAAGGAAATACCTGGTAGCTGTTTTACCTCAACTCTTGCATCAGCTTTTCTCCCTATCTTTACATTAGCAGGACATCAGAAAGAGATCATGGACTCACAGACTCACAAGGTCAAAGAATCATAGAATATTGGAGCTTGAAAGGGACCTCTGGAGATCATCTAATCCCATCCCTCAGCTCAAGCAGGACCACCTACTAGAGCCAGTTGTGCAGTACTGTATCAAGATGGGGTTTTAATATCTCCAAGGATGGAGATTCCCCAACCTACCTCGGCAACCTGTGCAGGGCTCAAGTCACCCTTATTGTAAAAAAATTTTTACTGATGTTCAGAGGGAACCTCCTATGTCCCAGTTTGTGCTCTCTGCCTCTGGTCCTGGCACTGGGCACCTCTGAAAAGAGACTGGTTCTGTCCTCTTTGTACCTTTCCTTCAGGTAGACATTTATAAGAACCCTCAATGAACCTTCTCTTCTCCGGGCTGAATAGTCCCAGCTCTCTCAGCATTTTCTCAGAGGAGAGAGAATCACCCTCCATGGCCCTTCATTGGACTCTCTCCAGTATGTCCATGTCTGTCCTGTACTGGGGAGCCCAGAACTGGACACAGGTGTGGCCTCACCAATGTTGAGTAGAGGGGAAGGATCACCTGCTTCTACCTGCAGGCAATACTTCATCTAATACAACCCGGGATACCATTAACCTTCTCTGCTTCAAGGGCACATCGCTGGCTCATGTTCACTTTTGTGTCCACCAAGACCTCTAGATTCTTTTCAGACAAGCTGATTTCCATCTGGATAGCCCCCAGCATATACTGATGCATGGGTTTGTTCTTCCTTAGGGAGGAACTTTATACTTCCACTTATTGAATGTCATACATTTCCTGTCAACCCATTTCTCCAACCTGACAAGGTCCCTCTGAACAGCAACAAAGCCCTCTGATATATAAGCCAATCCTCACAGTTTTGTGTAATCCACAAACTTGCTAAGGGTGAGCTCTGCCCCATCATCCAGATCATTAATGACAATGTTAAACAGGACTGGAGTCAGTATTGAACTCTCAGGTACACCACAAGTTACTGGCCTTCAGGTAGACTCTGTGACACTGATCACCACCCACTGGGCCTGGCCATCCAGATAGTTTTCATCCACTATCTGCTCATCCAGCTTATACCTCAACAGCTTGTCTACAAGGATCTTACAGGAGACAATGCAAAAGGCCTTCCTGAAGTCCAGGTAGACAATATCCACTTCTCTACCCTCATCTACCATGAGAATCACTTAATCCCAGAAGTTTATCAGATTGGATAAGCATGACTTCCCCTTGGTGAAGGATATGGATACACAGAAAAGTCAGACTCAAGTGTGAGTTGCAGCAGGGGGAGTTTCATCTGGTACTGTCTACTCTGGCATCTCTTTCCAAAGACTGGGATGGAAGCTCTAGGCACCCAAGTCTCCAAATCCAGTCCAAGGTAGCTCACCCTGGCTCATCACCAAGTTCATGGTTGCTCTTCATCAACTTCCTGCTGACCTTCAAAGGCCCTTGCAAGCCTGGAGGTGCCAGCTGGCTCCTAGACATGCAGACTGACCACAGCCCAGGTCTTTCAATGACTAAAATCTTTGGAGATTAAGAGACTTTAAGGACTGACCATGAAGAGCACAGATTGTTGTGATGTGTTGTTCCAGAGTACGCCAAGCTAATGATATCAAACCAAAATAGTGTCTGACATTTCCTATTACCAAGAAAACCTTTTTCTTCAACAAGCTTTTCAGACCACTTTGCTCTTTCTGAGGAACTCAACACTTGATCTAGGTCTTCTCTTCCACGCTGTAGCAGACACCTGAATGTGTGCACCTCACAGCCACAGCAATACATTTTGGTACCACCACAGAGCAGCAGCCCCTCCTAGGTCTGGAAAGGAGTTGTGACAGCTCTGCCAAAATCCCTTTAAACTCCACTGAAAATATACCAAACAATTCAGCTCTTCTCAGCATGCCTAAAACAGGGTGTCACAACAGCAGCCTCAGGCAAGCAAGTCACCCTATGAAAACAGATAATGCAACTTCAGCCATAAGTAGTAAGGCAGAAAAAGCCCTTTTATAATCAGACACGGCAATTATCTTGCTTTTATTCAAAGCAAACTTTACTAATATATTTGGCCCATTGTGGACTGAAGCTTTGTTTGCATTCATTCTACACTTGACAGCTGTCAAATACTTCTTTAGGGAGGAATTTTCATCAATATTCTCAGATTTCATGATATTCGTCACTGGACAAGTTAAAGCCACAGTGTTTGTCTTCCTCTTTGAAAAAATAACAACACAACAAACAAAAGACAAACTCAAAGGGACATCAAATTAAGGGAGCATTGTCCCCAACTTGTGCAAACCCATTTGGTTTTTTTTCATTATATTTCAGTATTTTCATTAATTTCACTCAGACTAAGGGTAGCTATAGATATTTTTGGGTTTGGTTTTTTTTTTGAGTTGGAAAATACAGCCCATCAGGAAGTGTTTAAAACAGTAAAATAACCAAAAGCTGTAATGAAACACCTTTACTCATGCAAACAAGGCAGCTCTTCATCAGCAATAGTCAGCTGGCATCTCACAGAGCAGGGAGGAAACACCAGGACTTGGAAACCTAACTATCTGTGATCTAAAAAGTCCTGTTTTAAGTAAGCTTTGGAGTAGCTACTCCAGGTGTTTATGAAGATAACAAAACTGTAGTGGTCCCTTTTTGTTTTAAGAGCCTATGAACTTAAACATAGACAAGCAGACACACAGTAGCTTAAAAATGCAATTACACTATAAAAAGGAAGAGAGACATATTAGAAGTCTGAATTAAAAGAAGAGATAAACACAATATGCTAAAATATTTCCAAGTATATATAGCACATTCATTTTAGAGTGGTGAAAGCAAAAGGTGAGATAAAAAAGCAGAAAATCTTGGAATTTCTTATATTTTACTTAGCTTCACTTGCATATTGGCAGAACTTCCATCCTTCACTCTGTCTGCCTTTCCAGGAAAAGTCAAATTTACTCAGATTCCACTCATGCCCAGAAGAAAGCTTGAAGGAGCTGCAAATATATCCTGTTTTAACGCAGCTTTTGGAGAGGTTTGCATACGTTTGCCTGACAGATCAAAACATCCATCCTCAGTCTGCCCACCTGAATGGGACAGGGAAGTGGGGAAGGACAAGAACGGAGAGATGTGACAGCACCGGATCGTGGCTTCTACTCCACAGCTGCCTGATTCTTGACAAAGTCTCATTAAGCAGGACGACATCACTAGGTTGGTGAGTCAATTCTGCACCAAATTTGTATCCCACCCCACTGCTTTTTCTGATACATTCTGCCTTTCAGATTCATGTCCATCCCTTACGGAGATCTGAGCACAGAGTCCCCTTCTCTCCAAGCCATCATCTATTAATTAGTGATGTTCGTCTCTGAACTGACATCTCTCCATTGACAAGCAGACACAAATACCCAGAATGAACGGGGTATGATGAAAGGAAACATCTCCTGCTCTGGAGACCAGTGATGATTCATCCCTACTGTAGCAGATGTGGTGAGCACATGAAATTCTCATTGATCTTGACACAGCAGAAGCATCCCCAGGCTTTGAACTACCAATGGCCATAGCCAGGACACACGTCTTAGAGATAACAAGACAGTCAGTGCATTACAAAAAAGAGAGGACTGCTGTTCCAGCTCTGGCTCTGCCTCTCTAAACAACAGATGTGTTCTTCCCCAAAATCCTCCAAATGGTTTTAAATTAGAAAGGAGTGGATTTAGATTAGAAATAAGTAGGAAGTTCCTTACCACAAGAGTGGTGGAGCACTGGAACAGGTTGCCTAGGGAGGTGGTTGAGGTCCCATCCCTGGAGACATTCAAGGTGGGGCTTCACAGAGCTCTGAGCACCCTGCTCTAGTTGAGGATGCCCCTGCTCTCAGCACGGGGGGTTGGATGAGATAACATCTAGAGGTCTCTTCCAACCCAGACATTTCTATGTTTCTATATATATCAGCCTTTCCTCATCAGAGAGATATCCCAAACATCCCTCCATGTTTGACATCACAGAGCTGGTGATGAGGAGAAGACACTGAATCCCATGGATTGAAATGGACGGGTAAGGTTTGCATCGCATCCCTGTACAGACTGGATTCACAGGGCTTGTTCCCTACCTCCACATTCCAGATGGGTCATCCCCAATATTAGATTGCTGTTGGTTGCCCACCTTGACTGTGTACTTCAAGCCTACCCACTCCAGTGAGGTGGCAGGTAGCCTATTAAGGACAGAAAGGAGGGATGATTTTGGGGTGGTCTGTCCCACCCCATTTGGGGTGACAAACTCTCAAATGATGCTGAAAATGGGCAAAATCCCCAGCACAGTTCACACTTGTTTGTCTTACAGGGTAGTCTGCCAAAATTGTCTTTGACTTCATGCAAACCACAGTGTGTTAGTAAATAAAGCTGGAAAAATCAGCCCTGCAGTACCTGAGCCACCAGCTTTATGGCCCATCCCATCCTCCCTGCTTCTAATGGCTGAAGTTTAATAAACGACACATGCAACAGATAATTAGAGAGCCGCTACACACACTGCATTAAGCTGTGGAGCTTCAGGATTAAGTATCAAAAGAGGAATATAAAGGTTTTAAAAAAATAATAGAGTGAGATTGAGCACAAACACATTAAAAGTGAAAGTCAAAATTTGCATTAAAGAAATGACACGGTACAATCACATTTGGTCTTGTAACACTTCCTAAGGAGCCCAAACTAGCAATCACAATGAGACTGTGATGGTCCTGAACATCTGCCAGGCTGGAAATATTCCAAAGACAGATATTTTATTTTTTTTTTTGTCTGACAACTGCTCAACGTTGGAGGCATGGACTTCAGGATGCACCCCGTCCCATCATGCTGCATCTCCTGCAGGAGTGTGGATAAATCAAAGCAGGAACTTACCAAACTCCATCCAAATGACAGCAACCAACAAAAGAGGCAGAAACACCTTCATCTTGCACGGACCCTCGTCACCTGGTCAATGGGCTGCCACTGCTCTTCACCGCTGACTTTAATGGTACACCTCCTGTTGGCTTCCCATGTACCGATTCTGACCCTAGATCCAATTCTACTGGAAAAACGAGTCTGATTGAGCTATAAAGGAATTGAATGAGCTACAAAGCAGGCCCCACCTCCTGCCCTACCGTCATCTCTTTTCATGTTCCTTGGAGAAGAAAATGAGGGTTTGCATGGTGGACAATAACTGAGATTAAGCCGGTTGCTTTGTGTCTAGGCATGATGTGTAAAGCCAGCAGTATTAAATAATTCTGCTGTCTATTCCTCATCTTGTGGCTTGGTGATAATTCTTCTTCTTTGTAGTGGTTAGAGATACCTAGGTGGTTTCCACAAATCCTGATAAAAGGGGATCTGTTGCTGTGAACAGCAAGGCATTGAAGCTCACATACTTTTACAGAATCTTAGAATCACAGGCTGCTTTGTGTTGGAAGGGACCTTTAAAGGTAATCAATCCAACCCCCCTGCACTGAGCAGGAATATCTTTAACTCGAGCAGATTTCTCAGAGCCCTGTCCAGCCTGATGTGGAATGTTTCCAGGGATGGGGCATCGACCCATCTGGGCAACCTGGGCCAGGGTCTCACCACCCTTGCTGTAAATAATGTCTTCCTTTGATCTAATCTAAATCTCCCCTCTTCTGAGTTTAAAACTATCACTCCTTGTCCTGTTACAACAGTCCCTCTGGGTTTTTACCCTCAAAAGGGGCCAAAGTTTATGACCAGGAGGAGAAGTGGAAAACTAAGCTGGCCTGCAATCCCTTACTAGAAACAGCATGGTTGAGGGGTTGGTACTGTAATACCTCTCTCCAGGCTGTGACCAGGGCTTCAGGGGACTGTGGGTGGGAGCATACTGTCATCCTCTCTCCTCTACTTGTCATCTATGGACAGAGGTGATGGGAGCACTGGGAAAACCATGGCAACAGGCCATAAAAGCCTGGTCCTAGGGAGTCTCTCAGGCTCCCTATCTAGAGCAGTTCAGTGAGGAAGGAGACTGGAGAAGCCCCTCTGCTGTGAGCCAACTCTCTCCAAGTGTGGTGGCAAGCCCATGACCTTTTTACATGCCAAACTTGGCTTTCCGATCCCCAAACCCTGCTGCCCCAGACATCCGCCTTTTTTTCCTGTGCCTCAGGCCAGCCCCATGCTGGAAATCCTCCTACGATGTGTGATAAGCAAGTTTGATTGTGGAATTGTGAAAACTGGTAAAGAAGAGCCTTTCTGGGGTTATGCCAGATGCCTGCCTAATACACATTTTTAATAAAGAAAGAAAGGTGGGAAAGTTGAAGCAAAGGTGTTCTTGGAGATACTCCCACCACCATTGCTATCGCACCATTGGAGGAACTTTATTCAGGGTTAGCATCACTCAAAGACTTGAAATATTGAAAGGTCTTCTGCTATTTTCAGGTAAACAACCAAACATAATTCCTCCAAACTTAAAAGCTCCAGAGGTGCTCTCATCATTTTAGCAAGCCCTGTTTCATTTAGAAACAACACTTCAGGGTGAGCTACACCCTAAGGAATTCAGACCTATTGCTGCCTCCATAATACAGTCATGTTGATTATGAAAGTTGAGCAGTTTTTTCCACCCCAAAATTATCTAGGGAAAGGCCTTTTGGTATATTCTTGGTTTGATGTTCTTCATGTTCAGCAGAGAATTTTATAATCCTATTAAGATCACGCTGATCATGTTTGCTTTGTTCTTAGGAATAAAACCAACAAACTAAACATGGAAAGGGGTGTGTTTTTTGGTTTCTGGTATTAAATGACCTCAAACAATGTGTACTTGATGGTTGGTTTCACATGCACATATAATCTCCTTTACATGGTAAGTTTTTGGACAGAAGACTATATGCCAACACCCTGCTTAAATCCTGTTCCCTGCTTCTAGTTTGGAAGGTTGTTTTGAGGGGGTGACCACATACCTCACTTGTTTATAGTTTCAGTTGATCTTATCTGAGTCTTTAAGCATCACCTGAAATGTTCCTTCATTTATGCACACCCTGTGCATTTGCCTTGCAGTGTTGGCAAGTCACCAAAGAAATAACAGGAATTAATAGGAACATCTAAAGAGCATTTTGTCAAACTCTTTTTTATGCTTTTGTGGGTGATCACAGCCCATTGTGTTGGGGGTTTTTCATTAACTACAGAGAAAAAAAAAAAAAAAAAAAGACCCAAGCTGTAAGAACCTGCCTCAAAAACCCACAAGATGGACTTGGAAAAAAAAAAATCAACAAAACAAAACAAAAGACACATTCTAGCATGTGTTCAAAGGCAAACTGGTAGAAGAATGCTACATTTCTGAAGAATTTCTGTTCATAAATGAAAGTTCAGAGTCAAATGTTTCTTTCTAGCCTGAGAAACCTGTGTCAAACCCCTTTCCTGTCCTACCTGCCTAGCTGAGACAGTCTCTGGGTGGAAGCATCTTCATTTATTGTGAGCAGTCCTGCAACAGTTGCATCCAGGCTGGAAATAAATCTCCAAAACCCATAACCTCACAATAAACTGGCTCACATTGCCTAATTACCAAGCTGAGGAGGTCCCAGTGGGAAGTCCTAAAATAATAACCATCCACTTCCAGTGCAGAGTTTCAGAGACTGTGGGTTGAGCGTGTGCATTGAGAAGTGCAGGCAGCAGTTTTGATTGAGAGTTTTCTTGACTTGATCACTTTCAACTCTCCCTTCTTTTGATTCTACTCATCTGTTTATGTATCTCCTAGGAATCCCACAGCTTTCCAGAGTTCTCAGACGCATAAGTGAAAGCTATGACTGGATCTAAAGGTAAATGTGGAAGGCTGCTGACATGACAGTGTCATACACCACTATTAATCTTTTGCTGCACAACTACAAGTTAAACCTCAAAACACATTAAGATGATTAAATATTATTTCAAAATCAGATATAAGGAAGCTGAGATGCCAAGAGGTTAACTAGGCTCACAGAGCAAGGTAGCAGCAACTCAATAAATAGAGCCAGCATCGTGCTCCACATGGTGTAACCACTAGTTAATGTTCCTTTTTCACCAGCATTTTCCATGCAACCTTGATAGAAGGTGGATGAGTTACTAGAAGCAACAGGGGTAAGTGCTGTCCTGAAAGACACATACATAGAGGTTCATTCTGTCAATCATTTGCCTTGGAAAATTAATCTCAGTTTCCCCACTGTGGATACTAAGTTAGTGCATGTTGTAGCCTTGATCATAATCACAGTATAAGACCTGTATTAGAAAGGCTAAAGAAGAGATTTGCTCATACAAATCACAGTTTTGTCCCAGGAGCTTCAAAATATTGTCAATGATGAAAGCCACATAAGGAAGCCAGCAGCAAGGATGGGTTGAGTATAATCAGTAAACCTGATGGTGTGCAGAGGGCCAGGGACCAAATTACCATGAACTTCACCTCTGACAAATCATGTCCCCCACCTATCACTCTAGAAACCACAATTCTCCATAGATAAGAGCTACTTCACACTTAAAAGAGAGGAATTAAGCAGAGATATTTGCTGTCCTCCATTTCCTCCATTGATGAGGAGCGTCCTTAAAAATTAAAGAGAAACCCAGAAAAGCAAAGTAAAAAATAAACAGTGCCGAGCCTGAATCTGACCTATCCCTATGAATAATGTACCAGGAATCCAACCCTGCAGGTCTCTTAGAGCCATTTCCACTCAGGCATCACACATTAGCTCATTAGTCAGAGCAGCCTTATTCCTACTAATTGATTTTACTACAATTCCCTACAATGTATGGACAAGATCCAACACATCTCTACTTTGAAACTATTGTTTTGGCACAGCTTTGCAGGACACTTCAGCTCTCTTTCAAGCCTATTGAGCATGTAAAAGTCATAAGATTCCCAGAACGGAGTTGTTGGAAAGTGCCCATGGGGACAGGACATGTGTCCCCTCAAGCCAACAAGCTCGAAGTGCCCTGCTGAGCAGACAGTTGTGTCTTTCACACATGATAACAGGTCAGTCTGCTCTAGATGGGAGCTGCAGTGGGTACAGAAAGCTTGGCAGCTCTCTCCACACTGGGCTTCACCTTGGTACTGAATTGGGATATGAGGGATGCTGGGTAGTGCAGCACCTGGGGCAGACAGATCAGACAAGACCACAAGTATGAAGGGTTTCCTTAACTCTGCTGCTCTTCCCCAGTTCCCACCAGACCTCACTATATCCATCCCCTCTGCTTCATGCATGTGTTATTTTTTTTTCCTCTTTAAATTCAATGCAGGTACCTCTTATCTCTAGGTTATTATTTAGACTAATCTCTGTGTAGCACTTAACTCTTTCTGGGTGGGTGGGACCTTCATATTTATCACTTGCCTGGCCAGTGGCCAGAATATGAATACAGTGGTCCTGTGGGGGAATCTTACAGGAGATGATAAAGTGTGTTCTTCCTCTCTGTTCATAATGTATACAGAAAGCATTGATCATGTATTCATAACTACTGGGGATTTTTCTTCCTTCCTTATGAAATTTTTCTAGTTTCCTGGTTTGGGGGTTGTTTTTGTTATTTTTTGCTTTTTGCTTTCAAGCTGCTATCTTTTCCCTTCCCATCAACCCTGACTGACTGAGGCAGTAATCACTTGTTTCCAGATTATTTACTCCATCCAGCTTTCCGAGGCATTGTTAACGATTCAGGAACGTAAATCATTTGCTCAGCTTAGCTGTCACCTGCTTTAATTATCCTCTATGTTCCTTCAAGTCTTAATCCAAAGAACAAGAGATACTTTCCTATCTGAGTCACTTGTCATTGACCCAGAAGGCAAGAACAAGGACAAGACATGTAAAACGGTAAATGTCCTTACTGAAAGGAAGCAGATTTGCCTCCAGGCCCTCCTCATCTCCCTCTAAGACTGCAGTGTTTGGAATTGAAGCTGGAAATATCCATGTGTCTTTGGCTGAGGACTAGTAGGAGTGTGTTCTGAGGTTCAGACTGCCCAAACCAGTAGAAAACCTATGTATGTTGAAGAGATCTCCACTGCCTAGGTGATAGTCTCAGCTGCAAGAAACATCCCAGTTTTCACCTCCAGATTTTTGTCTCCCAGAGTGTATGTCCCTGGTAAAGGCAAGGGAAGCAGCACTGCAGTGATGTTTCCCAGCCAGGTGAGCAGCTCAGCCTGTCCTGGCAAATGGTCAAAGGAAGACCCATGGGAGACAAGACTGTTTCATAGGCACTTGTCACAAAGCAGAGGAGAGCAAACACCCTCATCTGCAGAATTCACACAAATCATAAAACGGTTCAGCCTTGCAGGGACCTCTGGAGATTGTCTAGTCCAATCCCTCTGCTCAAAGTAGAGCAACTAGAGTGGGTTGCCCAGGGCTGTGTCCAGTTGGGTTTGAATATCACCAAAGATGGAAACTCCATGACCTCTCTGGGTAGCCTTTTCCAGCATTCATCCACACTTAGAGAAAGATTTTTTTTCTCATGTTTAAATGGAATTTCCTGTGTTTCAGTTTGTGCCCTTTGCCTCTTATCCTGTCACTGGGAACCACTGAAAAGAGCCTAGCTCTGTCCTCTACGCACTCTCCCTTCAGATATTTACAGACATTTATAAGATTCTCCCTGAGTATTCTGCTTTCCAGTCTGAAAAGTTGCCAAACTCTTATCCTCTTCTCATAGCATAGATGTTCCAGTCCCTTCAGCACCTTTGCGGCCTGTTGTTGTACTCTCTCCAGTATGTCTGTATATCCCCTTTGTTAGGTAGGCCAGAACTGGACATAGGACTCCAGGTGTGGCCTCACAAGCTTTGAGTAGAGAGGAAGGATTACTTCCCTTAACCAGCTGGCAATGCTCTGACTAATGCAGCACAGGAGGCTGGTAGCCTTCCTTGCCACCAAGGAATATATGTGCAACTTGGTGTCCACTATGACCCTCAGTTCCTTCTCTGCAAAGCTGCTTTCTGCCCTAACTGGCTCACAGCCTATCCTGGTGCCTGATGTTATTCCTCCCCAGATACAACACTTCGCCTTTCCATTTGCTGAATTTCCTGAGGTCCTTCTCTGTTGATTTTTCCAACCTTTCCATGTCCCCCTGTATGTCAACACACCATGGACTTCAGCTGCTCTCTCACATAAAAAGCAACTCCCCTTCCTCACCTTCCTGGGCTGTCTTTCCTAAACACCTTGTATCCAGCCACAGTAGCACTCAGTTATGTGAGTGCTGTCCCACCATGTCTCTGTGATCCCAGGTTCTTGTGTGGTTTGGTCAGGGACTTGACCACAGGCAATACGGGGAGTTAGGAGAGAGCTGGGTTTGTTCAGTCTGGAAAAAAGGCTGAGAAGAGAGGGCTCAGGGGGGAGTTTAACACCATCTGACATAAAAAAAAAAAGGGCAAAGAGAAGGCTGGACTGTCCTTGAGGATGACCACTGACCACAAGTTGAAGGAAGATAAATTCTGGTCAGATATGAAAAAATATTTCTCACATGTGAATGTACAAGAACTGGAACAGGAGACCAGGAAGGTTGTGGTGTCTCCGTGTTTGTGATACAGTGAAGAGCAAATCGAGCTAACGCACTTCTTCTTCATCTCCCGATGAACTTCTTTTTGCATCATGTCCCTTAGTAGAAAGGGCTTGTGCTCCCGGTATGGCAACTCACCCATCCCACCGCACCCGACCGAGACTGCACTGGCAGCTCTGCGCCTGCCACTGACACCTTCCGACAAGAGAAGGAACTGCAAATGCCTAATAGCCCATTTCCCCAGTAAGGAAGGGAGGAACTTCAAGGATTATTTTGGTAGCTTTTTAGTTTTCAGTGTTTCCAAAATTCGGGCTTCATAATCATTTGGTTCCAACCAGCTTTAGGATAATATACTTCCATGTGAAAATAAAAAAAAAAGAGGGCTAAAAATTCAGTCTACCTTAATTGCCTTGAACAAACTGCAAGTTGAACTCCATTGTAAGTAGCTACAACTTGCCCCTTAAAAAGAACCTGAATGCTGCAAAGTGGTCACATACGAGGTGCTACCATCCCATATCTATTGAGTCCTCATATTTGTTTTTATCCTCTTTCCTCTAAAAGTTTAGCCCATGGTACTAACTGGGTACTGTTCTCGGAACCAATAGGTTTAACTGGTCTGAGCTCATGAAAGGATACCCTGCAAACCTCAACACTCTTGTGCAACAACAGGTGACCACATTCCAGGGATATGAGCAATGAAAAAACAGAATCAGAGCCAGGAGCACCTGGCACTCAGGGAAAAGATGTGACATTGCTCTCAGTAACGTGGACATGACAAGAATCTGTGTGAAACTCAATACACCCAGTCGTCATTTGTGTTAATTGGTATGGAGAAGGAGCGCAAGGCAGCTCCTCACACCTCTTTCCCCATGGATTTGATGCTCTGTGTGTTACATTTTAGTCATTATACACTAACTCCCTCTCCACAATGGACAAGAGTTATTAACTTAATTGCAACTTGGATGGCTAAGTGTCCCAGCAAGGGCCAGATCCCCTTAACCCAAGGAGACCAAGATACGCTATCATTGTACATTTCTTTTTCTTGAGAGTATGATATGCAGGAAGATTGCAACATGGAATCATAAAATCATTTTGGTTGGAAAAGACCTTTAAGATCAAGTCGAACCATTAATCTAACATTGCCAAGACAACCATTATACCATGTCCCTCAGCACCTCATCTACATGGCTTTTAAATACCTCCAGCAATAGGGACTCCACCACATCCCTAGGAAGCCAATTCCAGGGCTTGACAGCCCTTTCGGGGAAGAGGTTTTTCCAAATATCCAACATAAACCTCCCCTGATGCAATTTGAGGTCATTTTCTCTTGTCCTATTACTTGTTACTTGAGAGAACAGACCGACCCTCACTTCGCTCCAACCTCCTTCCAGGCAGTTGTAGAGTGGTAAGGTCCATGTTCCCACAGTCACGCAAAGCACCTCTCACCTTTCCAGCCTCCTCCCTTCTCAGGTCAGCATTGCAGCCTGGAGGTGTCACCTTCCCCTTTGTTTCCCATGGCCTCTTGTGTGGACCTTAACACCCACGAATGAACTGGAGAGGAAAGGAACCAGGAGGAAAGAAAGCGGAAAGGGTAAAGCACTGGCAGGAAGGTGGAGCTCTCGATTCAAAGATTTTCTTTCTTCCCTTAGCACCACTCAAATTTTCACTTGAAAACCATCCACCTACACACTTTTATTGACTCACTCACATCAAAATTAGCAAATTAACCCAATTTTCTGGGGACTTCTCTCCAACACCAGGGCTATTTCTTCCTCCAAAACCTGTGTTTGCCATTGCTACAGTGGAGGCATGTCCAGAGGGCAGAGACAGGAGGTAGGAATTCCCCTGCTTCAGACCTGGTTGCTAGCACATGGTGTCTGAGAGAATCAGCACGACCTAGGGATGCCAGTGAGAAATGTCTGCAGAGCCAACTGAAACAGAAACACTGGCAACAGCCCGTGTTGTTTACCTTCCAGAAATACTTTCAGGCATTTGGTATTGCTCTATGTCTCAGCAAGGCTCACCTGGAAATACGGATCTTAGTGAAGGAACTATCTCTAGTACTTCTGTGTCAAAACATTAATGGTGTCCTCCCTTAGATTTGGAGAAATGTCACCATTTCCCTAAACTTTCTGAACACCTGAAATGTGGGAGAGCCCATGCTGGGCCTGTGTAGAGATAGACATGTCCCCATGGAGCAGTAGTAGTGGGAAAGTGGGTGTCAATGTGAGGAGAAAGGGCTGGAACACCAGGCAGGAGGGAGGTGTAGCCTCTTGGGGGCAGGTTTCCCCTGTGGCCTCCCCAAAATACTACTTGTCTCCAATGGTACACTCCCATCCCCAAAAACACTTGTCAGCAAGGCTGCAAAATACAGACTGGAAAGAGGGGGGGCAGTGGAGAAAACCCTTTCCCAGGAAGGAGATAGTTCAGGCTGGGGTTACACAGAGGAAAGGAAATATATTTGTATGTCTTTGTTTCAAACAACCTGTGGTTGTTTCTAAGATACTCCTGAGAGTCCATCATAGTTACTCTGCATTTGTTTTACGTTCCCTGGGGAACATAATCTCCTTCCTCCCATGGGATCCAACTGGGCTCCTCAAAATAATAGTTTTACAGAAAAAAAAAAAAGACACATTTGTGCAAAGGAGAACTTCAGGAGAGCAGGGGTCAGTCTCCAGAGCAACCAGTCCCATGCCCATGTGTCTGCAGGCTGAAGCAGGGTCAGAGAAGCCCCTGCAGCACTGCAGGCCCAGGGAGCTCAGGAAGGGAAGCAGCTGCACACAGACAGCTACACAGGGGCCATTATGCACCCAAAATAGCCGCCCTTTCCGACAAGAAAGGGCACAGGCTCAAAGGACAAACCTCATCTTCACTCCCAGTAGGGTCACAGGCAAGTCAATGATATTTATGAACACAACTACTGAAGGCAAAGACAATCCTTGCTCTTTTTCCATCACCAGGAAGAGTCTCCAAGGCACTTGAGATGACATGTTTGGATTTGTCCATCCCTATATAGTCTATAAGCTCAGCTTCACATCTGTCCTCCTTCTGACTGGCCTGCAACCCCCAGCTCTGGGCTTTGAATCCAACCCAAGCACATTCTTTTCACACAATTCTGGAGGTAATAGCTATAATATGTGCAGAACCATTTGAAGATTTTGTTTCAAGTGTACCTTTTTTATTAATTCCATATATTTTTATTAGAGTATGAGAAACAATATGTAACATTCGCTACACTTACATTTATGTTAATATATTTAAAGGAATCAATGTTTCTTTATTCTGCTTAATCTGTTCCAACAAAGGTAATACACAGTTACAAACTTCATAAATATGTATTAGTAAAATCAACATTTCAGCGTACCCATCTCAGTGAAATGAGAACATCCAACAAAGCTGAAATAAAATATGTCAGTGGTTTTTTTTTCTGCAACAGTTTACTGGTCATATTATATTTTCATGAAGCGTTTCAGTTTTGATGAAACATTAGGATTTGGGCTGAGAAAAAAAGAAGTGTTGCCTTGGAAAATGTTTGTATCTGGGAAGCCTGTTAAACCTTTAATTTCTCAGTTTACACCATCAGAGCAATGCTGGACATGTTACAACAGCCATTCTGTCTCTGATGGCTCTGATTCTCTGCTTTGCATGCAATTATCTGGTTAAAGGTAGCTCACCCATGACTCCCTACTCCTGATTTCTCATGTTAACTGTTCCTCCTTGACTTGGTGAGATCCGGGCTTCAAAGCATCTCTACCAAGTCTAGCAAAAGCCAGTAGATGGCAGGCCTGACCCAGGGCTTCACTTCCCTGGACACTATTGACACGCCCAGAATGTAAAATGAGGTGTGTCTATCCCTCATTCCAGTTTGATAGCCTCGGACAGCAACTTTCCAGGGGCAAAATAACTCCTCCGGGATCAAGAAAGGATTCAGAACCATCTTCATGACATACAGCTGTGACCCGCAGCACTTCACCGCTGAGGACGACAATGAAAGCATAAAAGCATTGGGATCACAGGAGCAAGAGGCTTGCGATTGGGCCCTAAACCTCCAAACATGTGCGCCACATCTGCCTTTCCCAGAGAGCATGGATGCCCATACTTCATTCCAGTATGGAGGCACAGCCACCCAGACCAGAGCTACACAGGGATGGTAGGACCAACATTCTCCATGACAAATATAGTCCCTGGCAGGCAAGTCATTTCAAGAAACCCTAAACTTGGGTAAATTTACACTAAGCAAGAACATTCTTTGACTAACAATATGCATCTTTTGAGTAATGATTAAGCAACTGGCCTTATTTATTCTGGCTGTTCGTGCAAGGAACTCACATCAGGTTTGTGTTTTGAAAAATTGCCCTTTTGCAAATAAATAAAAAGAAAATAATAATAAAAAAGAGGTAAAAAAAAAACAACACAAATAATCAAAAACAGCTGGAAGAACTTTTGTTCATTTTTAAGTCTTGCTTTGGCAAACAGCAAACCCAGCAAACCTGGCTGGAAAGGGCTGGTGCCGCAGTAAGCTTCAAGCATGTACAGACAGTACGTGCTCCACAAAACCGAAAGCCTTTGCGACGCTGGTGTAGTGGTAGACAGCAGCAGCTGCCGTTGAAATACAGCCATTTCCATGATGGAAGCACAGAAACCATTTTCTCATTATCATGCTCCAAAACGGGCAGGTATTTTACTTAAGGCCACCTTCTTTTCCAGTGAAAACTGTTCCAGGATATTTTATGCTTCTATGGGCCAAAGCTGCCTCCCCTCATAATTGCTCATCTTGTCAAAAAAGGTGAAGATCTCGATCTCTAATTCCACAGTCCAAATCAACACATTCAAAGCCCTAAAGGGCTGTCCCACGATGGCCCTCAAGTTCCAAATCTGTTACTTGGTTTAACAAGCCACCAGTTTTAATGCTCTGCAAGTGCTGGGTTCTCACTATTTATTATTATTATTAATGCTTTTAATTACTACAACTGCACATTTTCAGGCCTTTTCACTCCTGGGCTTTACAAAGGCTGAGGTTCTCATATGATTTCTGGTGCTGGGAATTTGGGGGGTGCAAGAGAAACAAAATCTATAGTAGGACCAGAAATTGTGAGAGTTGGCAGAACTGATTATATGATGCTTCTAATTAAACTGTTGAATAACATCTCCTGCATTTGACAAGCTGTCATAACATATAATATACATATATCTATCAAGGAGATCTTTGCCATGTGTGTTCGAAAGGAGAAACTGCAAATACCTCTTCTTCCATATACTGAGTGCACAGGAATATAGCAATTGAGGAGGAAAGACAAGAGTGAAGAGGGAAAAAAAAACCCAACACCTCCATATACAATCTATTCATCATCCATAGGCTCAAGAACACATGCAGACTGACCTTCAGATCTGTCCCCAGGCAATACCATTAATATAACTTGTTGTTTATATAAGGTAAGCAGCCTGCTGAACACTGTTCCTACCAGCCCTTGCTCCCTTGCATCACTACAGGCAAACTCCAGAATGCTGAGACAGGAAGGAGATGGCCACTGGAGGAGGCAAGCAGGCCTCATAACCCTGCTCATGGCTTCAGCCCAGTGTGACATTCTCAAGAGCCCTGTAAAGGCATGAACAGGCAGTAGGACACAGCTATGCTGATAGCTTTCAAGTTTAGCTCTTTGCTCATAGCAGAGGTGTTTTGAGGGCAATTTGAGTCCAAAACTAAGATATCTTTTAGCCAGTGGCTAGAAGATTTACAGCCCCATTACTTGCAAGGTAAAGCTCTCTGGGTGCTGCCTTGTCTCACTACAGCATCTACCCACAGCAAGTGGCCAGGAATAAATTAACCCTGCAAACAAGGTTTCTAACCCTCTTGGGAGGAAGGCTCAGGCACAGGGAAGCTAAGGAACCTTTACCCCATTTCTAGTAATTACCCCCCTCCCAATTTTCCCTGTGCTCTATGTGCATAGCAGAGGTTTGTGGCACACCTAAAGCCCTGTGGTCCCAGAAGACAAAGGAGTATGTGTGAACCAGAGGAAGGCACATCTGAGGACCAACGAGACAAGCAATGCATTCTTCCAAACTCATCACCTAATTGCAGGTTGCGTCACCATGACCATTTCCTCCTGTTGTAAAGGCTGCCATTAGCATCTAAATCATTTTAATTAAAAGATGGGGAGGAGAAAAAAAAAATGTAACCACTTCTGTTGCAAGTATTTCTATACATCTTCACACCGTCTTCAAAAAGAAGCCATTTATCACTCATTTAGATGAGGATAGAGGTATGACTGAACAGTGCATGCAGCTCAAGAGGCTTCTGCTCAGTTTTTGACACAAACAGAACCATCTAGAAGGAGGAGGGTATGGCTAAAGAGTGTCACTGCTACACCTGATTTTTGCTGCTAGAAGAGAAAAAAAGCCAAGTGCACCTCTGATCAATCACTGGAAGTAACAGCAAGCTTTCACCTGACAGTTTAAGGCTCAGTTTTGGCTGGCTTTGCATCTAGTAGGTCCACAGGTAGGAAACCACTACTACGCAGACAGCAGAATGACATATCTCCTGTTGGACAGCCAAGAACTTCCAGAAGCAACACTGCTGAAAGACCTGGGAAGATGCTGTGATCCAAGGGACAGCTGGGATGTGAGGTTTGGTGGTGGTCACCTTCTGCAGTCCATATGAGCCCATCAGCCATGGATTGCAGGTTGAACCTAAAACTCTTGAGTATTGACATATTTGCCTCTGACTTCATTAAAATTTGCAATCAGACCCGTTGCCCTAGGTCATTTAGGCATCGATGTTGTCAGTCACCACACAAGTCCAAAGCAGGGAAATCGAGGCACCACGTCTTTGTAACATGCTGACTAATTGTCAGAGGTCCTGCTCCCAGTGCGCTTGCTCCATTAGGAGTCATGGGGTTAACTCAGACCCCAAAAACTGGTGGTTTTCACTAAAATGCACCTGGAAAAGGTGATTCCCAAAAGAGATGAAACAAGTTGGTGTTTATCATCAGAAAGGACAGAGACAGGGAGGAGATGACTTGCTGCTCAGATGTGAACTGGAAGGAATGCTGAGATGAAGCACTCAGAAGCTGCTTGATAGGGTAAGAGGCCCTCGTGCTGGGCATAATATTTGGGTTTTCCATAACAGCGTTTCTAATCTCTCTCTCTGGAGCAAGGAAACACACACAGCACACGTCCCATCTCAGGTAACAACAGGAGCATGTTTATTCAGGTCTGGCACTTACAGATCTTGGAAGGACAAGGTACACATCATTTGCTTTGCAGAAAAAGTCAGCCCAGGATCAGAAGAAACAAAATGGTTTTTATAAAAAGAGACTGCAGCTGCAAGGGGCTGGGAATGTGTCTCCCTCTGGGTCATGCATTCCCGACACCCGGGTCACCCATGTGCTGGAGCACGCTGGTGCCAGGCACCTCCATGGAGGTGAGAGGCAGGAACGTCTGAACTCTTGACCAGGTGGTGTCTGGTGTTAATCGGTTCTCGGCAAGTCCCAGCCTTGTTTTAACCAACCTTAGAAATGAGAAGGGGGTATTAGGTATAAAAGCAGAAACCCTTCAAAATGATCCACCTTTGCCAAGGAGGTGTGAGAGTGCACTGGGGTATGTCCACAGAAGGAGGAGAACAGCTTGGCCAAACTGCCCAGGTCTCCAATGCTGGAAGAGCAGAAAGTCTGGGAAACAACCACCTTGGAAGCCTGCCGAGAAGTAGATGATCTCCTTGCAGACAGCAACAGAGAAGATATTGGCTAATGAGACCTGCGACAGCCCATGGAAGACGGCTCTTCCTCGGCCAGCCCCATCATTCGCGAGCTCTGAGGACGTAGATGAAGCTAATGAGGACACCCAAGGCCAGGACCGTGTAGCTGGCTTTCACGTTGCTGGAACCGCTGATGTTGCAGAGGAAGGAGTCGCAGCAGTAAACGGAGGCAGCCGCTATGCCGAGATTAATCCCAGCACTGGGGCAAATGGGAGAGCATCCCTTGGAGATGGACTGGCCAGACTTGCCGCCTGAATTTAGATTGGGGCCAGGGGGGGAAGGGTAAGGAAGAAAGCAAAAGGAGATGGGTTTAGAACATTTCTCAGCTTTCTGATCACCTGTTCTGCAAAGGAAATAACAGTATTGAAATAGCCAAAGAATCACAGGTGGTGTGGAGGGGGTGAAGTGCTTCTTGGCATCAGGCTACGATAGTAATCTCAGACAGCTCACGCATTTCAAGGAACACCCCATCATAACCCCCTTCAAGGACCCTAGAGACCATGCAACACCCCAGGGACACCTCTTCAGGCTGTCAGCTGAAGTTAGGCTGCAATGGCCCCAGTGAAGAATCTCAAAAATCCTACTTGAGCTCGACCCTGCAACTCCTCAAGCGAGACAGGGAGCACAGGGCATACAGAGCACTGGGTGGGGGGGAGCACTTTGGAGCAAAGTCTGTATTTCAGTTGCTGTCTGCGAGAGAGGCGCGCAGAGCACGTTTAGCAGCAGGAAATAGGAAACCATCAGCACCGTGCTAAAACAACGAGTTTATAAAAGCTCCCAGCCTCCATTTGTGCACACATGACCCACCCACACTGCAGACCATGCAACTCAGGCATGAAACACCCTTCCCTTCTGCAAGGGAGAGCAAGGCAAGCCAGGCTCTGGGCTCTGCAGTGGTGCCAGGAGACCTGTTAGAGCAGCCTGCTTCTCTAGGAGAAGCAGCTGGGAAGCACAGACTCCCCCCATGATCTTACCTGGCACTTGAGGAAACTTTCAAATCTCCCTGACAAGCCCACCTTGACCCCGGAGAGCAAAGCAGCAAGGGTGGGACTCAAGGATGAATAACCCAAACAAGCAATCCTGGAGCTTCCTACAGAGGAAGCCTGCAGCATCCTCCACACTTTCACTTATTCATCAGCAATCTCCCTGCCCCCACTCTGAAATTCCCCTCGGATTCCCAGAGTTGGTGCAGGCACGTGGGCTTTAACGTGACTCCGTCTGGCGGCACGGCCCTTGTAGAAATCCCTTAGGATGGTCTGACACTCAGATGCTAAGCAGAACTTTCCCCTTTTTCAAGCCAAAGGAAGGAAATGCTTTCTGCAGCTCAGCAGGTGACCCAGGAGAGCAGCCAAGAGGGGCAGAAGAAGGTCCTGTCACCACTCACCGATTCCCACTCCGACATACGTCGTCACACAGTGGTTTTCATTCTCCCCACACTTGACAGGCTTCAGGCAGGCCCAGTTGGAGGATGCATCCGAGCACGAAAAGCAGACGAGCGTGTGAGCTGCAAGAGAAAGTCACAACTGGGTTAGGGGCTGGTGGGAACTGCTCCTCACTTGGTTGCCCCACCTGACATATGGCATACACCACATCTGGCCACAGCCACATTTGATATGTTGGCTGCATCAATGTGTGATAGCTTTTTTCCAAACCGGCCAAGTGAAGGATTCAGGCATAAGGCACATATTTCAAACTCTTGGCTGGATCAACCATCACATAAAGCCTCAACACAACCACAGGTCAACCTGGTACTTTAAGGCAAGTTCAGGCCTGCAACCCGAAGCCCAAGGTTTGGGCTTATTCAGTTGAGCTACCATGGACACTGATGGGAAATGCTGCAGGTGTGACCATAGGTTTGAGCTTTCCATGACTCGCCTTTGGCAGCAGCACACAAAGTTCAGGCTATGCTTGAGCTAGCGCACGTGGAGGAAACAATTTCTCGGCTAGTGCAAGCCCAGAATTACAGCAAGATCTGCAAGGGCTTGCACTGTCCCACTACCCACAGAGTCGTAGCACTATGAAGGAAGCATATACAACCAACTTTAACTTGGAGCAGGGGGACAGGGAGTAAAAGCATGCCTTCCTCCATGGCAGGTCCCCTAAAATAGTTTATCCTACAGCAGCAGAATGGACTACACCAGCTGGCTCCCATCCCTCATCCTTCAGATCTTCCCAAGAAAGAGAAAAGACTGAAAAACAGCATTTGATGGTGGGAGATGGTTGCAGAACGAGCCTGGACTCAGCAGGGACATACACACTTTTCAGTGGGTGGATGATCTTCTCTGCATTTAACATACAAGATCACATCCACAATACAGTCATTGACCTACACATGCAGAAAAATACGGTCTGTCCCAATGTTTCACATGGTCTTATTTTTGAGCATCCAGACAGACAGCCTTTACACAAGGCACTACCTTTCTCTTCTGTGTTTGCAGGATTTAAAGAGGACTGGGGCCTGATTCCGGATGGGAAGTGCAAGGTGGCATCATTCCTGTTCCTACCTCCTTCAGCCCCACCATAAACAATTATCCAAAGGAGGTGAAGTCGGTGAAGCCCATGGGAGAGCTTGCTGAGGCTCAGCTGTCCCAGTACTGAAGGGTAAATTGAACTAATACTGGTCAGCAGCTGTCCCACTCCGCCATGGGACTTCATGACCCCCTAAGGTTCTTCCCAATCCTGTTCCTCTCAAGAAAAGCTTTTTACAAGAAATTTAGGAAAAGAATAACAATTGTTCTTAGAGGAATGGCAGGGAAAGAAAATAAAAACCTAATCTCAGGGAAACAGATTAAAGAGGGTTAGTGGGAGATCCTGAATGTCACATCAGGTCAGCCAAATGACTGCTTTGGAGGTGAAGCCAACACCACAACCCACTAAGCGAGAATTTCCTGGACTTTATCATACCTCCTCCAATAATCATGAGTCTGCCAATTATCTTAGCAATAAAATTGAGCTAACCGAGCATGCCAGTGCGGCAGCCACAACCTACACACAGCACCCAGGATTACAGGGCCACCAGTTGAGTCAAAAGCCCCAGGAGAGGTCTGTCAGTGGAGTTTGCCTCAGAATTTAGGAGAGGGGGGAGGAGGACGAAGCCAGCCACTGAGTCTACATCCTGTCATTGTCCCTCGTTGAGCCCTCAGAGCATTTCCATGGGTGGCATGTTTAACCTCATTGGCCAAAATGCAGCCTGGGACCTCAGAGTGTAGCCCACCTCCCTTCTGCTCTCTTGTCCCCAGAATGTTTTCTGCTCTCAAGTCTCAGGTGACCTGGAACCAAACACTTCTCCCTGTAACCATCCTGAGGGCAAACTGAGGAGGCAAATTGACTCATCCTATTTCACAGAAACCAGGTCTGCAACCAGGAATGAAGTGGATTAGAGGCTTCCTGTTAGCATTATGGAAGGACCATATGTCCCCATATGTGTTTGCTCACTCTGATGAACGCACGAGTCGAGTGGTGCAGTGCTATTCACAAAGGCTTAGAGCTTCAAGATACAAATACATCAAAAATATTTATACATGCACATAAAAGTGTCTTTAGGCATGAAATTCTCTGCCACGTGACTAAGTCTACACTCCTACCACACCATCTCCTACCCGGCCCTATGTTTTTCTTTGTCACACCTCCCTATTATCCCTTGCCTTAACCCAAGACAAAATCTTTCCAGGAGAGGCAAGTCTTCCAACGTAGTTTAGGAGCGGAAATAATGCAGGCAGCACCAGTGCCAATTTCTGCCCCAGCAAACCAGATAATGAAATAACCCACTGCAGAGTTATGAGAGTAAAGAGGCCAAGGGTTTTAGACAAAAGGCACAAAAGGGGTGCCAGAATTATTTTATGTGGCTGGAGACAGAGCAAAGAGTTGGAGCGCAAGGCTACAAAAAAAAAAAAAANGGAAGCCTAAGACTGAACAATACAAAAGAGAAGCCTCGTTTTCACCAAGTAGAAAATGCAGCAGAAGAATTTATGTGTTTATTTGTTTGCAGCTCAGCTCCTGGGAGGAACAAAGACCTCCCAAAACAGAGCAGATCATTCAGGGGAAATTCCTCAGATAAGAGGCTGAAGCCTTTCTTAAAAAGAGCAATGCAGAAAAAAGAAAGGGGGAAAAAAAAAAATGCCTTTAGAAGCCTGCTTTGGGGCTCAGCAGCACAGGTGGAAAAATGCTGTTGCTTTGGCAGCTCTTCCATTCGGTCCTTGTACTGAATGATCTTTCCTTTTCCAATGCTTTTAGACAAGACCCTTACATACTGTGCGCAAGATCTTCGGGGCAGTCTGAGCAGGGGATGTAGCTTTTCTGCAGAAGACTCCCCTGGATGTGCTGGAAGCATTGGCGGGAAGCTAACTGCAGCAAACCCTTTTGCCTGGCAAAGAACTTTAAAGCTGAAAGATTTTTTGAGGAGTAGGTGGGGGAGGTGGGGGGAAACTGAAACCCTATGGCCTGAACAGCCCATCAACCAGCTGGAACTGAGCACATGCCAGCTGGGCTCTGATGGGGACCCGGTGCTTGAACGGCCAGTTGCTTCCCGGACACCACTGGGAGGGGGGCACGGGAAGGGCAGCAAACAACTAGATTCTTCCCCCCGGTACCCTCAGGATACAAGAAGGGCCCATGTTTCCTGAGCAGGGACTTAGAGGGCCCCCAAACTCTTCTGTTTGCTCTTTGTTTGTCTTCTCCAAGCACCGACATATGGAAACAATATGGGGTTTTGCACAGCCCCATGGAGTTTAGATACTCAGAAATGGAGTCGACGGGAAGGCGGGGATTGCAGACCCTGCTACTTGGACAACTTGCAGTTTTACGGCCAGCAACAGAAAGCACGTTCTCCCCAGCTTCGGTGGTAGACTCATGATGTGCTCCACAGGCACGGTCCCTTGGGGGTGACGGCCCCGCACACTGGCCACCGCAGCGTGCCCAAAGGATGCTGG
>VWZY01009520.1:306340-316736 GCA_013399075.1 Chloroceryle aenea
CCAAGCTCCCTACGAAAGCAGGGTCACCTAGAGCAGGTTGTCCAGGATCATGTCCAGGTGGGTTTGAAGTCTCTCCAGAGGAGATTCCATTAATTCTCTGGGCAGACAGTTCCAGGGCTCCATTGCCCTCGTAGGAAAGACGTTTTTCCTTCTGTTCAGCTGGAACTTTCTGTGTTCCATTTTGTACCTTTTGCCTCTTGCCTGGTTGCTGGGCACCACTGACAAGAGTCTGTCCCCATTCTCTTGCCCTCTGCCCTTTAAATATTGATAAGCATTGATCAGACCCCCTCTCAGTCTTCTCCAGGCCTAAATAGCCCCAGGGCTCTCAGCCTTTCCTCAGCACAGAGATGCTCCAGTCCCCTCAGTACCTTCATAGCCCTCCTCTGGGCTCTCTCCAGTAGGTCCCACAGAAATAGCCACATCTTCTAAGAAATGAGCTGCAGGGAGGGCATTGAAGGAGGACCTCTGTGAAGCTGGCTGTCAAGGGGGCCTGGGAATGGAAGAGACTGCTGGGTAGGAGATAGCAAGAAAAAAGCAGGTTTGACAAACACTGTATACCACAGATAGGTTTAATTCTGCACAATCAGCATTTCCTGGCAAATGCCTCTGTCAGAAGAAATTCCAGCTCCTGTCTTGTCAGAGTGCATTCAGAGTCCTCTACTCGTAAAACAAATCCATGACTGCAAACCCCCACTTCCCTTTTCTCTCCTATGGCTCATTTTTATTTATTATTGACAGTAGTCCTAGCAGGAACTGACTGTGAGTAGTATGTGTTTGTGGTCTACTATCTTCCACTAGAACATGCTGCTGGAACTGTTTCATTCTCTGGTTTACAAAACAAATGCTAAAAAACCAAGAAGTTTCAGCTTGCAGTAGCCTGAGCAACTGTAATCCAGATGTACTCTCAAGACCCTGGTCTCAAACAGTCCAACCTGAGGTTGTGCCCATAAGAATCATGCTGGACTTTTGTAGCCTACATGTGAGCAACCTCATAGCATTTATATCTGCTTTGAGCTGCATCACCTGAGATTTAATTTCCAGTCATCAGGAAGTCACAGCATGTTCCTTCAGTGCTCCTGTTCCTTTGATGTCTTTTACGCTGCCCTCATCCCCATGAGTACTATACAAGGGCCTACAGCTTCCTGGTTTTCTCCCACACACAAATTTAATATTATCAGTTCCACTGTTTCCTGGCCAGGACCTGTCTTCTGTGAGGAAGTAAGAGAGAGGACCTAAGAGTCACATGGGACACAACTCATCGGGGATCTGGAGTCATCTTGACACTGATGAAATGGCTGAGTGGCGACAGCATTAATTACAGCAAAGGTTGCTTACAAATGGAAGAGATGAGCAAAGAGTGGGGATAAATTCACTGTGGTGGAAGATGCACCAGGTAAAGAAGCCATTCTGAAAGCTTGCTGGTCTAAGCCCATATCTCACAGCTTCTTACCAAGGCTATCGTGTGGGAGAGCAGACTCACAGACAAGTTGCCCCTGAGTCAGCAGTGTGATCTTTTGTCCAAGAAGGCCAATGGTGTCCTGAGGTGCAATTGAGAAGGCTGTGACCAGTAGGTTGAGGGAGGTTCTCCTCCCACTTTACTCTGCCATAGTGAGTCTACATCAGGAATATTGTGTCCAATTCTGGGCTCCCCAGTTCAAAAAAGACAAGAAATTACTGGAGTCCAGTGGAGGCTCTGAAGATGCTGAGGGGACTGGAGCATCTCTGTGCTGAGGAAAGGCTGAGAGTCTTGGGGCTGTTTAGCCTGGAGAAGAGAAGACTGAGAGGGGATCTTCTCATTTCTCATAAATATCTAAAGGCCCAAGAGGACGGGGCCAGACTCTTTTCAGTGGTTCCCAGCAATGGGACAAGAGCACCTAAACAGAAGGAAAAATCTCTTTGCTGTGAGGGTGTCAGAGCCTGGACAGGCTGCCCAGAGAGGTTGTGGAGTTTCCTTCTCTGAAGAGTGTCCAAACCCACCTGGATGTCACCTTGGGCATCCTGCTCTGGGTGACCCTGCTTTAGCAGACGGGTGGACTCGATGGTCTCTAGACGTCCCTTCCAACCCCTACCATTCTGTGATTCTGTAACCACAAAGCTCAACCCAGCAATTCTGATGGCAGGGCTTTCTGTTATCATAGATTATCTTGAGTTGGAAAGGACCCGTGAGTATCATCATTTCAAACTCCTGACTCCACACAAGTCAAGCTAAAGTTAAAACAGATACCAAAGAGCACTATCCAAATACTTCTTGAACACTGACTCTCTTGGGGTCACAACCACTTCCTTGGGGAGCTTTTTCCAGTCTAGATCAACACACAGCACTGAATGCTCCAGCCTCTTCTAGCAAGTTTGGGGGTTGTTGGAGGGCTTGATCAAACCATTGGCTTCATACGTTGAATGCAAGGCAAAAAAATGTCTCTTCACAAGAAGAGGGAGGTGGTAAGAAAGGCAGTAGGGGTAGAGTCCAGCAACAGGAATGTGGCCTGTGCTGGGGAAAGGTGGACACAGGTACAAAAACATACTTAAGGGAAAAGGAGATAAAGGAGCAGCTGGAGCATAAAACAAAGTATTTCAAGGTTTGCTTGCATGATGAGGAGAAAAGGTTGCGTTTAAAATCAGGAAGAGTATGGCAGCTCCCTTCAGGGGCCAAGGGAGCAGGGTAGCAGAGGTGGGTGCAGGAATTAAAACTGGAATTACTAGGTCTGCAAGGCTTTGGTGCTGAATTGACACTTGAGGGGTTTGAGCTTGGCATGTGGGCCTGCTACAAGCTTGTGTAGCTTCTGTGGAGCCAGGCAGCACACACAGATTTTCCTTCACCACCGTGCTTCTGGTTTAGAGGCTGGGTGAGACTTCCTGAACCGGGTCAGGGCTGTGCATGTGGATCTCTGTGAGGCACCTCAACCCCAGCTGAATTTGCAGATGGGGTGTTTCCCCAGGAGCAGAGTTAGTTTGTGGAGCAAACCTGCCCAAACTGCCATGCATATATGCCACAGGGAGGAGGCAAAATACTTTATTTTCAATAGTTACATTGTTCTCTGGGGGTAAGAAATGTTCAGACATCTGCCGGAGACAATAGGGACTGCTCTGTGGAAGAATCTTTCCCCATCTGCCAGAGCTGTCTCACTGCAAAGTATGGAGTACCAGTCTGGCAGAGCAGAGGATTAAGAGAATATGATCTGTTCTCTAGACCAAAAGAGTAGGAGCCCATGATCTCCATCCTTGCTGCAAGGTGTGTTTCCTCTGTCAGTCAAGTCTCTTTGCCCAGAGCAGTCTGCTGCTACACAGTCATGGCATAAAGGCCATGTCTGCCTCAGGTGCTGCCATAGCCTCAGCCTCTGACACTGCAAAGAGTTCTGGGGCCATGATGCACCATCCCAGAGACTACTGCTCACACCATCCTGCTCGCCCTGGATGTTTCTCTTCCTAGCTGTCCTTTCTGGTTTCTCTGGATCATAGTTGCCCAGAAGACCTTCAGGAACATTCTTGGATCATCCAGTGGTGCTCCAGACATAGGATTTTCATGGGCAAGACAAGTCAGAGGTGCTTGTTTGAAAACAGCTCACTGTCCTCTGGCACACTGACAGGCCACTCTGCTGCAGCCCATGGTGACCGACCTGAGATACCACTCAGTTAGTTACTGAAGTTCCTCAAAATGTAGTTGCATAACCAGGTACATCTTTGGGCTGCACCATGTACTGGAACAGGACTTTGATCTGCCCATTTAAACCACAACCTGCTTAAACTACAGCCTGCAGCCACAGTCAGTCAGATTTGTGAACTTCCATTTCTGTCTGATGTCAACATTTTCGTTTTCCTTCTTTCCCAGAGCCGGTAAGGTGAAGGTGGTTCACTGTCTGGCGCATGCCCAGTTGGTATTGGAGAAATCATTATTCTCACACCTTCTCCTTCCAGAGCCTGCATGACTCACCCTGTCTTGCTTGTTTATTCCAAGCTTTTGACAGAGAAACAATTGTGAAGGTTTAAGCAGAGGTCATTACTCAGGCAGAACGTTAAACTCTGATTGCGGCAATGATCTCTTCAGGCTGCCGGAAGTGTGCTGGAAGATATGTCCCAGTCTGGAGCAATCAGGCTACCTCTGAGGAAAGGTTTCTCTAGAGTGTGCCAGTGTTACAAACTGACTCCTCTACAAATGGGATCATGTTTGAGCACACACAACCCAGCAGCCAGTAGCACCCTGGGCTGCATCCCCAGCAGTGTGGGCAGCAGGGCCAGGGAGGGGATCCTGCCCCTCTGCTCCCAGTGCTCTGGGGAGACCCCCCTGCTGTTCTGGGTCTGGCTTTGGAGTCCTCAGCACAAGAGAGACAGGGACGTGTTGGAGCAGGGCCAGAGGAGCCCCAGCAATGCTGGGAGGGCTGAAACCCCTCTGCTGGGAGGTCAGGCTGAGAGAGTTGGGGGTGTTCAGCCCGGAGAAGAGAAGGCTCTGGGGAGACCTTCTTGTGGCCTTTCAGTATTTAAAGGGGGCCTATAAGAAAGATGGGGACAGACTTTTTAGCAGGTCCTGTTGTGACAGGACAAGGGGTGATGTTTTTAAACTGAAAGATGAAGAATTAGACTGGAGAGCTGGAAGAAATTTTTGATGCTGAGGGTGGTGAAACACTGGCCCAGGTTGCCCAGAGAGGTGGTCAATGCCCCATCCCTAGAAGCATGTTGGACAGGGTTCTCAGCAACCTGCTGTAGATGAAGATATCCCTGCTAACTGCAAGGAGGTGGGATTATATGACCTCAAAAGGTCCCTTCCAACACAAACCATTCTATGGATCTATGAGTCTATGTTGTCATGCCCTGACCAGTCTCAATTTTCAGATTGTTTCCATTGGTCAAGGAGCCCCATTTAAGCTCAGCCCTGAGCTTTTGCTCTTGGCAGAACTGTGCTGTATTTGTGTGCAACTCCAGCCATTTCCTGGATGGACCTTGGACCACTGCTGTAGTTAGTTTGTCTCCATCTCTGGTTTTGGCCTTGTGGTAGCTGCTGGACTCAGGATATGACCGTGTCTCCAACTGTCTCTGCTGGATGGCCCTTGACCTATATAGTAGGTATACCTGTTTCCAGTCCTATCTCCACCTCCTGGGTGAACTTGGGACCCATGTTGTAGCCTTCTTTCAAGTCTTGGCTTCTTTTGATCCTCCGATGAGGTTCTTCAGTGACCTGCAAAGGTTCCTGTGCTTGGGGGCAACTCCTCTCCCACAGCAGGGACCTCATTGCCTTCTTGTTATGGGTATGGAAGAGGCTTTTCAAGCCCTTTCCCATCCCTTCCATCAAGAAAATGCTCTCTGTAAACAAGGAATTCGCCAGGCTCCAGGGAGGCGGCACAAACTGTGCTGAAGATGTAGGCAATTTGCTGGGCTTGTGGAGATTTGCAGTAGGAATGTTAAGTTTGGTATGAAAGATAGAGGAGTGGGAATGTGGAAGTGTGTGAAAGCATCGAGAAGAAATAGGACAAGGGTTAAAAGGAAAGGCATGTGTTGGCTGATCTAGAGCACTCTAACTTCATTCAAATGAAGAGGATGAACAAACTGACCTCAGATAAGTCTCCAGAGAACAAAGAACAGAGTGGGAGCCATAAAACACCCAGACAAAAAAAATCAACAACAAAAAGCAACAATAACAACAACAACAAAAGACACACACCAAACAAACAACAGCAAAACCAAACCAACCAACAAACAAACAACAGCAAAACCAAACCAACCAACAAACAAACAAATGAAAACCTAAACAACAAAATATTTAGGACATTCAGGAATTTCACCTAAGAGGGGCAAAATAAAAGGGAGAAGGAGCCAAACCAGCCTCCTCTCTCTAAAGGCCATAAAAGGCAAGTCCAAAATCAGTTTGTTGTTCTCTGCCAAGAACCTCAGAGACATGATGAGAACCTGCATAGCTGTCATCTCTTGGCAACCTGTGGTGTAGAAATTACATTGGCCAGATCATCCAGGCACAAACACGTTGGTGTTTGCAAGACAGTGATCACATTAAATCTGTAAGGATGAGTGTGAGAGGGTGAAAACAGCTTTGTTAGAGGTTTGGCACGATAAAATTGCTTTCTATTCCCGGAAGATTTTGCAGTAAGTTTTATTACACTAATTTCCTGAAGACTGCAGAAGGGAGTTTCTTGTTCCCAGGAGCAATGTCTGCACAGTTATCTAATTGCTGATTAACATCTAATGCTGGAGCAGGCCCTGGAGCTAGAGGTAGGTCCCAGACCAGCTATTGTGAGCACTGGGCACAGAAACAGTGTCTGTTTTCTTGCCAAGAAAGATTGAATCCTTGTCACTCTCATGCATGATGACAATGCTTTGTGTGGTATTTATGGTCAGAGAAAGAGGAGAAAGTAATTCATGTTATGTGGAGTTGCCTCTCCACTCACTAGCTCAGCACTACTATTGTTTTTACCATCGACTAAGATCCTGGGAAAACTGGAGGTGTTCTGGGTCTTGAACATCCTTTGAAGTTCCTACATGATATCAGTGGAAGAGCATCTTTGGGTCACGTTTGCTGTTAGACATTGCTATATATTTGGCTTTGAGCAACCTGGTCTGGCAGGAAGTGTCTCTGCCCATGGCAGGAGGGGTTGAAACTAGATGATCTTTAAAGTCCCTTCCAACCCAAAGCATTCTATGTTTCTGTGACTTTGCTTTATCACAGAATCAAAGAATGGGTTGGGTTAGAGGAGACCTTTAAAGGCCATCTAGTCCAACTCCCCTTAGTCACACCACATTGTGAACACCACAGTTCTGTTCTAGTGAAGGGAACCAGCACCCACAACAGGTACGTGACAGAAAGGAGACAGAATCAGGAGACGCAGCTAAGTTCATTCTCCAGCCTCGGTGGAGACATCAAAGAGATGCTGAGGACAATATTTTTATATCATGCTTTGATCAATCTTGATAATGATGCTCAAGCTGATGATGCTAGAGGCAGTTCTCCAGCTCTTCACTATACATTAGATGCTAGGAAATCTTTCTGATCCTATCTAAAATCTCCTTTGCTGTTATGTCAACCCTAGAGCAAAAAGTGGGGTTAATGAGGCAGCCTGGGCCTTCCCTTTGGAGAAGAGACTGGAAGGATCTCATCCCAGCACACAACAGTTTATACTTCCCAGTGCAATGTGTAAGACTTTTTGATGGGTTGCAGAGTTCTAACGAGTTCTTTTTCATAATTTTTGCCCTAAGTTTGACACTTTAAACTTATGATCTATTGTAACACCCACTGCAACTTCTGTTTTCTTCCAGATTGCTGCAGGGGATATTTCCTCATCCTATGTTTGCGCAGATGATGGGTCCACACTAACTATAGAGCTTTGTGCTTGTCCTTCCTTAATGACATCCTCTTTCTCAGACTATCACTTAGATCTATAGTGACCTGAAATGTTCCTATTTGCAGATTCTCTCAGTTTGTCACCTGCAAGCTCAATAAACTTGTTCTCTAATCTGTCATTCAAACTGGTAATTAAAACATTGCATCATACAGGAGCCAAGGCAAACCATAGAGGGCTCTGTTTAATAGATCATCCCAGTTTGACAGCGAACTGTTGACAGTTATTTCCTCCTGATTTTAGCTAGACGGTGTTTTCTTAGTTTTGCTCATGAGACTGTCATGTGATATGGTGCCAAAAGCTTTATTAACACTGAGCTATGTGACAGGTACCACTTTTAGCCTAACTACAGATTTTTCCATCTTGTCACAGGTGGGAATAATTTCCATCTGTCACATAGCTCTTGCTTTTCATCCCCATCTCATTGATAGCCCCTACACCACTGCTAATTGTTTGAGGACTACAAGAAAGACATCAAGGGGCTGGAGTATGTCCAAAGAAAGGCAATGAAGATGGTGAAGGGTCTAGAGCATAAGTCTTGTGACCCGGGGGACCTGGAGAAAAGAAGGCTCAGGGAAGACCTTATCACTCTCAACAACTCCCCGAAAGGAGATGGAAATGAGGTGAGGATTGGCCTCTTCTCCCACATAACAAACAACAGGACAAGAGGAAACAGACTCAAGTTGCACCAGAGGAGGTTTAAGTTGCACACTGAGAAAAATGTCTTCCTCAAAAAGTTTGTCAAGCCCTAGAACAGGCTGCCTGGGAAAATGGTGGGGTCCTCATCCCTGGAGGGATTTAAAAGATGTGGAGATGTGGTGCTGAGGGACATGGTTTAGTGGTGGTCTTGGCAGTGCTAGATTAATGGTTGGACTCCATGATCTCAAAGGTCTTTTCCAACTGAAACAGTTCTTTGATTCTTTGTTGTTTTTTTTTTTTTTTTTTCCAAGACTGAATTCTGGGTTGATTGCTCTTTTTCTCCCCAGAGTCTCCCCTGTCCCCTTTATAATGAAGGATGCTGCATTTGGTGGTATCCAGTCTTCTGGAATACCCAGATTTCTCTATTGTGAAGAAACAGGAACGGGTGAAACATGCTGGGTTTGGCAACTGCAATGGATGCCAAAGATATCTTTTCCCACTATCTCTGTGCCCAGACACCACTTAATTTGGCTGATACCGCTTGCTGATGTGCATATTCCCATTGAGAACACTATCTCTTATTTGCTTAGACCTGTGCCCTGCTTCATTTTAATCTTCTGGCTTTTGATGTGTTATTTGACTAACCCATGTTAATCTCATGAATATCTGCAGCAGAAAAATGGCTGTTGCTCCTGTTTTAGATGTGGTTCGTGTTTCCACACCTGCTGTACCTTTTATGCTGCACATACTGCAGGCTGGAAGCAAAAACACATCTCCTGGCTCTGGGTGTGCACCTCAATGTTGTTGTGAGATTGCAAAACAAATTCTGTGCTGAAGAGGCACCTCCAAGCATCACCTGGATGGTTTTTTCCCATCAAGCACAGCTAAGCCTGGAGAGCACCATCAACCAAACTTCACACTGCAGCTTCCCATGGAGGAAAAGGAGACTTGGCTGTCTGTGACTGAACTCCTGAGTCACAGAAGCCCTGATTTTCTACCTGCACCTCCCTCCATCCTAGAGAAGGCAGATGCCAGTGTGGAAAGAGTTGTGACTTTGTCATTAGCCAGACCAACATATACTCCTTTTCTCATGCCCAATCAAAAAGGGCAGCTTTTAAATGTCCCACTTCCTTCTTTAATTGAAAGAGCATCAGTGATTTGCCATTCAGAGCACTGGCTTGGACCAAGTACATTCATAAATCCTACCCCCATAGTCACTGTTCAGAGACCTTCAGCTCCTCATTCATGTCTGTGGGCTTTCAACCTGGGAATCAGGTGGGTAGTGATGTGACTGGCTGTACAACTAGAAGTCCCTTTATACACTGCAAAAACTTTGAGAAACTTGACTTGCAAAGGATCAATCATCATAATCCTGGTATGGTCAGGTTCTCTGGCATCCAGAAATGTCAAAAAAAGAAACAGTTCCTTTAAATTTGTAGACGAGGTGACCTAGGGGCTCCTCTGTCCATTTTATCTTGTTGCGAGCAACATCTGTTCAGATGATATCAGCAGACTGCTCTTCAACTGGTGTGGTGAAGAAGGGAAGAGTTACGAGAGCATTAAGGGCCCGCAAGTGGAAACAATGCCTACAGGAATTTGCCAGCAGGAGGAAGTCCCCATAAGCACTACCAAACAGTGTTTTTAAACAGTGTCCTATTGCCAGGGATGCCAGTGCAAAAATTGAAGGCCACAAAAGGGAGTCCTCAGTAATGACTACTGGGCTCAGATGGGCTCTGAGTGGACCACTAGTCCCTCCAGACTCTGCCACAACTCCCGCTCTACTACTCCAAAAAAAATAAAATATATGGATGAGGTTTGCTCTTTCTCCTTCACTCTGCCCATCTGGGTTCTTCAATAGCCACCAGCCTCAGAGGACTTGTCTCAAGCCTCTACTCATTTCCTCCCTGCCAGCTGGTTTCACCTACCGGGTCTTTGACATCTGATGTTCAATGAAACTGGCTGAGATATAAATGGCTCCTTCCACTTCCCCTTTCCTGTGTCAGCTTGTCTGCTGGTAAAGGGAGACCACATCTGGAGTACTGTGTTGAGTTCTGGTCTCCCTAGTTCAAGCGGGACAGGGAGATACTAGAGGGTCCAATGGAGAGGTGTGAAGATGATGAGGGGACAGAAACATTTCTCTTATGAGGAAAGTCTGAGAGCCCTGGGACTGTATAGCCTGGAAAAGAGAAGACTGAGGATCTTATGAATGTTTACAGATATCTGAAGGGTGGGTGTCAAGTAGAAGAGGCCAGTCTCTTTTCTGTTGTGTCCTGTGATCAGATGAGAGGTAACGGTACCAAGGTGAAACACAGGAAGTTCCACCTCAACATGAGGAAAATCTTCACTGTGAGAGTGACAGAGCCTGGACCAGGCTGCCCGGAGATGTTGTGGAGGCTCCTTCTTTAGAGACTTTCAAGACT
>VWZY01009520.1:316744-353823 GCA_013399075.1 Chloroceryle aenea
CAAGACTCATATGGATGTGTGCCTGTGTGGCCTGCCGTGGGTGTCCCTGTTCTGGCAGGGGCGTTGGACTCAATGATCTCCAGAGGTCCCTTCCAACCCCTACCATTCTATGATTCTAAAGACTATAATGGCTTCAGCCCAGAGCCCAAATTTCCAGGAGTTTTTTGAAAGCACTCAGTGTATTGCAGGGTAAGTGTCTTCCCTCTTTATGGAGTTCATGGAGCACATGCTTATGTCATCAGGATGCAGCACCACCACCACATACCAGTGCTGCCAGCCCCTGCCCTTAGCAACTGAACATCTCTTCCTTCTTTGTGGTTTAAAAAGTCTTTCCCTTCCCTTTCTTGCAGAATCACAGAATGGTGGGAGTTGGAAGGAACTTCTGGAGATCACCTCATCCAACCCTGCTAAAGCAGGTTTGCCTAAGGCAGGTTGCTCAGGATCACATTCAGGCAGGTTTTGAAAGTAGCCAGAGAAGACTCCAAGGAAACTTCTCCATCATAGCTATCCTTCCCTTTTGTGGTTGTCTTTGGTGAGAGAAAATTAACAGCATGTTCTGCTGGCAAGCTCACATTTGGCCATCTTGACATCTGTCATCCCTGGGCACGGCTCACCAGTATGCCCTGACTAATGGGTGTTAGCATCTCTTGTCCTGGCCAAGCACTGTGTTGTCACCTCCTTCATTCGCTTTGTTTTCCTCCTGGCCACTAAACAAAATGTTTAACACCAGGCACTGGGCTTCAAAGTTCACAGTACAAAACATGAAGTTGATGGGGCATCTTTGGCAGGTCATCCTCTCAGGAAACCTGTTGCTCTGTAATCCAGGCAGTGTGAAACATTTCAAAACCATGCATCATTCCCCGTGCAACCAAAACACAGCAGACTTCCAAGGCAATGATCCCAACAAACTGAAGATCTCATTTTGCCATCAAATACGTCTCATCAAAAAAAACCAAACCTTTGAGTTGTTTGGCTGAACTCTGGTTTCCCCTAGAACACAGCTGAGCTAGTGATGCTGCCAACTCTTTTTTTTTTTTTTTACCCCTATAAAAGTGGGCTTGCAGCAGTGGCTATGACCTATGCTTGTGTTATTCTCTGGCTGCCTGCCCTTCTTCTTCTTTGTAGATACCCGCAGGCCTCCTACAGAGCTTTTCTGTCTCCCTTCAGCTGCAGCTCTTGTGGGGAGAGGAGGGAGCAGAGAGCCTGGAGTGCAAAGCCAAACAAATCTCAGCACAATCAATCATTTCTACATCAAGCACTTGGTTTTGTAGAAACTGTCTCACAATCTTTAAATGACTGGGATTGGCAACAGCTGTTGGGTTGTTTTGGCCCTGAAAAAAAAAAAAAAAAAAAAAGGAGGGAAATAGATATAGGGACATCCTCTTTTCCAGCTGAATCAAGTCCATGAGGAGGCAACATGTGGGCAATTCCCATTTTGGTTTTCACTATGCTGTCCCCAACTCCTTTCCTTCTCCTTCCCATCTCTCCACTGGTTCCCTGCTGCTGCCTTTCCTCTCTTAGCCACCCTTTCTTATCTCTGCATTCTCCCCAAGCTAAATCCACCCATTGGAGCTGGGTAATAAAGGATGCTCATTTCTAAGAGTGGTACCCCTATGAGAGCAAAGAGCCAGACAAGCCAGAAGTTGCTCTCTGCTGAGGCTGGAGGAATGTCCAAAATACTGCCAGAAATAAGCTTTACCTCTTCTTACTTGTTTATGAACTGCTTGACTGATGCATGATAACCAACTTACTGTGAAGAGAAGATACTGAACCTCCCCTCTGTGGTGACATAATGAGCTATTACTTGTGTTTCAGGCAGGGTGGGTTGTTATTCCTCACAGTGCTTTGAAACTCAGAGAAAAAATATATCTTCAAGGATCTCTTCAGAGCTGTAACGATTTGAAGCCTGAACATGTCAGAAGGGCTGGTTTTTATGTGTTTTCTTAGGTGACTTGAATGTCTGGGGACACTTGGGATTCAAGTAGGCTTAGGAAATCAATGGGAGTTCAGCACCTAACTTATTTAGACTCTCTCAAAAATCCCAGGAGAAGCTCAGCCACAAAGCACAACTCTTTGAGAGCAGTAATTATTCCAAAGCATCACACTTTTAATTCAGACAGCAAGGTCATTGCAGGGAGCTTTTCCTAACTCATCACGGTCCATGTGCAAAGGTGTAGGTGATACTGGCTAGGACACCCAGGGATGTCACTCCATAGCTGCTTTGCTTGCTGCTGACTCTGTTCACGTTGCATAATGGTTTCTCACAGCAAGAAATCCTATGATAGGTTTGATTTTCTTGTTGACTTGTTTCTGGACACGTTGGAGAACACATCTTAGAGATGACATATTTA
The DNA here is from genome assembly GCA_013399075.1 of Chloroceryle aenea. Taxonomy (NCBI): domain Eukaryota; kingdom Metazoa; phylum Chordata; class Aves; order Coraciiformes; family Cerylidae; genus Chloroceryle; species Chloroceryle aenea. Next base: position 319,096 of record VWZY01009520.1, read on the forward strand.
GGCTTGTTGGGCTCTAATGAGGAACAGAAGGGGGAAAAAAGCAGAAAGAGTAGAATGTAAGAATTACCATTAAAATGTTTCCATGGCTAAATCTGCATTGGTGAATAACAGGAATAACAGAAGGCCAGGCACTAATCCCCAAGGAAAATACATCCTCTGCTCAGGACTAGCAACAGCCTGGACATGTCCACCTGCTGTAACATGGTGCTGGTCTTCTCCAGGCTCTATGTTTCATCTTTCTCCCTAAAGAGGAATTAGAGTGTATGGGTGGGTTTCAGTTCATGCTGACTGAAGCAATGCTGAGGCTGGGTCACTGCCTACCAGAATGGTTTCCCTACAGCATAAAAGCAGGGGGAATGTATTGTATGACCTGAGTTTTAGTTTGAGAGCATGTGGAATCATAGAACCATTTGGGTTGGAAGGGACCTTAAAGATCATCTAGTTCAAACCCCCTGACATAGGCAGGGACACCTCCTACTAGACCAGGTTACTCAAAGCCTGATCCAATCTGGTCTTGAACACTTCCAGGGATGAGCATCCACTACCTTCCTGACCAACCTGTTTCAGTGCATAACCATCCTCACAGTGACAAATTTCTTCCTAATATCTAATCTAATCTCCCCTGTCCTATCACCACATTCCCTGATCAAGAGTCCCTCCCCAGCTTTCCTGTAGACCCTCTTCCAACAAGCACTGAAAGGCTGCAATAAGCTCTTCCCAGATCCTTATCTTCTCCAGGATGAACAATTCCATGGAGGTTTTTGAGGGTGGGAGGGCCCCAGGGACAGAGCTGGTGGATTGTACATGGCAGAGAGAGAGAGGGAGTCAGTCACAGTGCAGTTTTGCCCAAACATTTTTGAAAACAACCCTGTGAGTGAAGAGTGCCGTAGCAAGAGCACTCAGCAGAAATCTGGGGGGATCTAACCATGAAACAGTGAATACAGCCCCAGGCTTGAGCTGACTCTGGTGCTGCTTTAAGTATATTCAGTATTTCCCCAACTCATGGTGGTGGTATCAAGATGTATCAACACTGCAGTGACTTCAGTAGTGAGCAAGAAGGTCAGTGTTTCCTAACAACTGGTGACCAGGGGCTATTGTTGCTGTATGTGGCCGTGGCTGGGATGAAAGCCCGCTCCTGGGACTGCCCTTCTAAAGCACAAACAAGGTGTTGGTCAGAAACGTACTTGTTCCAACATTGTTAAGGACAGTCACGCAGTATTTGTCTTCCTCTGTGCACATTGAAATGGTCAAACAGTTCTTGTTGGACTCCTGATCTTGGCACACATAGCACATAAATGGGTAAGCTGGGGAGGAGAGAGAGAAAAAGAACATTACATGGTTTAGGAAACACAATATCTACAACCCAGATATCTCCGTTCTTTTTAGTTATAGCCTGATGAACATTTGTGTGTGAATGACCAGTGACTTTCTTTATCCCTTGACCTGTGGCAGCAAAGTTAAATCCCTCTCTGTCTCCGGTGTCTCAGGCTGTGAGGTGTTATCGATCTGTTTGCAATCTCTGGCAGTGGTATATGTGAGCAGAATTCAAGGATTTGGGATCTTTTATGATGGAGATTATTGCTGAGCAATAGCTTGTCTGTCCTGAGAGCTCTGCTGTGTGAATTGCCAATTACTGCTCAGTTGCTTCTTCTGGGTGAACCTAAGCAGGGCTTGCCAGGGACAGTTGGAGGTTGCCTGGAGCATTTTGAGGAGGTGGACAATGCCCAGCATCCTACTTCTCTTTCATCTGGAACAGAGACTACTCTTACATATCCTTTCTTGTGGTCAAACACCACTAACTGAACTGGCCTAACCTCAGTCCTAGGAAGTCTGGTGAGAATAGTCAGACTTCTCTGTCAAACTTCTGCATACTGTAAAGTAGAGAATAAATGGGAAGTCTTAACCTAAAGTATGTTTTAAATGTTAAGTGCAAATTTGGTGGGATAATTCATACATCTGCAATACATATTCAGAAGATGACTGTCAGGAAGGACAGGCATCAATGGGCTGTCTTATCTGTCAAGAATGTACACACTTGACCCCAAATCCACAAGGTGGTAGGACAGACCTCTGGAAAGCCTTTGGAAAGTAATGATAAGAAAGGCAGAAGAATAAACCCACAGTTTGTATGAGAAACAATACTAAAGTGTCTGCAGAACACTCTCCAGCTAGGCAGGTAAATTGATTTATGGGTGGTGGTTGGGTTCTGAGCTTTCAAAATCACCCAAACTATGTGCATTTGTGCATAGGTGAGGGCACAAGCTACTTTAAAAACAGAGTTGATTATGGAAAGGGGAGCAAACATAGCACAGAATGATCTCTAAGCTCCTAGTAAGCCTGGGGACAGTCTGTCAGCATGGAAGGGGTGGAAAATAACTAGAGGACACATTCCCGTGAGTGCAGTTTTGCACGATAAGAAGTTGGCAGTTAGAAAGTGGAAGGGCAATTGTAGGACAGAGAGACTTAGACAAGAAGTTCCTGCTGGAAGGGAAGAAAAAACTTATCAACGGTTGATACCGAGAGGGACATAACACTGTAGCTTTTTTTGCTTTTTAATCACTAAAAAAGTTGAATCTTCACATACAGGGTAGAAGAGGTGCAATAAGGTTTTACCAGAGTTTTTGGCACAGAATTGAATGATGTTGTTATGAGCAAGCCCAGGAAAAACAAGTTAATGAAAATTCAACAGAATGGGTGCAAAGCCATACCCATGGTAGTTTGTAATGATTATTGGTCAGGCTAATTGGAGCAATACACCACATAAAGTTCTCCAGAGCTCTGCTGTGGACTCAGGTCTATACACTATCATCATCAGTGACAGTAGGGATTGGGACAGAGGATGCATATCACATTTTCAGATAATGCCAAGGACAAAATAGCTGAAAACAGACTGTAAGTAGAGCTCAAAGTGGTTTTGACAGATGGATGTGATAAAAGAATGAAAACAAAGAATGGATGAAGTTCAATAAAGAGAAATATATTACACTAAGATAAAAATTAGCCACTTAAAGGTCTGTGAAGATGCTGAGGGGACTGGAGCATCTCTGTGCTGAGGAAAGGCTGAGAGCCCTGAGGCTGTTTACCCTGGAGAAAAGGCTAAAGACTGAGAGGGGATATGATCAATGCTGATCAATATCTAAAGGGCAGGGGACAAGAGAATGGGGCCAGACACTTTTCAGTGGTGCCCAGCAACAGGACGAGGGGCAACAGGCACAAACTGGAACACAGGAAGTTCCATCTGAAAAGCAGGTAAAAATTCTTTCCTACGAGGGCAATGGAGCTCTGGCCCAGGCTGCCCAGGGATGTCATGGAGTTTCCTCTGGAGAGATTTCAAGCCCACCAGGACATGATCCTGGGCAACATGCTCTAGGTGACCCTGCTTTGGCAGGGGGATTGGACTAGATGATGTCCAGGGACCCCTTCCAACCCTTACCACACTGTGATGCTCTGAAATGTAGGATGAGGAACAACTGGTTGAGTTACAATTGACTGCAATGTAAACAGTGGGAGTCAACTGTGTCACACTACAGCAATGAAAACAAACGTCACCCAAGGCAACACAGGCAGCAATGTCATGTGCAAGATATGCAAAGTGGCCTTTCCACCGTGGAAAGGTTTCGGCTGGAACACCAGTGACCAAATCTGTATGCGGCACTTCAAAAAGTATGCAAAGCATTTGGATACTTGGATTTGGATTAGAGGAGTGGGAGGAGAAATGGTCAGAGTTCTTGAAAATATGACCTTATATAAAAGTTTGGAAGCATTTAGTTTGCTTATTAAAAATGTGAAAATGCTAAGCAAAGTCACAGTAACCTTCTTCATGCAAGCAAAAAGAAGCTGCAAAGAGGAAAGTAAGAAACTGTTCTACACACCCTATGGTGCAAACATAGGAGAGCTGTACAAACAGAGATGTTAAGACTAACTTTCTAAAAGGAGGAGAGTCTCAGCAATTCCAAGCTGTGGAATCTTCTTTACTGAAAACTTTCAAGAGCACATTAGACAAACATCTGCCTGGTTTGTCCAGCATTGTAGCAAGGAAAAGGATCATGAAATTTTAAGATTTCTTTGAGACTTAATCTATCTATAAGGGTGAGTTTACGGAATAAAATGGCACAGACCCTCCTTGGTGGGCTGAGAGATCAACGTTTTCTATCAGAAGTTGGTTATTAGGGTTTTGAATGTGGTCCAGATACATAGGAAGGATCAAACAACAGTTGTCTCCAGTTTTCCTCTGTCTCTATAAGGCCAGAAATCTATGATCACTTGCTCTTGAATGCAAAAACCTTTATTTTAGAATTACTCATTTTCTTCCATCTAGATTGGGCTATAGAAAGGTGCTGTATAAAAGGCTTGTTCTTAAGTCCATGTGAAAGCTGATGCCAATATAAAATGTCATTAGCCTACTGCAGCAATAAGGTATCCCATCATGTACGTGTGATAGTGAAGACTTGGATCTCTATTAGCTTTCTACATCATCCTGGGTAACACTGAGGATGTGGCCTTTGATAATTATTCTTCTCTGTCCATGTTGTGTTACTGCCTTCAGGAATTATGGGCACAAAAACCTTTCTTTTTTTAGAGCCGAATACCCCTTTCCCAACCACAAAAATTTGCCAAAGCTTCTGAATTTCAACTGTGCTGCAGAACCATCTGCTCAAAAAATGTAGGAGTATGGGGTTGATACATCAGACAGCAGAAATTAATTAGATGGCTCTTTCTCAACCCCTTCCAGATATGCATCATAGTTTCTGGGAAACCATCAGGTGTGGGGTTAACACTGGCAATCTGGTCATTATTCCTACCTGCAAGAAGCAATGTAGCAACACATGCCTATCAGTCCCAGAAGGAGGACACACATTCAGAGCACCTCAGACTTCCCTTTGGGAGAAGGATGCCTTTAATGTGACAAACACACAGAGAAGCTCTTTCACCTCTTCCTCTGATTTAATCTATAATAATTCTCACCAGCCATCTCCTCAGGAGCAGGATGCATAGTAAACCATGTGGCTCGCTACAGTGGAGGAAGCAGCAGTACAGAAAAGTCTGTAAAATACTCAAAACTGTTATGGATTTTAAAAAACACATAACATTTTGTTATGCTTTCTGGCATACTTGCTTCATTTGGGAAGATGCCATAGACCACCATATGGATATAACCTGGCACATCCAGCACCGTACAATTAGAACTCTAATCAGTATGGACAATGGAAAGAATAGATAGTTGATCAGGGTCTTATTTCTGCAGCAAATCCTTAACCAAGGTGCAAAAGTGGGTTGGTGGCAGCACAACTGCCCCATTGTGACACTGTGAAGCTGGTGACAGCCATTTTAAATTTTGCCACACAAAAAGTTGTCACCATCTTCTGTAGAAGCCTTATCTTAGCTACTAGCAGCATTAGAGGCTCACCTTGCTCCACATAAAGGACAGCCGCCAACAAGGTGACAAGAGTAGTCTTCATCTCCACCAGATCCTCTCAGCCAGACTGGAAAGATGTTTGGAGGTCAGGTTATATACCTTTTGTACGGCGGCAGTTTTACAGGTTCCAGGTGGCTCACGGGTGGACATGAAATCAACCCAAGGGTGTGTAATGTTCATGTGGGAGTTCTCCATGCTGGAGCCCATGGAACAGGCTGGCACCTTGGGGGAAAACACCTTTTAGCAACACATTTCTTGCTCTTCCAGTCATATGAGTGTGGGAAATGAGAATCTGCTCTCTGAGTTTCTTCCCTTCCTTCCTGCTAGCAGAAGCAGCACCTGCACTGAAGAAATAGGAGAGCCTGGAGGCACAGGGAGATCTTCCTAGCAGAACATTTTTCTAATCCCTTTGGATAGTCATCACGTGATATACCAGGGTTCATACCATTCACTTTCTTCAATTATTCCACAGTACCAGAAGCTCAGGCTCTCAATTTGCCTATGCTGGTTTACATCCATTAAAATCCATGTATTTTACACTAAATGAAATTAGCTAATTGTTAGTTAAACAGAAGATTTCCCTCAATTTTTCATGCCAGTCTCCATTTCTTTATTGATTTCTCATTAATCATAGTTAATCCCTCTGCTTGCTTCTCTCTTTGTTGTAATGCTCAAATACCTTATATGCTTTTTAATTAATGAAGTTTTGCTTCTATTTCAGGGATCCTTTAAAGGGTCTGCTTTTCTTCACGCACGACAGCTTCTGGAAATGAGACCTCCATTTATGACACCACGAATTGGCACCCTGGAATTGCTGCTCTACTTTGACAAAAGCCATCTCTCAAACAGTCTCTTTTTCAATCTCTCCTCTTAAATCAATCCCTTTTCTTCTATTCCTCCATGTCACTCTCTGAATTTCTTAAAATCTGTTGCTGACATTCCAGGAAATAAACCCTAATACAAAATGCATCTCATCAGAGCTCGAGCTGCCATTTCAATAGAGCTTCTTCCAAAGATTAGTCCTGGACAGCAGGTAGCAGAATGCACAAAAAAACCCACCACAACCACAACAACAAAACCCAGCAACCCCCCCTTTTGCTTCCAATTATGGAACCACTACAGGCAGTTCCCTAGAAGTTGCCATCATCAGTATATATTTAGCTGATTCTAATATGAATCATTCCAACACTGGATGATCTCCTTATCCACAGGAGCCTCTGACATTTTTTTCTGGCCCTTCTAAAATGCTCTTAGCGTGACATCATCAGGTGGTGAATTCCAGAGTTGTTCAAGCCCATTGTTCACAATAAACATTCCTGCTCTTGTTTTTGGAGGTTTGTGACTTCAGCAGGGGACACACGGGTGATGATCAAATGGAGCCTTCTGATTTGCAGAGGACATTTTGTTTTACTGGCCAAGTGCACTGTAAACAGGTGGCTCTTCATAATTACTAGGTGTGTCCTCTCCCTGGTGTTTTGTAATGAGGGTAAAAGGAAGCAACCATTTTTCCCTTTTTTAAATCCTAATTATCCCATAGACATCAGTTACGTATTTTCCTTTTCCTTTCCTCCATGAAGGAGTGCTCTAATTTTTGCTATATGCCTTCTCACGTTGACTTTGCCAACAATCATTTATTTCTACATGAACCTTCATGCAATAGGATGTTGGCTCAGTGCAAGCCAACTTTGAAAAAGAGTGGTGAGGCTACAACATCCCCAGCACTGCCAACAAACCTGTACGAAGGAGAGAAATTTGAGTAGCAAACAAGCTCTTCTATGTCAAACAGTTATCTGGGAGCTGTTCCCAGCACAGTAATGTCTTCATTCGTACCTAGATGTACTGCAGTGCTGGAGCATGTCTTCTTCTAAGCAACTGGAGTCCACTAATTTTGCAACACAATGACTGGGTTGCAGTGATTCCTTCATCCTCAAGAGGACAGATTATGAAACTCAGTGAGGTCAGAGGCAGAGCTTAAGCAGTCAGCATGGGGAGGGTGTCTCCTGCTGACCAGCATTGCAGCCTTTAGCCTGGAGCAGGTAAAACAGGGACATCAAGTGAGAAGGAAGATTGAGGAAGACTGCAAAAAAACTAAAGGAAGATGAGTCACCTCTGTAGAGCAGTATCTCATCACTCGTTACCCATTCTGGAAAACTAAAATGGTCTTCAAAAGTGGAGTTAGACTAGATGACTTTTAAAGGTTCCTTCCAAACACAAACCTACTATGATTCTATGAAAATGGAGCCATGAGTTGGCTGTATGAATCTTTCCTTGCCTTTCATTCACAGGGTGTTGATCAGATCTGGGCAAATAAGTAGAGAAAAGGAAGAAATGTCATGTTGGGAGAGAAAAGACAGCCAAATTATTTGAGGAGAGCAGAAGGCAGCATGGGTCCTTCAGACTCAGTGCTGGTAGAGCCCTGAGTGAGGGAAAAAAAGGGTCAGTGTTAAACCACCTCCTCCAGGTGTCTAATTTAGGCAGGGCAGGGACCCCTTGGCTGATCCAGATCCTGTTGCAGTGACTCAGAGCACCAAAAAATGAGCTCTTAGGTAATCCATGGAGAAAGAGCCAGCTACCTCCCAGGTAGCAATCACAATGATTTGAGTGAGCCACTCTCTTCTTCCTGAGAGCCCTCCAGACATCCCAGAGTTCTCTGCAGGGCAGCTTGCCACTCTCATCCAAGGAATATGCAACCACTGGAGACAACAAATAAGAAACACTGGGTGGAGGGATGTGGAATTTAGGCAGCAGCATCTTCGTGAGAGGTGTCCCATAAGTATTTCTCAGGAAGGCTGACAGAGAGGCGTGTCCCCTTACACAACACCCATTGCCAAGGGAGCCTTCACCAAGGGAGCTTTCATGGTTTCAGGTCATCCTGTGCCTCAGGGCAATTGCTGCTCCCACCTCCAGATAAGGACTCTTCATGTAACTTGAGATGTGGGCCAGTCTGGGGCCCTTATGCTCAGTTGTGTTGCTGGGCAGTAGGTAATGTAAAAACTGAGATCAGGGCGAAACCAGTCCAGAGAGAGGCAGACTGGGGCCCCTGGAGTGAGGTTCTCCCTTAGGGATGGGAATCCCAGCTTTCCAGTGCTATTCATAACTTCTCCATGCAATGGTCAGAAGCAGATCATTAAACCCTCCACAGCCGAAGGCTCTACCACATGCTCAGGGGAGACCTAATGGTGGCCTTTCAGTACTTAAAGGGGGTGTATCAGGAAGATGGGGGCAGAAGTTTTAGCAGGGCCTGTTGTGACAAGACCAGGGGTCATGGTATTAAACTATTGAATGGAGAGAAGGAAGAAATTGTCTACACAGAGGATGGTGAAATACTGTCCCAGGTTGCCCAAAGATGCGGTAGAAACTCCATCCCTGGAAACATTCTAGGTCACGCTGAATGGGGTCCTGAGCAACCTGCTCTAGTTGCAGATGTCCCTGCTCACTGCAGGGGGGTTGGACGAGATGACCTTGATAAGGTCCTTTCCAACCTAAACCATTCTATGTTTCTGTGCTTTTACTCCCCTTGCCTGCACATTTTTATACCTTCTCTCATGTGCCAGGTTCCCTCCCAGCCCAAAACAGAGACACCTGCCAAGTTCAGGTGGCACTAGACAGGACTTTGTTTTGAATCTGGACATTAAGAACAGATCTGTATTCATAAGCTCAGCCAGTCAAGACCTGGACCTGAACTAGTCCCAGCTTATGTCAACCAGCATTGTCCCTGAGAAATCCTAAACCTATGGGTAACAAAGGCTGAAGACTGCTTCAAATAGTTCAGTTGTTACCACCTTATGTCCTGGGTGTGGGGCAGATCATGGCCATTCATTGCCACACAACAGTTCTTGGCTCATTCAATGTGTTCAAACTTGTGTGCCACTTGAATATTTCTAAATCTGTCAGGAGGGGAAAAGAGGTGAAGAAAGTAGATTGGACAGAAGACTGGAGCAAGCTCAGCTTGGGGGTGGCAGTGCAATGGAAACTGTGAAGACAACAGAGAGTTCCATGGCTAAAAATGGAGTATCTTTGGCCAAATTCGCATTTTCACCAAGGAGGAAAAAATGAGTTGAGGGTCTAGTTAAAAAAATAAAATAAATTGTAGATAAAGCCCAGATGAAGACTGGATAAAGAAGCCAAGGAGGAAGGCTGAGAGAGAAAACAGCCAGGAAGTGCATAGCTGGGGGATGGAGGTAGATAGGAGGAAGTGTGGGCAAGAAGGTATAAGAGCAGGTCGGGATGAGCTGGAGCCATGACACCACATTTCCTTTACAAACCTGCTATAATGATCCATCTGTTTCTGAGTGGTGTTCTTCCTCTTCTCTCAGCAAATACCCAGCAGAGTGAGCAAAGCCTGTAGCTGCTCTCCCTGTGCAATGAGTCTACAGCAGGAAAACAAGCTGGGTGAGATGTGCCCAACTAATTATCCTGGGAGATCTTTGCTGGGGTAATCCCAAGGGAGAGCTTCTTCAGCTCAGAAGGCGGCTTTTCAGCCTCCTGTGACTCACCTTGGGAAGGTCTGGCTGAGCAAATCTCTTGTTCCTAGCCAAGATTTTCCACAAGGAAGGTCAGTGCAGGGGAATGAGATGCTTCCATTTTAACCCCAATAGGAAATTTGACTAGCAAACATAAAAGATTTATTTTCAAAGTTACTATTTTGTTAAGATGAAGCTGAAATTTCCAGACTCCAGCAGACACACGGTAGAAACCATCTATCTTTTCTGATGACTTTCCTTTAAGCACCATGTGAGATACTTTTTTACCCTTTCAAATGAACTCATGATGCTTATAAAGCAATTTCCACTGGAAGTTCTTCAATCAATTGAAAGAAAACTTAATGCACAAGATCCCTTCACGTCAGGTCCTGCCTTGTCCCCTCTGTTTGCTGGCTGGAGACCTCAACCGCGATTTCCTTTCAGCCAGCTGACGCAGAAGATAAATTGAAAGCAAGTTGAATAGAATACAGTTTTAGTCTGAAATGGAGTCACAAAAAAATGACACTTTTGCCAATGCAGGAAGAAAACAAAAAAAAAAAAAACAAAAACCCCAACCAACAACAAAAAAAAACAGGGATAGGCTCCTGAAATGTATGCAAAGTGATTGTGATGTATTTCAGAATTATTTCAGTTTGACTCACAGACTAATGCCCCCGCTTTTGTGGCCACTGACATGGACGCCTCTGGCTGCTGTGCCTGATGTACTGCACCCCACAGTCACACCACAGAATAGAGTAACACTTTATTGTGCTCAACTTCTGTTTAACAACTGTAATATTAAAAGCTTCCTCAGAGCAAAATGATACAGGGAAGAAGTATCAAGGGAAAAAATGGCACCAGGGAACATCAGGGACAAAATTAAGGGGGTGGGGGAAGATGTTAGAAAGACCAATAGTAGGAGAGATGATGACTCTGTTGTGCCCTTTTACATGTGCAGGGCTCCATGTCATGTTTTTCTCTTCCAAACACCATTTTGAGGTAGGGCCGTGCTCTTGTGCGTTGTCATCAGAGCATGGAAAGAGCAAAAAAAATCAGCTGGTGGTATGACCTGCCAAGGTAGGAGAGACGGGTGGCATTTACACCATACACAGGAGAGTTTGACCTCTTTCAGTGCAAGGCCAAGCAGCCCCTTTCCCCCTCTAACCCCTTTAGTAACCCAGCCGGAGAATGCAGGTGAGACTGGCCAAGACACCCACAGCTATCATAGTGTAGCTGGTTTTCACACTGCTGGCACCACTGATGTTGCACAAGGAAGTCTCACAGCAGCTGGTAGCAACTCCAGCTATGCCAATATTCAGGTCAATTGTTGGGCAATATGCAGAACATTTCTTGGTAATACGCTGTTTGCGGTCGTTGCCTGAAGTGGGAAGGAGACAAAACAGGAAGAAAAGTCAAGGGGGTTTATATTGTATGTTTTTTATAGGCTTAAATAATGGACTGACTGTGCAATGTCTGGTGGGGAATATGTTCTTCTATACTTAATATTGTTGGTGTTTCCTTTACACTGCATCATTATTTTTGTGTGTGTGACCTGTGGAGACCATCCCCACACCTTACGACTCCTCTGACATTTTCAGGGCCAGCTGAGAGCAACCACCACTCTCATGGGACCTCACCTGGAGTACTGAATCCAGCTCTGGACCCCCAACACAAGAAGGACATGGACCTGTTGGAGCAGGTGTAGAGGAGAGTCATAAAGATGATCCAGAACACCTCTCCCACAAAGACAGGCTGAGAGAGTTGGGGTTCTACAGCCCGGAGTAGAGAAGCCTCTAGGGGGACCTTACAGCAGCCTTCCAGTACCTGAAGGAGGGCTTCAAGAAAGCTGGAGGGGAACTTTTTACAAGGGCTTGTATTGATAGTATGAGGGATAATGGTTTCAAATTGGAAGAGGGTAGATTTAGATTAGAGATTAGGAAGAAGTTCTTCGCTGTGAAGAACTGTGTCGTGGTGAGACACTGACACAGGTTGCCCAGAGAGGCTGTAGATGCTCCATCCCTGTAAGTGTTCAAGGTTGGGGTGGCTGGGGCTTTGAACAACCTGGTCTAGTGGGAGATGTCTCTGCCTATGGCAGTGGGGTTGGAACTAAATGATCTTTAAGGTCACTTCCAACCCAAACTATTCTGTGATTCTATGACTTATACGGTGCAAAATTACAAGATGTCACTGCCACCATATCTTGATATTTCCCCTTGCAGAATACTGGCCCTTTCCAATTCTGCTACCTCAGGAGCTTATATATGAGCTTGGAGATGAGACAAGGGTTTTGTGTAACGTGATACTCTCTCTTTCAATGTCTTAAACTCCTGGATGGGTTTATTCAACGGTATTATGATATATTGCAACAGAGATGGGATATGATGAGTTCCCACCTGCTACAAGATTTGTTCTCCAATCCTCATTAATTATTCTACCAAACCTCATGGTGGGAGGAAGTTCCGCAGTCAGCCTAACCTAAACACCAACTTGTCATCAGAGCCTTAGAGAATCTTTACACTCACCAGTGCCCGTGGTGGAATAGGTTGTGAGACAGTACTTCTCATTCTCAGAGCATGTGTTTGTACTGAGACAGTGCATGTTGGAAGATGCATCTTTGCATGTGAAACACGTCAAAGAGAAAGCTGCAAAAGAAGCACATGACACCCATCAATCACCTCTAGAAGTATCTAGCACAAAACTGGTGATGATGGTCCACATGGAGGATCTGTTAAGCCCAGCAACCACAGGCAGGCAACCACATGAATGTGTGAAACTTGTCCCCAGCAACTCTCCTGGGCCAATTCCTGACACTGACATGGTTTGCTCATTTAGTATCCCTGAAAGAATCTTCCTTTTGGATACTTCCCTGAGTATCCCTTGAATCTATTTAAACTTCTGACATGCCCAGTGTGTTTTTGGAAAGAGTACCCCAGTCTACTACCATTTACAGCACAAAGCTCTTGTGGTTTCTTTCCATCTGTGGTCTCTTTCCTTGTCTCCTCCAAGCCTCAGTTACTGTCCACTAGTTCTCGTATGGAAAGAAGCCAGTGAATTCCTGTCTGAATTGTCTCATGTCATCATGTTGCTGCCTCTTTCACATCATCTTCAGGACCTCTGAAGAATCCTGGACTACACATCCTTTCTCAGAGCACACAGATCAATAATGAATTTTTAAAAAAAAACTTTTCAAAAGCAAAAAGGGAGAGACACATTTGAAAGTAACCCCTCTGGCCATGTTAGGAATGAATATTTTGCAAGACTCAAGACGCCACCTCCTTGGCTGCAGCAGATTACTTTTTACAACCTTCTGTGGGTGATGAGTGCCTAGCTCTACAGAATGTGTATATCTGTAGCACTGTGGATCTGCAAAGTGCTGTGCTAATATGAATGAATGAAAACAGCTTGTGCTCAAGTAAGCTGAAGCAGTCATCATAGCAAAGAGATCCTTGGGGAAGGTTTGCATGAGAAAGGGAATTTCCTACTCATCTGTTTATCTGGAGCAAACACTCCTGTAGTGATGTCACCCACCAGGGATTAGAGTCACAGAATCACAGAATTNATCCCTTTACCAGCCCCATCACTCTCCTCCAGACCCACTCCAGTCCTTCTAATTTCCAGGGTATCCCTCTCTATGGTCAGTTAATACTCATTCTTATACCATCATTGCCTTTTAACTTTGCCTTCCTTGCCCTTTGTCGCCTTCACTCTTGCTCTCCTTGCCCGAGCTTCTTTGCATGGCTAGTACATTTGCCAGCAATGTGCCAACCTCATGGCTGCCCTTGTTTGACCTTAAACAAGCTCATCTGGCCCAAAGAGGCTCTCTGCTCCTTAGCGTTCTACTAGCCCAGAGCTGGCTGCAGCTCAGACCATGACCCCAAGTAACAGTGTCACTGTATTTCATAAGAAGGCACAAAAGTGCCTTTTAGGGCACTATTCATCTTTCTCTGTCTCTGTGGAAACTGTCTTCTCTCCTCATTCCAGTTAACAGCCCCTTCCCTCTTTCCATGACCACCCAGTACTGATCTTTACTTTCTTCTTGTGGTCTGTAGTCCTCAGAATTCCTACTCTTCCTCTGTTGCTTCTCACAGAAGAGTAGCTAGCAAAGACACAAATGCCAGACATCTGGGCTTGCAGTGACTCAGATCCCATCTCCCTTTGTTCCTATGCTCAACACCCTTATGATTTCAAAACCCTTAGACCTGACACTTGTCTCCCTCTGACTTGACCACAAGACTATTGTAATTTGCATCCTACCTTGGTCAGTTCCATCTGCAGAATCTCAGTTGTCCTGCCTGTCTCTTGCATTCAGTATTGTCCTGACGTTGAAAGCCAAGTTGTTGTTTTTATTTTCAAGTCTGGGACCCTCCTTTAGACCATCTACACTCAAACTGGTGTGGCTTCATTCTCTTTTCTCATGCAAACCCCATAAAAGTACATTTCTGCTCCACCCCACTGGGAACCACCCTTTACTTCCAGAATAGCCCTACACCAAAGCAGCGTCCCCAAACTGGGTTTTCCAGACATGTAGCTCATGTAATTCCTTAATTAATGCAGCTTCTATAGTCAAACCCATTCCAAGAAAAACTTCCTGAATCTATGCAGGCAACAGTGGAGATTGTTACATGCCCAAATTGTGTTTCATCCCAACCTTCCAAAGTTGCTAATTTCAGAGATCAGTAGCCCTGGGACCCTTCTAACCAGGAGAAGGAGCAAGGACTATGATGGGGTGATTTTGCCAACATCTCTCTGTATGCAAGGGATTTCTCACTCACCTTTTACTATAGAGGACTCAGAGGCGTATGGGCTCCTAACCTGGTAAAGACCCTGAAGCTGGGTAGAACAATTTTGTTCATGCTACTAAGAAACACTTCTGATTTTATTGCATCTGTTGAGGTATCTGCTGCAACAAGGGATGAGCGGGGAAGGGAATAGTGTTTCTTCCAAAGTGTACCTCACTCAGGATGCAAACCTGTGGTTAAAACAGGCGCCTCCTGTCAGCATCTGGCAAGACCTCAGCTCCAACTGGAAAAGAACATTCCTCAAGGAAGATTTTCGTGGGAGTAATTTGAGCCACCCAGATAAACATCTTCCACATGTGAAGCATCAGCAAGCATGAGTGCCAGCAGATGTAGGATTTACACTGTTAAAATCAGTCAGATTCAGGATTAATTTGAACAGCAACCAGGTTTCTGGATGGATTGCAGAGAGAAGCGGTACTACACATGTTTTAATTATCACGAACTCCTTTGGTAAGTTTGCTGTCTCATTGAGTGATATTTCTAAAAAATGTAATTACCACTGATAGCAGGAAATTATCCTTCTATTGTCCTCAACTTTCTCAATGCCGTTGAGCACAATGGTTTAGCACATGCCCAGTTTGAAGCATGTGTAGTCCCACAGTTAGATCATTTACAGACGAAGTGCTCTGCTAGACCAGGACCAGAATGACCAGTAATTTGCTAATAAAACCCTAGAGCAGAGCCTATGAAAAATTCAGTTTGAAATAAAGCAAAAGCCCCCCCCGAGCTGAGGGAATCAACTGTTAGCCTGGAATAGCCAGAAGGATATTCAGGGCTGCATGTTCTGTTCCTTGTCTGAACCATAGCCCACAACTGTGCAAAAAGGTCACCTTCCAGAGGCACAGTCAGCAGTCCTTGGCAGAGCCCAACTAGGCAAAGTTCAAGTACAAGTTCCCAGTTCACCCTTCCCCCCAACAAAAATGTTATTGGAATGAGAATGGAGCTCTGCATCTCCTTCTCAGACCTGGGTTCAACATCGGCAAAGTTGCGCCTTAGTGCAGCAGGACACAGCTGCAAGACAGAGATGGGAGCCAGAATGGCATCTTCTTGTGGTATGACCATCTCTAGCAATTTAGGTAATTATGGTTTGTAATTGCAACCAATAAGCAAGTAAAAAATTAAATAAATCAGACTGTAGGTAGTTCTCTGTCAAATCTGCAGCTTTATTGCACATTATATCCTCTCTCTGTCCAGATCTGTATATCCTTCAATTAAGCCCCCTTCTCATGAAGCTGCAGCAAGGACTCTCAAATGACTACACAAAGCCACTCCAAAGTCTGTGTCTGCACAAGTCAGCTGAGGTGGGTATCTCATTCCCCACTTCAACTCCTCAGCATCCTTCCAGCTTCTGGTTGGGATACTTCCCCTGGTTTCTTATCCTGAGGACTGGAATATTCTCTGGAGCCTAATAACACTTTAGCTTTACCATTCATGCTGCAAAATCCCCTCATCATCCTGCAATAACAAAGACATGCCCCATCTCTTGGGGGTCTCGCTACTGCAAAGAAATCCTTGGAGACTCACCACGCTCCGTGCACAGGGCTATGACGAGCACGACAAGAAGAGAAGTCTTCATCCTTTATAGGTCTCCCAGCCTCCAAACCAAGAAGGACTCACTCAGGGCAGGTTTTATACCGCTGCAGTGATGTTAGGATAATAACTACAGGGTTGCTGTGTCAGATGGTGGATAATGGAGAATAACGTGTCAGAGCTTGTATGTAGAAGTATCCCTCATTGGAAATCTAAACAGGTGTGTGTCTCCTCCCATTTCTTATTTTTTTTTCCTAGTTGTTACACAATGGAGTTTGTTCATCTGATGTTAATTATGCAATGGCTTCTAATTCTGGCTAAGGGGAGGAAAAGCAAAATACAAAACAAAACCACGTCCAAGTGGGATGAGGAATGTTCTCCTTTTGAGGCCAGCTTGGGTCTCAGAGCAGGCTGCACCCTTAAACATCCCGTCCTCACACACTGTTTTAGTGCACATGGAAACTGAATTTAAAATTGAAATTGAGATTGAGACTTCTACAAAATGTCTCCCAGGATTGTCAACACAGCTAGATCAGAAGCACAGTATCCTTCCAGATGCATTTCACAGGGGACCAGATATCATTTTCTCTGGGTCTTTTTTCAGACATCAGTTCAAAATCATAAATGTTTCTGTTTAAAAAAAATGCATATTTTATATGAGAGAAAATGCTATCTTATTAGAAAACAAATTCCACTGGGCAATGAAAATTACCACTTAAATTTAAAAATAGAAATAACACCCATTCTCATCACATTTTGATTTTTTTCACAAATTGAAAAAATACAAATGTCAGGGAGAAAACCAAACCAAAACAGTTAAAGCACAGAGAATGAGGGATTACCTGATCAAGAATCTCAACTCATTAAATCTTCAGGAAAAAAAAAGAAATTATAGCCAGACAAAATTATGTGAAATGCCAAATACACATACTCCACTGGTTTTCCATATGGTGCTCTTTATTCCTCCTTTTTTATCATATATATCCCTGCATAAAACCAGAACTTTCCAATCTTCTTTTGTTTGTTGTTTCTTTTTCCTCACACTGTTGTATTCCTGCCTTCTAGTTGTGGGGATGGAGGCACAGCCCCAGAAGTGGTCCAACTGGATCCATTTCACATAACACGTGGAGCCACAGGAGCAACCCACGTGCTCTAAGCCTCTGCCAGTGACTCTGCCCCTTGCTGCTCTCCATCTGGTTTATTTCCCTTTTTTCTTAATCTCAAAATTGCTCAGATTTCCATCTCTCATTAAATATTTGGGCTTCCAATGGGACCCACCTACCATTGTTATCTCACTGAAAAGGCATGCCTTGTTCTGGAAGTGATGTAAGTATTTCCAGCACTTCTAAATTGAACATATAAATACTGTTAGTATGGAGACCTACATGACTAAGGTGAGGAAATTTTTGCTTTCTCAATAGGTAGAGCACGAAACTCAGTTGGAACAGAGGTGGCAATTAACCAAGAATTAACCATAAATCAAATGTGGGGCGTTGTTTGGCTTCAGAAGGCCACTGCCTTTGTAAGGCACCAGGCAGGAGGAAAACAGAAGCTGGCACCATCCATGCAAGGCAGTGTAACCCACTCACCCATGTGAAATATTTTATTTTCCCCAGTCCAGAAGAGATTTTGTGAGTCTTTATTGGTAAATCAACTTTTATTGCCATTTATTTGAGGTAACAGCAGAAAAGGGGCCTCTAGTCACAAGGCAATGTCATTCTGCAGCCTGAGCGTTGCTCTGCAGAAGCAGCCCACATTCAGATTTTATTTTAGCCAACAGCATCCATTAACAGGTACAGAAATAGCAGCTCAGCTAGACACTTCCCCCCCGCCTCGTAGCCTCATCCAAGAAAAAAACGAAAATATCTCTTGTCTCCTGCAAGCTGTTGAGATTTTGAGGTGGCAAGGCTGTATTTCTTCAAGCAGTTATTGGGGGATTTCTGACAGACAAGATTTTCCATTAGATGGTCCTACACTCTTCCAACCAGTCCCATATGGCCCCCTGATATTAATGTTATCTTCATCCCTCACCAGTGCTAGGTGACAGAGGTTGAAAAGAACCCATAGGGGTAGAAAAGACACAGATTAGAATACCAGAGGAACCAGAGCAAAGGAGAAGATATTGTAGTTTATAAGTGTTTGGAGGTTATAAACTTCAAGAAGATTTTGGAAAGAGCTAACAGATATAGCTGGGTGTGGAGAGTGGGGTGGAGAGACTTATTTGCCTTGACACTGAGTAGAGAAGGAAAGGGAGTGTTTTGCCTATCTTGTTCTAAATCTGGTTGAAATTGTTGTTTGAGAAAGGCATTTTTTTATTATTTTTTTTTTTATTCTGGTGAGAATGTAGTTTTCCTTGAACAGCAGCTGAAATTTAAAAGTGACTGTGAAATTCAGATATTTTTATTAAGTATGGATTTTCAAGTAGGCCAAAAGCTTAGAGAATCATTTCAGAAAAGATTGTGATTGTGTAAAAGTGGTTAAAAAGAAGTAAAAAAAGCCCCAAGTTTGTGTTGGTCCCTCAATACATAAATGCTACAACACTACCATTCTTCAGTTATCCCATCTCATATATAAATAAATGCCAGAACACCCTCCTTGCCCAGAAAATACATTTTTGTAGGACAATTAAACCTGATCTCATCTTCACAGCCTAAAGCAGGCACTGCAGTGTCTCCCTGTTGCACAGACATACCTGCACTTTGCAGCTGTCTCGAGCGCTAGTGAAGCAGGACTGCACAGTCACAGAAAAGTAGGGGTTGGAAGGGACCTCTACAGATCAATCTCGTCCAACTCCCCTGATGCACCCAGATGGGTCACCCAGAGCAGGGGGCCCACCATCACATTGGCCAGGTGGGTTGGGAATCTCTCCAGAGGAGTCTTCACAGCCTCTCTGGGCAGCCTGATCCAGCCTCTGCCATCCTCACAGCAAAGAAATTTTTCCTTAAGTGTAGGTGGAACTTTCTGTATTCCAGTCTGTGCTGACTGCAAATTGTCCTGTCACTGGGCACCACTTAAAAGAATCTGGCCCAATTCTCTTGCCCTCTGCCCCTTAGATATTGATAAGCATTGATCAGATCACCTCTCAGTTTCCTCTCTCCAGGCCAAACAGCCCCAGGGCTCTCAGCCTTTTCTCAGCACAGAGATGCTCCAGTCCCCTCAGCATTTTCAGAGCCTCCACTGTACTCTCTTCACTAGTTCTTTGTCTCTCTTGAACTGGGGAGCCCAGAGCTGGACACAATACTCCTGATGTGGCCTCACTAGGACAGAGTAAAGGAGGAGAACCTCCCTCAACCTGCTGGTCACACTCTTATCAAATCCAATGGGCTGCAAATATCAGGGCTTTTTTTCCAGGTGACACTGCTATCTATACAAGCACTTGTAAACTGCTCATCTGGGAATTAAGCACCATCCAGCTCCAAGAGTGCCTGTGTTTGTCTATCTCAGCTACAGTTCTGCTCCTCCACAAGCTGCAGGGGATCTCCACCCCATGAGCTGCAGGGGATCTCTACTCCATCTCTTCCATTCCCAAGCCTGGAAATGCAGTAGCAACAGAGAAAAGGGAAGGAAGAGAGTCTACCCCACCAGATCAGACACTCTTGGCCTTAGCCAGGCTCCTTCTGCCCTTTTCCCCTGTCCTTTCAGGGAAGTCATGAGCAGCATCTTCTCCAAGCAGGTGCAGAGGTCTCCTTTCCATAAGGACAGATTCCAGCAGCACCTTCCTCATCTTGGACATCTCTAGCATCTTGGGATGGGCCTACTTTAAAAGCTGAAACAACACACCCTGCAGAGATAACATGAGAACTTTGCAGCACAGTCAGGAGCATTTCCCATACCCAGCAAACGCCCAGTCCTGTGTGTTAAAACATCTTTGACCTTTCCAGAAGGACACCTTCATTCATTAGCACTAAGCAATCAGGCAGAACATCTGGTTTTATAGAGTGTCTGTCTTGATCTGCTGGATGCAACCAAGTCAACTGAGAAAGGCAACCAGGAGGAGACTCCCAGGTGCTAAAAAGAGGAATTCAGTGTGATGTGGAGATGCAGACTACAGCCCTTTCTGGCAAAAGCTGTTTTCTCAAGCTGATCTTAGTGTGGATATAGCAAACACACTGTAGAATAATGTAAACCTTTATTTTGTCTGACGTTTGTCACAGACATGCTATCAAAAGAGCTTTCCCAGGGAAAATTAGTATAAAACAACAAATTATACAGGGGGGGAAATAGGAGCTATGCCACTGTACCATTTTGTGGACTGGATCTGAACCAGTGTCTTGGAAAAAAATGGGTAGCATAGACTCTGTTGGAGACCCTTAACAGAGGATATTGGTATCTCAGATGGAGAATACCTTGTAGGTTCTTGGGTTGTTACACTTTCTCCCACCCGTCATCACAATCCTGCCCTGACAACACAGATCAAACTGGCCACAATTCCCAGGAACATCACGGCATAGCTGATTTTTATGCTGTTGGCGCCACTGAAATTGCACAAGGAGGTACTACAGCATTTGGTGGAATAAGCCGCCACGCCGAAGTTCACGTTTGTCTCAGGACAGTCTACAGAACATTTCTTGGTGATGCGGTGTCCCACGTCCTTGCCTGGAAGGAGGATAGACAAGAAAGGAGAGTTGTGGTTAAAGATTCTTCTGCAAGAGCTGACCAGAGGACAATAGGAGGAGGTAAACTACGCTATGTTTAACTTGCAATGCAGCAGTAGCAGCAATTGGTGTGCTGGATGAGTATCCACACAACCTGGATCAATGCATAGCACTAGAAAGTCCTTGATAGAAATCCACACTGTACTTTCCTTAGAGCAGCAAAAAATCACTGCGAATGAATTTTTGTTTTCTAAGACCACATTACTTACATCCAACCCCTTTCCACCTTTTACCACAAAGCTTGTGTGTGATCTCCGAGATCAAGCAACAGGGTCTGCTCATGAAAATATATGTGCTTCATCCAGCCCTACCACAAGACAGTGAGGAACAGACCCCAGGGGGTGGATCACAGAGGGATGAGGGATTCACATACATTTTATGTTGTGATCTGTAAACCTCAGTGACCAATCTTTCCAACAGGGCCAACTACTGCCCCAAAAAAACTATTAGCCATCAGTTTCTCTGGAGGAAGAAAAAGCCTTGAGGTGTTGCTGGCACTCACCGAACCCAGCAGAGCTGTATGTAGTTGTACAGTATTTCTCATGGTCTTCACACTTGTAGGTTTTAAGACAGTTCCAGTTGGAGTGCTCATTGTCACATGTGTAGCAAAAAAGCGAGGAAGCTGGAAAGAGTGCATATGACACTTATTAGTGGTTTCCAGCAATGCCTTCCTAGGAAAAAAAGTGTCAAAAGCCATGTCCCTTCTTGGAAAATACAAGGTGAAAAGTATTTTGCAAACAAGTTTTCATGGCAAGTGAAATAAGAAGTCGGGTTTGATTAATGAAGCTGAAAAAGGAAACAAACAGAACAATCCAAGTTTTTGCCCTTTGCTTGAGATTTTCAATGATTAAACCTGAAAACACTATTTTTCAGCCTGAGCAGCACTCTCAGGTGACTTTTCTTGCTCCCCTGCGTCTGCGTTGGCCTGGTTGACAGCCAACCTTCAAAAGCAGAGCTTGTGACCTGCCCAGCTGTGTCCAGAATAGGTCTGTCATGGAGAGGGTAAGCTGGCACTATTCTCAGGTGAGAGCTTCATTTTTAGTGTTTGCAGACTGCAGCTGCAAAACACCATACAGACGTGAATTAATTAAAGTCTACAACATCCCCGTGAATTAAATTACTGAGCTCAGAGCCACATTAAAGGGAGTTCCCTGGGAGAGGTTGCTCTGGACAATAGAGAGGTTATTTCTGCCAGCACCTGGAACAACATGTTCTCAGTGATATTATGAGCAGGGCTGAACCGGGTCTATTACAAAGCCAGGAGGAGGTAGAATACGTAGTCCTGAACAAAACTCGGACAAAAAATTGTGTCAAATTTCCAGTCTGGCCAGCTGGCCATGTTAGAAACACAGGCATGTGCCATCTTGGTCCCGGGAGGTGGATTCACAACTGATGGAAACTCTTTCCTTCCTGTTCGGACGCCCATGAAATGCTCTTCATTTCCAAGCCCGGGTGGCAGAGGCCCTTGGGACATCCTGTTCCATTGTCCCCCGTGGTGGAGAGCTCAGGGCTGAAGGTGATCAAATTGTAAACCAGGAAGTCCTCTGTTAGGTAGAAATTTCCCCAATTCAGTTCCTCCTGGCTCTCTCAACTCAAGGAGGCTCTTGTTTCTATAAAGAAGAGCCTCTTTCAATTGAATTTGAACCTATTTTCAACAAGGAAACTTCTCCCAGGGACTCTCCAAAGCCCAGCTGCTGTTGATTCAAATTAATCTCTGAAGGTCAACCTGCCCATGACATGTGGTTAGACAACTGGGGAAGCAATTTTAAAAGAGAAATAAAAAAAAAACATTTCAGGCTCTAACTGTGCCAGGTAGGAGAGGAAAAGTCCTCTCCTCTGTGATGTGGAGAGCTCAGGTGCTTTGAGTACAACTCTGGAACCAGCTCTAGATACCTCAGCATATGACTGACCATCTTGCTCTGGAACCTCCCCTGTTGCTCTTTTCAAGTGCCAGGTGTTGCGAGAACAGATGTTCTCAATAACAGCAGATATAATCATCCTTGTTTCATCCTGGTTTTAGCTTCTCTTTAACTGGCTATTCAGCACTCATCACTACTCCATCGCTTGGATAAGTTAAGCTTCTGACCTCCTCTGGAGGTTCCCCAACCTGAGCCATGGAGACAGAACAATCCCCGACACGCTGCCTAGTGAGCGGTATCACATTTTTAAAGATGCTGTAGCTCTCTCTGATCTGCTTTTCTACCAAATCTCATGAAGTTGTTCAAACCACTTCCTGCTGCAGATGGAGCCAAGTCCCCAGCATGTGCACGAAAGCAACTGGAATGCACTCATGTTCACTGACTGGTACTAGGAAAATCCCTCCTAGACAGGAAACAGTAAGAGCTTAAACCATTATAGCTGTTATAAAGCCTTGCCTGTGTCTGGCCTCCACCCTCCATTAGCTCTGGTTTTGCTGGATATAGCCTTAACGGTGTAAAAAGGCATGCAGTACTGCTTGGGTTTACAAATACACAGAGCCCATGTTTTTCACCAGGATACAATTACCTAGTTTGTGTCTGCACCTCCTTCTGAAAGAGGACAAGCACAGAGCATTGTGGATCCCATTAGAAAAACATTTGCTCCCAGGCACTTAAGCTCTTCAAATCTATGAGCAAAGAGCTCTTAAGCTTTCAAATATCTGCTAGCAAGCTTAATTTCTTAATTATAATGTCATTGTGGGAAATAAAGTGAAATGCAGGCAGAAGAGGCCATATGACCTTTGTCAGCAACTCCTCAAGTTTCATGCAGGAACAAAAATGAAACCAAATGCAAAACTGTGAGCCCAGCTTAATTCCTATTAGCATTTTCTAGTTCACATGTTTATCTCCAGGTGTGAGCAGTTGGAGCTTGATACTTGAAGGTGTGAGAAACCAGAGCAGTGACCTCATCTTCTTTGGCTTACGGACCCTCAACAGAACTCACCCGGAAGCTGAGACTCAACCACATTAAATATTATTTGATGTAGCTGATGCTGAAGAAAAACTGTACTACCAAGATCTCACAAATTGTACTAAAAGCTGTCAAACCTTCTCACCCCTGTGTTATCTATAGTCTCTTCTGGTATTTTCATCCTCTCTATTTGGCTTTCCCAGACTCCAAAGCTCCTTACCTTGCTCAGCACAGAGGACTGCTGCCAGCAGAGCAATCAGAAAAGCCTTCATGGTTGCTGTTCCCTCAGAGCCTGAGAAATGTGGAGTGGTGCACCACGGTAAGGTTTTATACTGGGACCACATTTACTTTGACTTCCTTTGATTACAGTAATTTGGGGTTGGGGAGTGACAGCACAGAAGATGTGATCAGTGATGGGTGTGTTTGTGCGTAGGAACCTATTACCAGGCTCCAGGTAGCTTTTTTTTTTTTATATCTCATTCAGATCCTATCTTTTTTTCCAAGGCCTATTGCTGCTGACCATGTCTGCATTGCTAATTCAGGGAACAATTTATCTGATTCAAACATGGGAGTCCCTTCTTACTCCATGGGGCTGAGCCACAAAACCTGGAGCAAAGCAGAGGTAGCTGAGCCAGTATGGGGTTTCTCATCACTTACAAGATAGTGGGTGTCACCTGGTGTTCTCTATCCTTTCCTTCTGTCATGATATGAGAGTTTCATATCTGTGGGATGTGCGAGAAGAGGAAAAAAAAAATTTTTGCGGGATTATTTGCAGTTATTCAGGCTTATCTCACTTGTATGAAAAGTGCTTTAAGCAGAAAACCAGCTTGTATCATTCCTGGAGACTGTCACTCAGAGCCTCCCATTGTCCATGTAGAGGTGGAGTTTGATGCTTTTGTTTTGCTCTTCTCTGTCCTCCAGAGACATCCAGGGTTTCCAAGTGACAATGTTTGTTGTTACCTGTAGACCAATTCTGGAATCCATCAGGTTTTTCCAGTCCTTCATGACCTTTCCAGTTCTTCTGGGCTCCCTCCTTCTGCTCCCACAACCACTTTATCACCTCTTCTCAAATGATTCAGGATGCAGCAGAAGCACAAAGTCCATGGAAACAGCTGCAGGAGTTAAACTATGAATGGGAGTGAGAATGAGAAGTAAAAATGAGTCCTGGTCAAGATGACATCTCAGTAAACCAGGACTCTTTGTCTTTAGATAGAGAAATTATCAAGGAGAGCTCACAGTCAAGGCTTGTAAGTTCATAAATGTTGTGGAAACCAAATAAAGAATATTTATTTGCTCATTGTTTTTCCCAAGTTACACTCCAAGCAGTTGATTCACAGGCCTTTCCTCTGATCACTTATCTGCAAGATCCTGGGCAGGTGGTCTCCATACCCATCCCCTGTAATGAGTCTTTTGCTTCCAGTGATTCTTCCTTTGCCCAGTTCCTCCTTTTCTACAGCAGCATCAGCCCCCAACATTTTCTGTCTCTGCCTGTGCCCAGCGCAGGGTGCACGGGCTGAGCATTCACTGTTCAAACTCTTTCACTCTGTTCTCTGGATTTGCCCTGACCATAAGCTTGATGAATCTTTAATTACCTCCTCTTTTAACAAGGGCATGAAAGACCCACCTAACAGCTAATATAGCAACTATACTTCAGAAATAATCAGTGAAAAAGCCACACTCTCTGAACAAGGCTTTGTAGAAATACATGCATGAACCACATCAGGCAGGAACATGATCTGCTAGAGCATGGTGGGGAAATGTGTTTTTTCTACATGTAGCGGACAGGCTTCTCCCAGCCAGATGGAGAAATGGAAAATGAACCTTCCCTCCCATCCACATCAAAAATCCTGAAAACAGACTGAGTTATTGCACTGAATTCAGCTCATCTTGGAGCTAGCCAAGAAGAAAAATGCATCTCCTCAGCAGTAAGAAGGGAGTGGTGCATGAGCACAGCCCACAACAAGAGAGAAGAAAGAGCTTTGAAATTAAAACAAATAAATGAGCAGTAAATAAATGACACTGTTAAAGCAAAGTGCAGTTGAATAGAAAATCCGCAAGTGAGAAATGGGCTGTAGGAAGTGGAAATGTGAGAAAGCATTTAAATAGATTAGAGAGAGGGAAAGTTAATAATAATAAACAAGATTAATATTTCACCCAGAACTAGAAAGAAGGAAGGAGGGAGCTGAGAAATATTGGTGTGGAGCAAAATAAATCAAAGCAAACACACAAAGCTTGATGGGAAATTATTAAAGACAGGCAAAGTGAGGGTAAGAAATAGGATGGGATGGGAGGGAGGTATCAACACTTCACCATTTCTCCTGTGATGACATTACATAGTGCGGGGCAAAACGTACATGACTTTACGTGCAGATGCTGTTCAGGTACTAACCACAGCCCTTCAGGAGCTAAGGAGCATTTTCTGAAGCTCCCCAAATCCCAGTTTAACCAGGTGAAACTGTAGGACCAGGATGGTAAAAGCATCCAGGTCGTCACCTGACCCCAATTCCTGTATCCCTGAAGGAAAAGACTGAAAGAGCTTTGGGACTGAGACTGGGGTCTGGCCAGATCCCAAAATCATGCTATTCTTTTGCACTGTTGATATTGTGATCACGCCCAGGGCCACTGCACGGGCTCTGGGCTCCAACCAGCACCACAGCACTGGGGTGGGGGATGGGTGTCCTTTGAAGCACAGAGCAGACTGGTTTTTTTCAAGTGAGGTCCAAAGAGAGCTGGAAAAAAAGCCAAGGCAAAGACAACTGTGGTAGCGGGAAGTACAGATGGTGTCAGAAGAACACAGCATGGAGGTGTTAAAACTACTTTCTCAGGGACATTAAAAAAAATATAAAAGAGCAAGGAGGGCAGCAGGGTGACTCTCACTGCAGAAACTGGGCTAGGTGGGTGTTACCCTGGTGGGTGTCACAAAGGGGATTAAACAGTTAACAGAGCCTGGGAATTTTAAGGAAGAAACTTTAACCCACTTTGAGCTTGGCAGCTGACAACGCATGTTTGTGCCAGACCTTGGGAGTACGTTGTGCAAGGCCTGTCCCTTTTGTGTAACTGGAGCCAGACAAAATGTTTTCAGCCCATGATGGAACAGCGATGCAGAGCAAACTGCCAGATCCAGGGATGTTTTAATGTCAACTGTCCCCACTTTCTCCCTTTTTCTTTCTAGAGAGTGGCTCCAATCACAGCCCTCCTCCATGAGTGCAAGGAGGAAAATTTCTGTTTTGGCTCAGGGTTGTAAACTGCAGCCTTGGCAGGGAAAAGAGAGGCCATGAGACAAGGTGAGAAGAAGGAAGCCATGGGTAATGATCCCAGTGTCCCTGAGTCATGCAGATGATGTATGGAGGGCAAGTGGTCCAGTGCAGCCCTGGATAGCACCAGGCTGATCTGGTCATGTCCTCTCCTCCTTCCCTGGCAGGACAGGGCAGGCTGAGTTACTTCATATTGCCAGAAAGAGGGACATCATGGGATCCAGAAAACCCAGTTCACAAAGGAAGACCTGTGCGTGATATTTTGCTTTTTCTACCTAAGTCTTGACTGTGGCAGGCAGACTGCTCTATTCTTGCCTTTTCCAAAGAACATCTGGTCCTGTAGCTGACCTTTTTAGGCTCCAAACAACAGGACTGAGCTCCTTTGGTCAGCCCTGTGGCAGATTACAGAGGCTACCAAGCCTCCAGCCAGGAAGAACAAGGGTAGTCCAGATCTAACTTGTCTGGATGAAATAGAAAATGATCCAGATAGACTTCCATCTCAACATGACAGCTGTGATGGTCACCAAGAGCCTTGCTATCAGTCACAATAAACAAGGAACCTGAGTCCTTTGGAGCTGTAGCTACCAGCCAACAGGGAACCGAAGCCATTTTGGCACATTCCCTTAACCTCCAAGATCCTAAGAAATAATTCATTTCCATCAGTTTGGAGGCTTATGGGGAGATATCAACCAGGACCATTATGCAAGGAGTCAACCGCCAATGATTCACATCCCCACCAATGCCCTGCCTGAAGGGCCAGAGCCAGATAAGCTCATCAAAGAGGGCACAAGCCCAGCCCCAATGCCATCCATGTCATTGGACCATCAACATGGCTTGGGCACACCCCAACCAGACTGTGCCCTGACATGAGCTGCTCCTTGCAAGCAATTTGGATGTAACCACCCTGTTTGTAAAGGAAAGAGGTTAGAATTATGGACATGAGTCATCCTCTTTGGATCCAGGACCAAGGTTTGATATTCTGTGGTGGCATCTCTGCAGCCAGAAGGGAGGATATTGGAAACCTGCAAGGTGTGAAGGAAAAAGGGCAGTGAAGAAAGATGATTGGGAGAAGGAAAAAGAGGTAAGACAGAAAAACCTGGTACCCTCCTGAGATTCCTCTGAAAGAGTTAATGCCAGTCCTCCCCAGTGAAGACACCAGTGGCCACAACTGTGTCTGGGGAGAAAAGATCCTCACAGGTTTATTTAAGTTCACACTTGTAACAGCTCAGTTGATAATTCCCACATCTGTCATGGCTTTTTCACTGGAAGTGGGAACTTCCCCTTGCCCAAGGTCAAGTCCTTCTGATCCTTTTTCATGACACATGCAGTCAATGTGCAGGCACCAAAATGGGACAGTTCCCTCTGTACATGTTCACAATGGTCCTGTTAAGAGAGGCTCTGATCTTTCTGTGGAAATCTTGAGCTGAGATAAGCATCTGAACCATGTCAGTGTTTAGAAATAATATCTTGTTTAGCTTAAACAAGTGAGTTTTATATAGAATTAATCAGACTTATCCATTTAGGTTGAGGACACAGAGGTTACAGCATAATGTTGTGGATTTCTAACACTGTTTGTTTAGCTTCACTCACCTAGCAGGAATAGCCAGACTTCTCTTTACTGTGAGAGTGGTGAGACACTGCGGCACGCTGCCCAGAGAGGCCGTGCACGCTCTGGTGAGGCCCCTCTGCAGTGCTGTGTAAAGATCTGGGGTCATCAGCACACAGGTGACATGGACCTCTTGGAGCAGTGCCAAAGAAGGCCACAGAAATGTTCTGAGGGCTGGAACCCCTCTGCTGGGAGGCCAGGCTGAGAGAGTTGAGGTTGTTCAGCTTGGAGAAGAGGAGGACCTGGGGACACCTTCTTGTGGCCTTTCAGGACTTGAAGGGGCCTGTCAGAAAGATGGGGACAGACTTTTTATCATGGCCTGTTGGGACAGGACAAGGGGTGATAGTTTCTGTGATTTATGCCCTTTCCCTAAGAGTGTTCAAGACCAGGCTGGATGGGGCTTTGAGTAACCTGGTCCAGTGGGAGGTGTCCCTGCCATGGCACTGGAACTAGATGATCTTTAAAGTCCCTTCCAACCCAAACTACTCTGATTTTATGATATGCTGAAGCCTTAGGCCGCAAGCTGCAAACTTTTACTGAGATATGTTGAACTTTTACCTAGTCAAGCAAAAGAGGGCCTCCAGAACCAGCACAAGCCAGGAGATAAGGAGGCTACCTAAAATTGTCAGCAGAAGCAACAACTCAACAAGGTAAGAACAGTTAATGGCCTACCTGGAGACAGAGAAGGAATTGAACAAGGTGTTAGATGATCCCAGACCAGAAATCACCATTTGACCAGAAGGTGTGTGAAAGGCACATGAAGACCACATCA
This sequence comes from Chloroceryle aenea, assembly GCA_013399075.1. Taxonomy (NCBI): domain Eukaryota; kingdom Metazoa; phylum Chordata; class Aves; order Coraciiformes; family Cerylidae; genus Chloroceryle; species Chloroceryle aenea. The sequence continues at coordinate 348,480 of VWZY01009520.1, forward strand.
CAGGAGGGTGTATAGATTGTAGGGATGTAATTGCCACAGGATTTCTTTTTTTTGGGGTCCCTCTCAAGAGGCACACATCTCAAGCTGTTTTTTTCTGCTGTATCATCTGAACAAATTATTTTATAAGATTTGATGCTTAAGATTCTGCTACTGGAAACCTAGGGACAAAACTGACCAGACAAGAAACGCTCAAGACTTAGAATGAGGGTATGAAAGGAGTCAAAATGGGCATCTGTCAGCTCACTGAAGTTGCCCACTATGAAGGGACTCTGGTCCTAGCAGGAGAGACTCGGGTGTTACTATGAAGGTGCCAGAGCCCTGGCCCAGGCTGCCCAGAGAGGTTGTGGAGTCTCCTCTGGAGAGATTCCAAATCCACCTGGACAATGCAATCCTGGACCCCCTCCTCTGGGTGACCCTGATGGAGCAGGGGGGTTGGATGAGATGATCTCCAGAGATCCCTGGAGATCCCAGAGATCCCAACCTCTACTATGCTGGGATTCTTTGTGTACATCTCCTAGGATGGTGTACATGTGCTCGAGTGGCTTCTCCCCTGACCCCAGTACAAACACTTATGAAAGGCTGATCAAAAGCTGTGCCATAGAAGAGTTTGGCCAGTTTCTCCAGGAAGTAAAGTAGGTGACAGTGGGCATGTTTGTCTTCACAACTGTCTTTCTGATCGCCATGGAGTCTTTGTGTTTGTTTTGTGGTTTGTTTGTTTTTTAATTAAACTTCATGATCCTGCAGTTCCATGGGGATGTAGAGAGCAGCCTTTTGAACCTGCCAAGACAGTAATATGTGAGAGAAAACCATCTACAACACAGCTGTGGTAGGAGGTGGTCTTGTGCAAGCATCCATAGCTGTCTGTCCATTCAACTTCTGTAAGAAATAAGATTTGCCATGTCTAACCATTATAAAGGGTAGATACACACACACCACCCTAGAAGGCAAGTCATGGTTTTCAAAATTGCACTACTGCTCTTTTTTTTTCTCTCTTTTTTTTTTTTTTTTTTCCATTTGCTTTATGTTATTGATTCATCTTTTTCAGGATGGGTAGTTCTGTGCTGAAATTCAACAGCTGAAATTTCCAAGGCTAGGTGGTGAAAGCTGAGAGTAAAATAAGAACAGTACCTTCTTTTGCCTGTGGAAAAGCTGCAATGAGCTCCACAGACAACCTCTCTACTCTGACTTTGTTTTAAGGTGTCTGGGTCTGATTTTTAACAAGACAGTCCCAACTGAGAGTGGAAAAACTCAGCACATGCGTGGGAAGATCAGGATGCTCCGGTTTCTCTTCTGACCCACTCCTGCTGACCCAGCCAGCTACGTGGCTGGGTCACATATATATATCAAAACCACAGCTGCATGGTGAGAACAAGAGCTTGGGCCATCCCTTGTTACGTCTAGAAACTTGTCACACCTCAGGTAATAGCCCTGCTGAAACCTCCGCCACTGTGGCTGAGGAGGTCAAGGAGAGCAGGAGGAGGCCCTGGAGGAGAGCCGATGTCAGACAGAGGAGCTGCAGATCAAGGAAATATCCTGTGTGAAACCATCCCAACCTGAGGGGTGTGTTCAGCAGGGCAGAGAAACAAACAGGGTGATATCTGGGAACACAATCGTGTTCCTCACCAGGAGAGCAGAAGGGTATTTTCCCAGGAGAGTCAGCCAAAAATTCAAGTCTCTGTGTTTTGGAAAAGGAGAGCATCATTCTGCTGGGATGTGTTTGCACTGGTAGTGGGGCGGAAGGAGGGACAGGCACTGGTCCACATCAAGATCATCCCTGCACTCTGCAGCTGGGCTTTAGTTTCTCTCACCCTATCCCCACTACTTGTAGGGTATGGTGAGAGCAGCTCTCATGCCACAATCAATCCCACCCACTGGCAGTGCATCCCCTCTGAGCCCAACTTGCCAACTACTCATCACAAACAAGGGCTTGTAAACCTCGTGGATGACAGCCTGGGCAGGGCATGAGAAACAAAAGCCACCCACACTGATCCAAGAAGCAATATCAGGGTGGAAAAGCCACCCTGGGTTTGCAGACACCCACTCCCAACTTGTTAAAAAGTCAGAAAAAAAGACAACTATGTCTTGAAGGGATTTTACATTTTTTCAGCAAAGGCTCCAAGAGCCTCAGGATTGAGTCTGATATGCATGCCCAAAGTCACAGGCAGGGGAGAGAATTGGCTTTTGCTTCTCAGCCTGCAGCAGATGCAGTCACTGCTCCCATCAGCTTTGCTTTGCAACTGGATTACAGCTACAGGAGCAGGGCAGGGGTCAGAAAACAGGATCTCTGATGGGAAAAGAGGCCCACGAAGGCTTCCTTCCTCTGAAAGCAAAGTCCAGGGATGTTCCCTCCCTTTTCTGGGCTGTAAACACAGATCTTGGCATCAGGCCCTGGATTTGCTTATTGCCTCTCTCTCCTGCCTCCCTGCATGGAGGAAAACCCACTTTTGTTCAATCTGAAATGAAGATGGGATGAAGAAAGTGCCAACAGAAACAAATCTGGCATGGGCTTAGCACCAGGAGACCTCTCCTGCAGACAAAAACTCACTTCAGGCATGGCTTTCACAGCAGGCATACTGGGTATCTCCTCTCCTCTTCCCCTCCTCCATCCACAGCACCAAGCAATGCCTCTGGTGTGACTTCCACAGCCAAAACCAAATTGTGACATCTCTAGTCCCTTCACCACCACCTTATCATGATGGTGGGATGGGTCCCGCCCACTCACTCCAACCCTATCTCATTGCCCTGGGGAAGGGTGGCTAGGAAGGGAAGGATTCTAGACGTCATCCTGAGAAAGCAACACTTGAACATGCTGGAGTCAGGCATTGCTTCCTTTAGGTTTCTCATGCCATTTGTGCAGAGAAGAGGGGTCCTGGCCAGACCTACAGAGTGCTCTGATAACAAAAAAAAGACATGAACCTGCTTCTACAGAAATATGTCAAGGACAGGGCATGGGCTCATACTTTTGCCCACTACCAACACTCCCTCATGCCAAGAAACACCTCCCAGACCATGTCCAGGAGACAGCTGAGGGCCAAAGGACCATTTGGATGCCATCTCCCTGTTTTGGGGATGGAAAGAGTGCCACAAACATGCCATACCATATGGCCTCCTGGATAGAGGATGGACTCTGCCCTGTGTTGTTTAACCTGTCTGAATGGAGCCTCTCCCTGCAGCATTTAACCTCAGGAGCTTGGTCTCACCCATTTACTTCTTCACACTCCTGCCAACGCATGCAGTGCCACTCCTGATGGTTTCCTTGGAAGCAGGACAGCATCTAGGGGAAGCACTGGGTTTCTGCCACCAAGCCTTGGTGACAGTGGCTATTTTGGGAAATTAAATATATTCAGACCTAGAAGTTCATTGAGTGCTGCTTCCTGTGAATCCTTCAGCCTCACAGCAGGCACCAAACCTTGGGGAGAACACCTATCTCCAGATACCTCTGCCCTGGCAGCAAGGTCCACATGCTCAGGGAAAACTTTGCATTGCTCTAAGCATGGGGAAAAGAGATACAGAGAAGCCTAGGGAGATTTTTGTGCTGTGGGGTAAAAGCACCACCCTCCCTTCTCACCACTACTGACATACAGCTGGGAGCTGGATGCTGAGCAGACAAATGTGTCCCTCAACTTTTGCAGGGCCAGGCACATTCCCAAACCTCCTTTCTCTGCTGTAGCATGGGCTGTGCTGGGCTCAGGCCTCCTTCTCATCTATGCCATCGCTGGGTAGGAGGGCAGCCTGCCTGCTGAAGGGAGAGGGAGATCAGCAGTAGCATGTAACCCTCCTGCTGCCTTTCAAGGTTTTCTGAAGACACAGGGCTCCGCATCTCATCCTGGCATTGGGCTCGTGCCAGGAGTGAAGTCCTGACCCTGGAGCTCCACTGTTAGTACTGTCAGGAGATTTGAGGTTGAACAAGGTGTCCTGGAGCCCATCAGACCTACTGATCAGCCTCAGCCCGTTACGAGACCTGTCACCCTGCTCACAGCAAATCAGTCAGTGGCCAAGCGACCAATGCACCAAGCAATGCCCACACACTTGCCTTCACCTCTGTGTCTACATCCATCCATTGTAAAAGCTTCTGTGGGATGGGGAATTGGGAAGTGATGTCTTTCTGTGCTGTTTGCATGCCCAGCTCCTAATAAAAGCTTCTTGGCACCAGAGTGAGTCAAAGAACAGCATTTCTGGAGGAGTGAGTGACGTGGGAGCAGCCCCGGCTTTGCCATGACAGGTTTCTGCATCACATTATGGAAAGGATGAGTGTTCACACTGGTTATAGCAGCAGAGTGCTGTAGGGGCCTGGGAGAGGGAAGCTCTGAGAACATGGGCGTCTGCAGTGGGTGGGACCAGGACCTGCCTGGTCCCAATGTAAGGACATCCCTGGACCAGCTGGGTGAAACATCAGCAAGATATTGAGTGTCGAGATCCAAAGAACCCTCCAGGTGAGGGTGAGAAGCCCTACCTTGTTATCTCCCAAAGTCAGATATGGGGAAGTGGTGCTAGACATTGGTTTGAAATCTCACCTGGACCACCTTCTCCCCAAAGACCTTCATGGTCTCCTTCCCTTCTCTACTTTCATAGAAATGCTGAAAGCATCAGGCAGTGGGTTGAAGACAGGGTTAAAACCCATAGATGAAGAGGAAAAAGGTGGGGTTTCCATTATTTGCATGTATGGTGGGTTGCAGGTGCTACTCTTGTTTTTTGGCCTGACCACTTATGAAAGGAATGGAGCCAGTTAGCAGTGTTTAGTATTAGACAGGTGGGAAGGTATTTAAGGATTCATGGCAAAGAGCGAATGTGTAGGAAAATCAGAAAGAGGGGACAGAGTCACTCATAATGGGAACATAAAGGTGCAGCATCATCTGATTTGATTCCCCCTTTACTCCCAGGACCTCATAGGTGCCAAAAACATTGGGTTCCCATCATGCTGCCCAGGCCCAACCCAACATCACCCCAGCAGACAGAGGGGCGCACCCCATTTCCAAGGACCCCATGGCCACGGGCTCTGGATTGAAACCTTGCAGCGCTTTGGGGTTCAGATGCAAATGCTCCCTCTCCTAGCCCAGGCACCCCAGGAACTAATATTAGATACACCAGAACCGTGCTGATCAGCCAAACCAAGGCACATCCCCAGCGTGGGAGCGAGCAGATGCTGGAAGGCGGCCAGTGCCCGCCGTCAGCGGGCAGAGCTCCGCATGGCTGGCATTGACAGCGTGGTCCCGCAGCCATCCTTCCCTGGGCTGCTTCCAGCCGAACCATCTTATCCCTCGCACAGCTGCCTGTTTTCCCCCTCGAAACTGCTCCAGGAAAATGGGCTTTCTTCAGGCAGAAGAAGCACCAGCTCCCTCTCGTG
>VWZY01009520.1:354057-393045 GCA_013399075.1 Chloroceryle aenea
CACCTTCTTTTTCTCACAAAGGCCGGGATTAAAAGCAAGTAATTTAGACATGTAAATGGTAGGTCTCTGATTCTCTTGCCCTGGACCTCTGGAAATGGTTGAGGGTCTCCACTGAGCCCTTCAAGCGCCATCTTCAATGACTGTCCTAGGAGTGGGGGGAGTGATCCCAGAAGTATCCTGCTCTCTGAGCCTGGGGTACAGCAGAGCCTGCAGCATCCAACATTTATAAAAGTCTGTGAAGGCCACAGCATGAGTCCCCAAATACAATGCTTGAAATCAAGTATGGTTTATGAACTTAAAAGTCAAGAAAGAGAAGGAAAATATTAAAAAAAAAAAAAAAAAAAAAAAAAAAAAAAAAAAAAAAAAAAAAAAAAGGAAAGAAAAACAAAAGAAAAGAAAAGAAAAACAAACAAACAAACAAACAAAAACCAACCCACCTCTGTTAATTTGTACCACAAACAGTGCCTGGGAAATGCTGTCATAGCTTTGGTTTGGAAACTCCTGGTTTTCCCCAAAGAGCTAAAACTTCCCCCCAGAGATGAAATTTCCCACAGTATTTCCATCCAATCCTCTATCAGAGAGCTGTCACAAATACAGAGAGGTGTTTGTCCATCCTGCAGCACACCCTGGTACCTGCTGGGGACAGCCAAGTTAATTCTTCTCTCTCCCTTCTCCCTGGGTTGCATGACCCAGCAGGTGTCACCAGCATCCTGATGATGCTGGCAACCCCACAGACAAAACACCCCCTACCCCAAGCCTTGTGAAGAATTAGACACCACCTCAGGGGCTGCTCTTCAAAAACATGGTTTGGTGTTTTCCTGCCTGGTGTGATACTCATCTCAGTGGCGTGGGTGGCCATGGAACAGATGGGGTGGCTGCTGGCCACACGAAGGCTTGCCTGCCCTCATCTGATGTCTTCATCTCTGAGAACCCCTGTCTGGGGCACCACTGCTCCCCTTTATTCAAGGCTTGACAGCTCCATCCCACTTCCAGCCTCCCTCCAGTGCTCCTCCAGCCTTGCCCGTATGCACAGCTTGGTGCAGGGCTAAATTTATCTCGTGGGTTTGGCTGTTGGAGGTTGTAAGTTGAGAGTTCTGATAGCAGGGTGACAACCACACGTAGTGAGTCCAACTGTTCTACAGCCTGGACCCAAAGGATCTGCGTCATACCTTCCCTGTTGTCCATCAGATGAGTCCTTTAGGTATTTAAATCACTGGTTATTATCTGCAACTCGGCATTTATTGTGCCATTGTTAATTGTTTGTTGTTTCTCCTCAGTGTTGTGTGTGCCTGCCAGCTCTAGACTCTGAAAGGACTCTGTGTTTCTCTTGTGCTGCCTCTTCTAAGTGCCATGCTAGAGCACTTCTTTCTCCCTGGACCTTTCTCCATGCCTTGCACCAGAGTCTGTTAGCCTTTTTGGAGCCCTCTCTCCCCACATCTATCCCCTCCTCAAACACTTGTAATAACGCCATACCTCTGTAGCATCTTTCTCCCACACCCTGGACCATCTCAAGCTGAGGTGTCTCTTCTGCACAGGGGAATGCCCTGGATCACTCAGGTGTTGCATCCGAGCCCTGACTTGTGCTAGGAAGAGCAGAAGGGCTCCTTCACCTCTCTCCCACCTCTCCCTCATGTATGGGGTCAGAGAAGCTCTGTGTGATCTGCAGTGATAACAACTATTTCCTTTCTACTCAGTGCACAAAACCTTTCTCTTTAGGGTCCTCCATGCACCTTTCAAACCCAAGGGGTGAATGCTGCCTTGCACAACAAGAAAGCAAGGGCCACAGGCTCGGGGTAATTTTCTGGACAGCCTCATCCATGTGTTAATGACTGACATCACTTTGTGGTCTTGATTGACCCTAATTTCTGGTAAAAATTAGTGGTTCGGAATCACACCCACCCTCTTCTTCCTCCCCATGCATCTTGGATATATTGGAGAGGAGTAATTTGCCACCAGGGTTGCTTTGCACCACAGGAGGAGGGCAGATTTCAGTGTCCTTGAGATGCAGTGTCCTTTGGGCAAGGGAAACAATCTTTTGCTCTTCAACCACACCCCGGATTATTTATTTCCCCTTATATTAGCCATGGGATACAGTAATGCTTTTCTACAGCAAAAGCAGACCAAGCCAAGCAAAAAAAAAAAAACAAAAAACCAAAACAGACAGTTTTGCTTTAAAACAGCAAAAAAAAATATACCCAACTGTTTTCCTGCAGGCTGCGGGGGACTTTCTTTGCTACAGCAGGATGTGTAAATCCAGCACAATGAAATATTAATTATTAGACTCCGTTCAACTGGTATTTCTCAGTGCTTTCAGAGAGCTGAATAATTCCAGCACACAGGAGAAAAAACCACACAAGTCCCTTGGATGTTTTGTGAGAAAATATTGTGCAAGCAGTAAATCAGAGCTTTTGAAGCATCCCAGCTGAGAGGGGGGTGGGAGCTTGGATTGCTTCAGGGTGACAAAATGCAAATTCCTAAACAAGGTATGAAAGAGATCGTACTTTAATGAGGAGGGAAAGGGAGGTGCATCACCCAGCACGGCTCCTTTGGCACGGAGATCTGCCCTCGCAGCACGGTGCAACTGTGAGGAGGAGCAGGTAAAGGAAAAGTAGAAGTCGATTAATGAAAGAGAGCGCACATCTCTGAAGACTCCTATTATTGCAGCACTTCAGAAGATGGCATCCATCCAGAGCAGCCATGGGCACCAGCCCAAGCTCACCACAGCTCAAAGCCTCTTTTGTCCCCCTTGTTTACCAGGGCTGGGCTTGAAGCACAGCACAGCCTGTCATCCCTTGGATGAGCAATGTTTTGCAGATTTGTGAGCCCAGGTTGACCCAAATTTTAACATCATGATGCTTTTGCCAGAGCAAAACTCTTCCCAAAAGTGTTTCTCAGGTGGAAGGAGAAGCATTCAGCAATACCTCTGGCAATTAAAAAATCTCTGAGGTCTTACTGTTCATTTTTTTCAGCTTCCTTTTACCCTCATTTCTCTGCAGCCTCTGGAAAGACCTACATGAAATATTTGGCCTCCCTAAAATCTGTATTCTTCTCTTACAAAGCCCTCCACTGTTCCTTCACCCAAATGCTGCAAAGACTTCCCAACACCCTGCAGTTGCTTTGGGAAATGTTGGAGGATGGGTAAACGAATGGCTTACTGGAAGATACAATGCCAAGCGGTAGGTCCAGAGCAGCACTAGCCCTGGGTAAGGTCGCCTAACTCAAGTAACAGCCACAAGGAAGAAAGGAAAGATGAAAGAAAGAGATGACCAAGGGCAGGTGCTGGAAGTGGAGGTGGGAACACACACTGCAGATAAACAGATGTGTGCAGATGTGCACAGAGGTGCAGGCTGCATAGGTAAGCACTGTTTCCATAAAAAAGTGTCACTGCAGGCAGAGCCAACAGGCAGAGGTGTGTGGCTGGTGTGTCTTGCTGTTAATGAGGCATGGGGTCATTGTCCCACCTGGGGACTGGGAGTCAGAGACTGGATGGAGTAGGGGAAGAGGTGCAAGGGAGGAAGGTTGCGGTTAGCACCCATCGCAGGCTTAGGAGACAGGACACGGGACTAGCGTTTTCCATTCCTTAACACCAACACTGTGAGTTTGCACCTTCCCTTCTAAGTTGGTGCAGAGTGGATGTTATTTTGACCAGCTCTCCTCCCTAAGTCTGGAAGCTCCCAGCCCCCAGCTGCACCCGAGATAAGGTAAGATTGCTGGAGAAACCCCACTAGAGATTTACAGGACATGCAGAAGCAGCATCTCTTTCCCCGAGGCTACAAGACATATCACTGCCTCTCCTCCATCAAGCTGAAGGGGTGACAGATCTGAGGCATGATAAACAAGTGAGAAGGTACAGGTTGGAAGGCAATGCAGGGCAGGAGGTGGGGATCATAATAATTTATCTATTCTGCAGCATGCTCGGTGACCATACCCTCCTGGGGGATTCTGATCATGATCTTCACGCCTTCAAGACCCCCTTTCTTCCACCACCACTGAGCAGGTGAAGGAGAACCCTGGTGTGAGACCTGCATGACTTCTCAATCTCGAGCTAGCCTGGGTCCCGGGCATGCACTCAGGTTGCACAAGAAAGTTTGGCAGCAATAGGAGGTGTAGGTAGCCAGGCCTAGACTGAAGTTATGATGTGGGCAGGTCTCAGAGCACTTCTTGGTGATCCTCTTCCACAGAGACAAAAAGCCTTGTCCAAAAAAAGGAGAAAGCAGTATTAGCTGTGAGGGGTTGCTGAGTGCTCCTCTGTCTTGCACAGAAGGAAGATGGGCTAATGGGTCCTCCCCTGCTTCCCAGAGCCCCAGGAACCACATGGCCAAGAAGACCCACCCCAATCCACCACAGCCCAACAATTGCAGGTGACCAGCCACACAAGGTATTCAATATCCCTTCTGGGCATCTGGCATCTCCCACCATGGACCCTCCCATGTCAAGGCTTTTTTAAGTGTATGATGACATCTATGAGACAAAGCTCACGCTTGGATTGAAAGCACATTTCCAGGCTTGAAGGAAATAATTTTATTCCCTTCTATATCTCTCTAGACCTTCTCATCCTCCCCGGATACATGTTTCTTTTCATTTCCTTGTCTAATCAATGTTCAAACTTATCTTCTTCCCTTTGAGAGATTCCAAACCTGCTTGGATGCAATCCTGGGTCCCCTGCTCTGGGTGACCCTGCTGGAGCAGAGGTTTGGATGAGCTGGTCTCCAGAGATACCTTCCAACCCCTATCATACTGGGGTTCTGTGACTTTTTTTTCCTCAGAATGATCTTCTCTTTGTCTTCCTTTTTCTCCTAGTGTTCCATGTCTTTCCATGAAGGCATGAAACAAAGGCTAAAGGGGGAGAGCTCAATGTATGATGGGGAGGAGGACTTCAAACTGTACAGACTTCAGCACTGCCAGACTGGTCCAGCAAGGGCTCCACCTCCCACATGTGCTTCCCCATGACTCCTCAGCCCATCCATCAACAAAGGGCAACCATAACAAATCCACTCAAAACCTCACATCCCATTCCTGAGTCTCCATCAGAGAATATGGTGCCAGCACATACCAATTCCTACAGAGGCAACGTTGGTCACACAGTACTCGTCCTTGTCTGAGCACTTCTTTGCCTTCAGACAACTCCAGTTGCTTTGTTCCCAGTCACAGGTGTAACAATACAGGGCATTTGCTGCAGGAGGAAACACAGGATATGGAAGATGGAGACAAAATGCCACCAGTCCTGGCAGCAGAAATTACCACCTGCTTTCCATTGACTCTCGGATGCACGAGATGCAGGTCTGCTGAAAGTGATGGATCTGCAATACCCAGCCCAAACACATTCTGCCATTGGCACGCTTGCACATTTACACCAAACATGGTCACCTGGGCACCTGCATCTGTGCATAGACATGCCAACAGTGCAAGTCCAACATTCCCACCCCACACTCAAAATAAAAGAACCGAGAGCCAAGGGAACTGGGTTGGATGTGATACACGGAGCTGGGAAGAGCAGCTGGAGTCTACAAGGGGTCACTCTTTCTAGTTGCTGGAGATACTACAATGTACGCTATAGTCTAGCTGGGTAATGGACACTGGCAGCTAAGTAGGGTTAACTAGGACACCTATAGCCTAAAAATGCCAGTGTCCCACACCCCTGTCCTTGGGTGGGACATCAATGCCCTCAAATATATCTCCATTACACACAACTTTAAAAAAAAAAAAAAACTGAGGAGAATGGCTTTTAACTCTTTGCTGGGTGAATCCAGCCCTAAGATACATCAAGTCTAACACTTCTTTTTTACTGCCTATGTTATTTAACGTGGATTAGGGCAAACTTCATTTTGGCACTGAAGAAAAGCTCTCTCGTCTCCCGGGTCTTGTTAACACTTGCAAATTTGTCAGAATCACTATTCTGGTAAGTGAACAAAGCTAAATAGCAGAAAGGTATTCTCAGGCCACAATGAGACAGAAGTAACTATCCCCAAAAATTATTTTTCTGCACCAGACAAGATGGCAAATTTCCAAGCGCTGGCAAATCCTGTTCTTCTTTATAAAATGAGGATAACATTTATTCCCCCTGGTTGCTTAACTGTCCTGCCCATAGAGGCTGTAAGATCGTCTACGTTAAGAGGATTTCATTTGAAATCTCTGTGAAATCAAATACATAATCTATAATGCAAGTAACATGCAAATAGACAACTCCATCCAATAGCCCAGCATAAGGCTGCTTAACCCATTTAGCCCACAACCCAACTTCTCCCTCATTCCCTGACTTTGCCCCAAAATCTCTGAAATCAGTGAGCTTGTCAGGTCTCTGTGATGGGCTGAAATCAGGGACATTCAACAAGCAGATGCACAAGGCCAGCTGATGCAGATCTTGCCCTGCCCTGCTGCTGCTGCTGCTATAAAGGGTGTCACTGGCTGCAGTAGGAGTCAGGTGTGTGGAGCTGTTGATGTATTGTAGGCTGAAGCACTCCATCAAGATTTGGAAAGAACCACGGTCTTGCATCACCTCTACAAACATAGTCACTTGGAATTCTCTTAATGAAGGCAGAGCAGTTGCAACTGTTTCCTTTTTTCTGCCTCATTTTCATAAAAATACAGTAGTACCTGCATCTTTGGGGAAATTTCCCTATGGAAAATAAACCATTCACACATCCACACTGAGACTACAGATAAGAAACCCAAAAAAGAGCAATATGTCCTTCAGCTGCACCATTGGAAGAGCTGAGGCACCCTCTCCCATCGCTTCTTCCCCTGGTTACAAGGCATCCCTGACTTTAAAATGCACAAATATTCTTCATCTAGTAGCCAGCTGTGGTACCTTACCTTGATCTGCGCATAGGATCAAAGCCAGCACGGCAAAAAGGGAGGCCTTCATCTTCTCCCAGTCGTCTCTGCAGCCCAGGAAAAGCACCCTTACCTGAGGACAGGATATATATCTTCCCTGCCTTTGGACCGAGTGATGATGAAGACAACAATTTTGAAAGAGTGGGCAGGGATCAGGCATTGTTTGAGACGCTAGGAATGCACGTGGGTTGTTTTTTCACCTCAGCATTGCCTTCAGGCTGGTCTGATGGGTCCAGAGAGGAGTGAAAGCACTAAGGCAATTCATTCCATTTATTGCTTTTAATACTTTAATTTATCAATGGTCAGGCTAGCAGTTCTACTGATGTCTGAGTGGGGTTTTCTGCTGTATAGCTCCAATCTAATCATCACATCTGTGGCTGAATAGTTCAGAGTAGGCAGCTACTCAAAGCAAAACAGTAGTAAGTTGCAGAAATGAATGGCTTCATCTGGGCAGGTTATGGCCAAGTGCTTTTCCATAGTTAGACCTGGACAACTCCCTAGATCTACTTGTCAGGGTATATTCAGCTATGTATTCATGGTTGTCAATATAAACAAGAAATGACTTATAATTTCCTGCTTGCCTATAAAAAGCTGCTGGTTATCTACAAAGTTGTAAGTGCTCTGTCTCCTGGTTTTGAGAGCAGCTGCAGCAAGACAGCAATGGCTTTGGGGTTCAAACTCAGGAACATGGATGCTAGTGGTTGGTTACCAGCTTTGAAACATCTGAGCACAGGGTAAAAACATCTTTGTTCTCCCTTCTATGTGAAGCACCTAATTCAAAGCCCTGCTAAGATACCAGCCAGATACATAGTTCCTAGCCTTTATGGTTTCTCTCCCTGCTTACATTTGGGTGGAGCTGGAGCTGATAATTCAGCCCTTCTGGGGCTTCCATTTGACTGCCTGTCCCACTTCTGCTTCCATGGTAAGAGTTACAAGGAAGTTTACTGCTGGATATCAGCAGACATCTCAGTGAGTCACAGCTCACCAAGCCACCAAAGAACAGAGAGGGTGAAGCAGGAGTAGTCCCTTTCAATACAGCTGCTTGGGTGATCAGCTGTCTGCTCACCCTTTACTTCTCCACCCTGCAGGACTTCATCCGCAGTACAGAGAACAGAGACCCAGCTGCAGCTGGGGTTTAGAAGGTGGAGATGCAGAAGGAGAAGAAGCAGTGGCTGAGAAAACATGTGGAAGAGATTAGATACATGCAGGGCAGGCTAAAATGACTGGGGGGGTCAACATTAGTTTCTGGGCAGAAGATAAATCAGATGAGCAAACAACCACGAAGCAGGGGTCATGTGCATCAGACACATTTAGAGCATCTCATGGGACTATTCATTGCTCATCATTGTGAAGGCATGGCCAGAGGAAGTTAAAAAGGACACCAAAACACATAGTGTCTTCAAGGGGAAAAAAAAAAAAAAGTAGAGGACTTTTGGGGTGAGCTTTTTTGGTTGTTCTGCAGATATTTTTGAGGTTTCTGACACTAGTATTAAACCCTTGATCTGCCAATGCAGCTAACATAAGGCAGGATGAACAGGATGGTGAAGTCAGCCCTGATAACCCCACAAGCATTAACCATTCCTCACTGATGGACATACACGCTCTGGGCGTAGAGAGGATAAGCCACATCGCTTGCCCAACACATGAAATTCCACCAGACTCAAGGCCGGGTGGAATGTTACTGTAGATGCCAGAGAAGGTGTGTCAGTCCTCCCAAATGCCATGAGGCAGCAACCAAAAGAGATAGACCTATTGCCCTGTGTGATTCACTGCATGGTGCCCTCTGGCAGGGATGAGTCTTCAAGGGGAGTTTGATCATGAGCCTGAGAAAGCCAAGGCCCAGTGTGCTGCAGCAGCAGGAGCACCCTGGCAAAGGTCTGCACTGATAAACCAGTTTGCTTTAACCAGATTTGACTTTTTTTGAGGAAGAATGGAAAAATAATTGTGTTACTCTTCAGAATGATTAACAATCATAGAAACATAGTCTGGTTTGGTGGGGAGGAACCTTTAAAGATCATCCAGTCAAACCCGCCTGCAGTGGACAGGGTCATCTTCAGGTTGGATTGCTCAGACCTAGAATATTTTCAACCTCCCTCCATTCTGAATTTTTTTTTGTCAAAGAAATATCTCTGACTCAGTTTGTTCCCTCACCTCCAAGGACTGATCACATGAACATCTCTCTGACACAAGGCTGGAGAGGAGTCACCTGGTCCAAGGATTCGAATCCTTGGCAGCAGGAAGATGATCTGCAAGGCCACAGGAAGTGGCCCACCACTGCTCTGCTGGTAGGAGTGGTTTGATAGACAAGTGTGATGATGGACAAAGGTGCAGGATGGCATTTTTAGGGTTGCCGGTGGCCCATTGAACCATAGAGTTGGGAAGTTACTATCCTCGCCTCAGATATGCCTGATGCATATGTATGAGGTGTGGGATTGCCATGGCTGGCATTTCCTCGGAGGTACATAGGAGACTGAAGATGGTGGTGTCACATGGGTGGTCATCCCATGGAAGCAGCATGTAAGGCAGTGCTTGGCTGGGTCAAGGCAGAGAGATACAGAAAAGGTGTCCCAGTAGCCAGCATCCCAGAGCAGAAATGAGGTAAGAGCTACAGCAGTAAATTAAACGTGTCCAGGAACATCTCCAGCAGAGGGGCCAAGAGGTGGACATGAACAGAGCCTCTTGAGAATAGTCCTTTCCTTGTGCGCTCTCCTCTGATTTTTTCCAGACGTTGGACTATGGTGGTTGGTTCATGTTAAAACCTTGCCAGGGATCATGCTCGCAATTAAAATGATTAATTAAATGTTGTGGATGATGGCCTCACAGAACAGGGAATGATCATAGGAACTGTTTATTTCCCTTGCTTGGGTGAAGCCTTGGAGATCAGAGCCTTGCAAGCAGGTGAATCACATCCTTCAGGATGAGAGGTTGGTCCTTGATTCTACTCTTGACTGTCCCAGACAGTTGTGTTTGAGCTGGCTAGCAAACAGTTTTATTTGGCTGCCTTCTGCAATGTTCTGGTAGTGGACTCTTCCTGGATGGAGAACTAACATCAGAAGTCAATGAACAGAAGTCAGCCAGGGATCCTCTGTGAGTCTCATACAGGGCTCTTCTCACAAGAGAAGGCGGCCTCAGAACAAGTGTCCACATATGGAATCATAGTGATAAGGAGGGATAGGAACTTCACAGCTGGTCTCACGAGGTCTCTTCCTTTTATTTGCCCTGAAGTTTTCAATTATTCAGCTTCCCTGTGGTCAGAGCATGACATCTGCCTCATCATTTTTTAGGTTGCGTCTCAGGCGGTTCCAAAATATTTCCATCTATGCCAGCACCATCCTAATCTGAGTGTATTGCCATTTCCCACTCAGTTGCTAGTGTACCCAGGGGCTGCCAGGTCTTGCAGGACAGAAGAGGTTCTCCTGCACCAGGTATGATGTGGCTATTGGTCTTGCTTCCCAAGTAACAAGCAATAGGAAAATTGAAAACAGTCTCAAGTTGCACCAGGGGAGGTTTAGGTTGGACATTAGGAACAACTTCTTCACATATGCCCAGAGAAGTGGTAAAGTCCCCATCCCTGGAGAAACTGAAAAGCCATATAGATATGGTGCTGAGAAACATAGTTTAGCAGTGGACTTGGCAATGCTCAGTTAACTGTTGGATTCAATGATCTTGAAATCTTTTTCAAACAAAATAATTCTGTAATTGCACCACCAGGGATTTTCCAGACCGAAATAAAACCCACTGAAGCAATTGCAGAATCTAACCCTGTCTTGTTCCCCATCCTTCATTTTGGGTGGGGTTGTGGGGGAAGAAGAGGCCAGGTCAACATGGTACTACTACTTTTTAGCAGGGAAGACAACAGTTTGATTCATGCATTGCCCTGGGAGGAGAAGAGGCATCTGTGTGTGTTGAGCAGCCCCTGGGTGAGGGCAAGCTCCAGCACTTCCCATCCTTGAGTCCAATGACAATGGCTGAATAATGATTTTTCCTCCTGTCTCCTCCTCTCCATCATTCTACTCCTCCCCCTGGATTTACTTGTACTTGATTCTGCAAGGTTCATTCTTTGTACCCTTCCTGGTTGTGACTGCCTCAAAATCAGGACAGCAAGGTGGGTTGTCACCACCATCCCCTTGACACAGATCTGTCCCTACTTCAGACCTTCACAGATGTTTCAATGCTTAACTCCCATAGAAACCAAGGGGAGCTTGAAGCTTATCCCATCCCTGGGTTTAGTGCTAACTAACATGGGGTTATACCCTTTGCATGCCAGGAGAGACTCAGACCCTGTGGCTGCTCCCACCCCACCTCCCATGCATGTCCCATTCCTGGGTGGTGTGAAGGTGGCTGGGTACTTGCCCCGGGAATCCCACTGTGTGGCAGAGATACTCAGGTTCAAGAACACAGCATGGGCAGCCTGGGGCCAGGTTACACCACGGTGTTGAAATCTTTCTGAGAACCTGCCCTTTAGCTTCCTCTCTTTCCAGCAGAACAAGAAAATGGTGCCCCAAGGGCACCCTAAATTTCTGTTTACCAGTATTACCTGATTTTATGGTGTCTCTGGGACTCCTGTATTGCCTAAATCCCCACTGGGTCTGGATTAAGCTACAAAAAGAATCATACTTGTACTTAGGGGCATTAATAGGGGTATCTAGGAGTGATGTCCGGGTGACACAAGCTCCAGAGGTCACCACCCTTCCAGCTTCCCCTGGGGCTGGAACCACACTGCAGAAGAGCTGTCAAGGAGACAGCTATATCTATACCAACAATGCATGGGAAGCCTATGTACAGTTTGAAGCTCTGTCCCACCCTTGTCTACACTGTTTAATTACCAACATGCTTCTCAGCACTGACAAACTCAGGCCATCCCTGACAATTCCAGATCCATTTTTGAATTGGTATTTTGGATTCGGACACCTTAGTTTGAAGGAAGGGAGCTCAGCTACACAGATGGGCACCAGCTGACTCCGGGGCCAGGAGCTGACACAGGGTGCTTTATTTGCTAAGATACTTTCCCCTTCTACTGTCCCAGACCTTGTCAGGAAGAGAATGTTGACAGCATACTGAAACAATGTCACTGGGGATGCAAATTCATTTTCCAGACCTTTTTCTATAAGCCTTCATAAATTCCTGCCTGGCTGAAACAGTAGGAGACACAGCCTGATGTGGGGCTATGCTGACTGAGATCATATCCTCCTCCTACTCACCTCCATTTGTTTAACTCTCCATGTAATTGCATGAACAACCTGACCACACTGCTTGCAAAACCCCCACAGCCCTGCTGTGAGTCAGCATTCAACAGACATTTCCAAGATGATTTGGGTTTTTTTAGTGGCTGTAGAGTCACACAGAATGGTGGGGGTTGGAAGTGACCTCTGAAGATCATCTCATCCAACACTGCTGTTCCAGCAGGATCATACAGAGCAGGGGGCCTGGGATCACACTGCCCAGGTGGCTTTGGAATATCTCCAGAAAAGGAGATTCCACAGCCTCTCTGGGTAGCCTGGGTCAGGATCCGTCACCCTCACAGCAAAGAAGTTTTTCCTCCTGGTCAGATGAAACCTCCTGGATTTCAGTTGTTGCCCCTTGTCCTATTGCTGAGCACCACTGACAAGAGTCTGGCCCCATCCTCCTGCCCCCCACCTTTTAGCTATTAAGAAGCATTGATGAGATCCCCTCTCAGTTCTCTCCAGGCTAAACAACCCCAGAGCTCTCAGCCTTTCCTCAGCATCTTCAGAGTCCCCATTGGGCTCTTTCCAGCAGTTCCATGCCTCTCCTGAACTGAGGAGCCCAGAACTGGACACAGTACTCCAGATACAGCCTTGGGTTAGAGTCATAAATACCTCATCCTACACAGAGCTCGTTACTGTTATCTGTATAAACCTACAGCTGCATTACATAAAGATACATGAAAGCAAAACAAATTAGCCATTGACCACTTGGTCAATTANACTGCTGTTCCAGCAGGATCATACAGAGCAGGGGGCCTGGGATCACACTGCCCAGGTGGCTTTGGAATATCTCCAGAAAAGGAGATTCCACAGCCTCTCTGGGTAGCCTGGGTCAGGATCCGTCACCCTCACAGCAAAGAAGTTTTTCCTCCTGGTCAGATGAAACCTCCTGGATTTCAGTTGTTGCCCCTTGTCCTATTGCTGAGCACCACTGACAAGAGTCTGGCCCCATCCTCCTGCCCCCCACCTTTTAGCTATTAAGAAGCATTGATGAGATCCCCTCTCAGTTCTCTCCAGGCTAAACAACCCCAGAGCTCTCAGCCTTTCCTCAGCATCTTCAGAGTCCCCATTGGGCTCTTTCCAGCAGTTCCATGCCTCTCCTGAACTGAGGAGCCCAGAACTGGACACAGTACTCCAGATACAGCCTTGGGTTAGAGTCATAAATACCTCATCCTACACAGAGCTCGTTACTGTTATCTGTATAAACCTACAGCTGCATTACATAAAGATACATGAAAGCAAAACAAATTAGCCATTGACCACTTGGTCAATTAGCAAAAATGTTCCTACCACTCAGCCAATTTTAACAAAATAAAAAAAAAGCCTCAGGCAGGTCAAGACAAGCTCAGACAGAACAAACCCAGGAAGCCTCAATCCTGAGGTCTTGCAAACTCAGTACAAAATTTACAGATTGTAACTAGCAATGGCAATACCAAATTAAAGTGCTTAGGGACTACCAAGGAGACATGGCCCCTAATTAAAAATGGCTGCAGTGATTGCCACCCCATTCTCTTCCACTTTGGCAAACCAAGCCTTCAGGAGTTTAAAGAGTCCAGCTATAGCTTGAGAAATAGGTAGAAGAGATTACACAGAACATCTTAAAAAGATAACAACCAACACCCATAGATCTTATTTACCTATAGATGACCTGTGGGAAGGAATTAGAGACTTCTTTGTCTAACTCACCTTGGCAGATAAATAATCTGCCCTGATTAGAAGAGAAGGAGTGGTCTGGATTCAATCCATCAAGCTAGAAACACAACATTTTCTCTTTTAAAGTCATCAGCTTCTTCCTTACCATCCCTCTGGCAGCACAGGACAACCCCAGAGAATCACTAGAAGATACCTCAGTTTGCAGGGACCTTGCATCACACTCTCTCAGGCTCACAGCAGCAGAAGGAATTTATAAGTCCTCCTGTGGCTGTGGAAGCAGTTATTCAAAGGCTTATTTCTGAGACAAGCTAATCACTTATAACTGCAGCCTAATCCAGACTTGGATGAAGAATATTAAGTAATTTATTGGAATTCCTCATGCCCCATCTTGCAGTGGCTCAGGATTAAGGGTCAGAGAAGCCATTCTTAGAGCTGGGGACAAGCTTAGCTGAGCTCTTCCTGAGTCTTTATTTTGAGTACCATGTGCTCAGCTGCCCAAAAATATCACTACCATGGCTAAAAAGAAGCCCTAGGAAAAAAACAGCCTGTATGTCACTACTCATTCCCTGTTGGACACACACACTGGGCAGCCATCCCCCTCCACAGCTGCATCAAACAAGTACCAGGAGTTCTCTTTCACAGGGCACAAAACTGATAGCCTGGAGTATTGGACTCACCTTGGAAGCCTTTCCTCTGACCTTCCTTTTATTGCAGGGATCCAATTTCCCACAGGTTGTTTCCTTCCCTTTGCAGCCACTTTCCTTGGCAGCGGCAGTAGTGCTGCATCTACAAACACATGGCAAAGCCCATCCAATTTGAGCTTATTTTGCAGCAGCCCTAACTCAGCTGACTGTTGAGAGGCACAGAGTAGAACTGTGTAAACCCAGGGAGCTCCTTAAGCACATGTTTTATTTATGCCAAACTACAAACTTCTCTCTGCTAACCTGCATTGGAAGAGGAAATGTCTCCAGTTGTTTTGTCCAGAGAGAGAGGGGCTGAAGAACAGCAGCAGTAGTCTCAACTCTAAAAATCATTCTGCCCCTTTCCTTTCATACTGACAAAAGTATTCCCCTTCAAATGTTCTATTTTTTTCCCATTTTTCTTCATTTTTGCAACATCAGACCTCAAGAGAAAGAGTCAGGAGAGGAAAAACCCTCTGGAAACCCTTCACATTTCTCTTCCATCCCCACAGGGGTTTTCCACCTCTCACATGTCTGCCTGACTACAGCTGTTTTGTTTTCCACTTAATCTGATCACCCACCAGAGAGCAGATGCAGATTATAAGCAGCAGCTCGACAACAAACACTCCTCACTGAGTTTTCATGCCACCCACTTTCCCCCTCTGCACCAATTAAGATGAATCAGCCAAAAGCCCATCTTCTCCAAACCACCTACAGCTGAGCATAGGCTTTGCCATTAAGCAGATGGAAGAACAGCTCAATGGCTTTAATGACAACCATTCCTCAGGTTACCTGCTGGGACCTCTTCTCCACCTCATGCATCCCTGATGGGCAGAACATCACTGCCAACCCCAACTACTATGGAAAGCAGCTCTGGAAAACAGGAGGCTCACGCACATTTTTTTCCCCATCACCAAGGATCAATAATCTGTTGGCCACGCATCAAGAGCCTGACTCATCCCCAGGAGAAGGCATAACGTGGGAAGGTTTCCATTGAGCGCTGCTCCATCTGAGGGCTCTAGAGCTCACAAATAGGTGCCAACAGACAAGGCTTTATATTCCTATCTCTCCTGGAAGAAAATGCAAAAGGAACGGGGAGAGATGGATCTCCAACAGAGCCCTGAGCTGCTAAAACAATTTCCTATGAGGAAACATGGATTGCCGAGACACGCTCCCAAGCAATAGATTGAGATGATCATACCTTCCTCAGCCACAAGTTCCTGCCACATCCCTCGAGGCCCAGCAGGCTAGTGTTTGGTAGAGGTGATGTTCAGAGAAGCTCATGATGTTCAATAAAGTTCCAGAGGTGGGGCTGAATGACCCCACACAACAGGGCAGGCTGGAGAGGAACAGGCTAAGGGGTCTCAGTTGTCTCCAGTTATTAATATGAGATGGTTATGAAGAGACCAGAGCCAGACCCTCCTTGGAGGTGCACAGTTATATAAGGACTTGTATGCTGCTTGTATGTTGCTTATATGTTGCTTGTATTTTGCTGGCTTGGGCAGATTTGGAAGCTGGTGTTGGTTAAGCTTGTCAAACAGAGAAGATAAATGGTTGTAACATCCCTGAGAGAATGAGGGCCCATTGTATAGGTTTAGTCAAGTATTTCCTCAGCCTCCACAGGTACAGTCTGAACCAGTGTTGAAGGCTCAGATGATGGCCCACGAACTACAGGGCATGTGCAGGAGCCTGGGTTCAAAAGTCTACCTGTGAGGAAGATGTCTTCCTTCATCCTCAAGACCCCTAGCAAACACCATCAGAAAATTCTGCGCGTGCTCAAAGGGAAGGAGACCTCATCTGCATGTGAAGCAGGGATAGATAATGCATATGTATAGGCTCATTGCAAAACTATTGAATATTAAACGTTTAACTCTATAAAAGCTGCACAAGACAGCCTGAGGCATGCACATTTTGTGGTGGGGCGACCCCCCCATGCATCCAGCGCCAGGTAAACATACCTACTTTACAACTGTCCTAGTTGTGAAGTCTGATTTCCACAAGTCACAGAAAGGACAAGAAGATAGTTATAAGATGCAATAAAGGAAATTCCAATCAAACATCAGGAAGGAAAAAAAACTTAAAAGAAAAACAAACACACACAAATCACAAACAAACAAACAACAAAACACCACAACAAATTGCTGGGGCAGCGTCACAGTTTAGGGTCAGGGCAGCCTCTTAGACCTATAACAGCCACTGTCTGTTAACTCCCCCTCCCTCCCCAAAGGGGAAGAGAAAGGCAATAAAGGAGAGAAGCTCAGCCATTAGAAAAGGGAACTGGAACAGCTTTGATGAAAATAATAAAAATAGAATATATACATAACCAGTATCAAACCCAACCCCCCCGATGGTAATTACATCACCAGTGCTGTGGATGAGGGGAGTCCCAGCCTGGGCCCCACAGCAGACAGGAGCTGGAGTCTGGTACCAGATTCAGGAACACACTGATTGGGATCAAAGGCAGAATGGACAGAGTCCTCCTTGGATGCTCCGAGGGAGGAATCAAAAGAGGACCCGAGCCAAGCCGAACAAAGCTGGCAAAGCGGGCCAAGAGGGGAGAAGAGTCCAGGAACCCCTAAAGAGAGCTGACCCTCCAAATCCCTCTGCTTTATACCAATATGACATCTGTGGGCTGGAATCACTTGTTGGTCAGTTTGGGGTGACCTGCCCTGTCCGCTCCTCCCTGCAGGTGCTGCCTTTCACTTCCCTGCACCCCCAGTGTGGTGCACAAGATCCAGCAGTGGCCTTGGTCTGCACACCAGCCCTTGGTAGTAACTCTGACCATGGGGTGTTACCACTGCTGGCAGCAGACACTGTCTGGGAAAACAGGCTACTGACTATGGAAAGTGCAGTTAGTTAGAAGAACTGAAATAAAAAATAAAAGCACTGAACAGAATTAGTTCTGTTTTCACTCAAACTAGGACACGCAGTGATTAACTGCCAAAACAGGGACCCTGAGATAGAATGGAGGAATCTCCCTCCCCAGAAATATTTAATTTTGGCTGAAGAAGGCCCCAAACAACCAAAAGTTTGCCCTCCTTTGAGCAGGAGGTTAGACTTGAGCCCTCCCAAGAGACTCCCAATCTCAACATTTCTGGGAAGAGACTTGGCATGATGCAACGGATACCAAAGCAAGACAGGAGGAACATCTCAGTACCTCCTCCCACCCAGAGATTTATCTTATCAAGCAGCCATAGTATCACTGCTGTCCTTATGCCATCACACACCGTGCAGGACATGCCCAGCCTGGGGGCAGCAAGGCAACCTCAGAAAGTTTATTTAAGCATCATTATGTAAGTAGAGCAGCCCTAAGCCCATCCCCAGTATCAGTGTGAGCAGTCTACCAGCTGTGTTCCTGGTACATTTGCCTCAAGGTCTCCTTGCATCCAAGAAAACAACTGAGCTTTATGAAAAGCACATTAGTAACCCAAGAAGTTACAGGGGAAGGTACCACTTCCACCAAGGGAAGAAGCAGATCTTTTTGGCATTTTTTTAATTAAAAACAACAAAACAAAAATAACCACCAAAGAACAACAACAAAAAAAAATTAAGTAATTGCAAAGGAAAAGTGATAAACTTTTGACTTTGCATTTCACTAGTCTAATGTGGGCAAAAATGCTTGTATCTTGACTTTGGGCTGCCACGTCTCTTCAGCATCAAAGCACAGGCTTTTCTGTGCCTACAGAAAAGGCACTTAATTGGAAAAGCCAAGCTGAAAAGATCCCTGGAAGGTCCAAGGCAGGTAAGGTTCATCTGAGAGTGTCAGTAGTACCTGGGAGTCAGCAGAGTCCTACTCTCACAGGTGTCAGGGATGGGCCATGATCCTGCTATATGGGGTCCTAAGCAATGGAAAAATGCCTGTCAGATCGGGCATGAGGCCAGGCTACTGCTTTGTGCCGCTGATGTCAATGGCTAGTAGCTGAACTTCTCCAATCTGTATCTCACTTCCTTATGGCCAAGGACCAGGAAGACACACCCCAGGCTTATCAGCCTCTCTCTAAAGCTTAGGTGTTTAAAGCACATTGTGTTATTTAGCCAAGAATGGGTTGTTTAATTCCTGGGAAAACACGTGAATGCTCCACCTTGCTTTTGCTTCATACCTCCTCTCCACCTGCATTTCCACTCAGTGTCACTAAGATATTTTGACAGTTCTATCAGGCTTGAACCTTTCTAAGTGGTTTATAGGGTAACACACCCTTTAAGGAAAGGATGCTTCATTTAAGCTCTTACAAAACAACCAACAATGACTATTTAGCTGACAGCCCTGACATCCCAGCATCTGAGCACAGCCAACAAGCCCTTAAGTATTGCGAGCTTGGCCCTCCTCATCTACTGCAGCACAAGGGACAAACACAAGCCTTCCAGCTTCATTTTGCTTTTACTGGAGTTGAGCCATCTCAATTTTGGTCCAAGAATGGTCTTTTGGAGAGACGCAGGATGCTTTGAGAGGAACACACAGCCACATAATTGTGAAATATTGACAGCACCCACTTTGTGGATCCATCACTGCAGCAAAAAGAGAATGAGGATTGACAGGGACACGTGGGACAGAAATTACCTGGCCTTCCCCCACTGCTAACCCGGCAGAGGGCCCTGCTGGAGAAGGGGCTGAGGATCAAAGTTACTATTTTACCCCCAAAGCTGCAGGAGTATTTGTTTTCTAGAGTGATTTTTCCACTGCACCCCCACACTCCATTCAAATGGCTGTAGCTGCTCTTACTGATCAACTCCTTTCTCTCACATGGTGCATGAGGTGTTTTTTTTTCCTCTAGGAAATACTTAAAAATGTTTATTGGTTCAATGAAAACACAGTGCTCATCCCATTGCATCTTAGGTGGTTTTTCTCCCTTATTTGAGATGGGACAAACTCTCAACTGTATTTAGTGGCGAATATTCACTTTAAACTCTACCCACCCAACTAAATGCTTTCTGGCTTTCAAGAAAAACATCTTCATGTACTGAGACCAAACTAATTACTTCTGGTTTAGAGGTACAAATCCAGTGCAGAGGTCAAGGCAGGCTTGGAAGCTCCTGCCTGTTGCTTCTGCAGATGATAATTCATCAACCTTTGCCAGAAAAAAATAAGTCTTGCCACCATTCAGACGGATTTAGATCCCTTTTTTTTTTTATGTCAATTGCCTCATTAAAACCAATGTAAGCACTCAAGGCTTGGAAAGGCAGCCCAGTATGTGTTTCACAAGCTGTCACATCCCAGCCAAGTCATGGAGTATACTCCCGTGCAAGCATGAGATAAACCAGCATTGGCTTCACCCATGCATTTTCCCCTCTTATATCTGTCATGACTCTACTATCAAGCAGAGATTCAAATTTTCTGGCTCAATTTTGTATACAGGCCCTGAGAGACCAGGCACAAATGGGTTTTTGAAGGTCTGGAGGAAGCCTCTGCACTTGAAAGTGAAGGATTTCCTATCAAGCCTAATACCCAAGCATATACAGACCCCATTATGGGGAATGGCTGGCTCTGAGCTCTGCACATCATCTCACAGCAGAACTGCATCTTGGATGAGTTGCTGAAAAGCCTCCAAGTCACCCATACTCAGAAAAAAAAAAATCCTTCCAATTTTAATGAAAAGCAACTCAAGTACCTGACTTCCAACCAAAATAGCAACAATTTATACACAAGAACAAGTGGCTGTAAATGAAACACACTGGAAGCAGCAAGAGCTTTGGTCTGTAGTGACCTAACATCAGCTCTGAGATGCCAGAAGTTTTTGCTGCCAACTGCAACAGCTTGCTTACACCTGAGACTCACTGGCATGTAGGCAAACTGTTGCCAGGTACACAGTGATCTCTTTGGGTTTTTTGTCCTCTGAAAAGCAGCCAATTAGGAAGCAAACACCAGCAGTTTCTTCTATCCATCCCTGTCTGCTCCATACCCAGTGGGAGCAGACTGGAAAAGATTTAGCCTGATGACAAAGCTGTCCCCCACGCAGACACAGCTCCAGCAAGATTGGTACTGCTCCCCAGCACACTCACATCCTACTATAGTTTGGTCCAGCCCCAAGCCAGCATCATCCTGTCCCAGCACTATATCTGGGACTGGAGAGTTTAGTTTCTGCTATGGATACAGCGAGCTGAGCCAGAGCCAAGTGAAGCAAGTAGGGCAAAGAAGTATGGCCCCAAATGAGATGTCCTCTCCCAGACCAAGGTTTAGGGGTGATTAAAGTATACTTTGCTCACACAGAGGTGAATTTCACCCCTCCAATGTGAAACCCGCTTTTTAATCCAGCAACTTCCCCTCCCCCCTTCCTCCTCCTGCCCTGGCATTTGCTCCCTCCCATAACATTTTTCCATTTTGATTGTTTGTGCAATTGCACAATTTTCTCCTCTCCTGGAGGCAAAAGGGCACAAAATACCCTGAAGTGTAAAACCCTGAGATCTTTCCCTTTCTCCCAGTGAATCCATGAGCCAAGCCCGGGTCTTGGACTGCAGCTGCCTGTTTTGGTGCTGTCACTGCCTTGGGTTTCCCCACCAAGACAATTCAGACTCTGAAAAGGGCAGCACAGCTCCACTACATCAAGGTGATCAGATTACATCTAATCTTGTTTGTTAGCACAATTAAGGCTCTCATTCAGTCTTCTCTCAGACTCCAGAGGAGGTAAGAAAAAGACCCAAAGCACTTGGCAACTCTGAAGAGGAATTAAAGTTTCACCTCAAAGTCGCTGCAGTCAGGAAGAGTGTCACAAGTTGGCAATACCCATCTCAACTAGAAACCTGATTTTTTAGTTTGTGGGGCTTTTTATATACAAAAGAAAAAGACACAAAATACCCTTATCAAACTCTTTCATTAGTCAACACCCCAGGCCCTACAACAACTGCAGGAGTCCATAAGAAAAATGAAAGCTTCCAACTGCACCAACTGAGCACAACAAGGTAATGTGAAAGGCACTGGCTCAGAATTCAAAGTCCTCGTTGGTCATGTCAATCGCCCAGGCAAACTTCTCCCTCTGCGTCTTGTTGTAGATCTTCTCGATAGGCACACCAAACTTCTTACACCTGTACAGACCACAAGACAGCAGAGGGGATGTTCTACTTCCCACAGTGGTTGTATCTGCTCAGGGTGCAGAGTCTTCCACTCAGGCAAACTCCATAGTCCCAAGCTCCTTAACAAATTAACTTTGTGCCACTGTTGATCAAGACATGGAAAGTGACCCCTTCTTGCCCTAAACCCTGAAGGAGCATCCTTATGACCATGAGCCAGAAGTGTGCTCGTGTGGCCAGGAAGGCCTATGGTGTAGCAGGAGTGAATTACGAAGAGTGTGGCCAGCAGGTTGTGAGAGGTTCTCCTTCCCCTCTACTCTGCCCTAATGAGGCCACATCTGGAAAACCGCAGCCAGTTTCTGGGCTCCCCCATTCAAGAGAGACAAGGAACTACCGGAGAGAGTCTGGTGGAGACTACAAAGATGATGAGGGGACTGGAGCAGCATCCAGTGTAGAGCCACTCTCCTCAGGAGACATTCCAAACCCACCTGGACAATGTGATCCTGGGCCCCTGCTCTGGGTGACCCTGATGGGACAGAGGGCTTGGACTGGGTGATTTCCAGAGCTCCCTTCCAACCCCTGCCATTCTGTGATCCTACAGTAGTTTGCAGTTAATCCTTAGCTTTGGATTTTATTTGCCTCTCTCAACACTTCATTGCTTATGTAGGTTTCTCTGATCAGAAACAAAGCTTATTCCTTTCCCCTAAACACTCAAACATGTTTACCCCCCTCCCCAGGCAGTGCTATGTGATCCACACATGTCTAAATGACCATTTGCCCCATAGCATGCCCAAGACTTACCAAGCTATGCTAATCCTGGGATCAAGGTAATTGAGCTTGGATGTGCCCAGAGCTATCTGCTTGTTCTCCTCCTTATCTGTGGCCTGGACATTCAACCTGGCCAGTTGCTCTTCCAGACGCTTCAACAGCTTCTTTTTCTTCTCCACATTGCTGAGGGAGGAGCAAGACAGACAGCATGTGAAAGGGGAAGCAGCAGCAGATGTGAAATAGAGCAGTTTTGGTCTGCTGCTGCCTGGGAGCACAATGGGAAGCCACCTATCTTCAGCTCAGAGCAGCCCGTATGCTCACCTTAAGTCCTGGCCTCAAGCCTTATAGAAATACTCCAGAATGGCAAAGTGGAAGATGCCATTCAGCACTAACTCATATCCCAAGTACACTGACCTGATGAGACACTCTTTTAAAAAAAGATATTTATTACAACTAAAGCAGGGTAAGCAAAAAAGAAAAACACAGCACCCCACAACCACAAAGACCATCTCCCTCAAATCCAGCCTCCGTGAGCACCAACCACCTCTGACAACCTGTTAGGCATTTCACCAGCACAGGACATGAACAGAAAACAGCAAAACCCTACAGTAAAAGTTTACAACCCTTGTTTCTCTCCTCCAGCCTCTTCCTGTTTCTGAGCAGTAAGTCATAGTTGGGCCCTGGGTTAGGGCTCAGTAAATTTGGACAGACCCCATGCAATGACTACTTCCGAGATCAGAGAGGCCACAATCCACCACTCAAGTGTCCCACAAGAACATGCATCAAGGCCAGTCTGTGTAATCCCAGCTCCAACCTCAAGCTAGGCACCCTTTGCACTATGGCATTCATAGGATATCACCAACCCAGCAGCTTGGACTGAAGTCTCAGTGTTCAGTGAGGTATCCCCTATCACAGAGGAATCCCCCTGAAGGAGGTCTGTAATTCTCCTGTTGCAAGGAACCATCTACAAGACCTCCACCCATCTGCAGGGCTACCATAGAACAAGAGGTACCTGATGCCCAACATGGGCATTTCTGTTCTGAGGAGATGCACATAGGATGTCAGACCACCCTCATTTGCTGGCCCTCTGCACAGAGATCCTGCTGCAAAAAGGGGAATATAAGGAAGAGTCACTCACGCTTCTGCTTTGGCATCTTTTGTGTCTTCAAACTCCTCCTCAGCTTTTTTCAGCTCTTTCTGGGCTTTCTCCACCTCCTGTTTCTTGGCATCAATCTGTGAAGGTAAATACAAAGTTAGCCCATGCTCCTGCCCTCCCTGCAGGTTTTAGCTGCCTCCATTTTGACTTTGCCACATTTCTCCTCCATTTCTCACCAGCCCTACTCCAGAGCCAACAACTTGCCCCTCTACAGCATCTGCTGGAGCTCAAGCATTTCTCAGTATCTTGCAAAAAGATCCTCACAGAACAGATGCCAGAAACACTTGCAGCTCTTATCTGTTCATCTTGTGCAACTGCCCTAAGCTGACTGGCTCATGACAGTATTGAGGACAGTTGAAGTGGCAGTCTGAGGTATTTCCATAGCAGACCTATGAAATTTCACCTGCTCCTCCTGCAAACAGCTAGATGGGAAAAAACAATTTCCTCGGTCCTGAACCAACTGTGTCAAAACCGTGCCATCACAAAAGGCACCCCTTTTGGTCTGAGGACACCAAGGGATGAAAAATAAACAAAAAAAACTCTGTCAAGTGTGTTTCATGCAGCACTTGAGCTTATCCCATCCCGCTTCACCCTGGGGTTGCTGTTATCTCTGCACTTAGAAAAGCCACTACTGCTGTTACAGTCCAGCCACACTTGGCCAATGTTTAAGTTATTCACCTTTCTCTCTCCTTATCTCCCAACTGCCCCCTCAAAGAAAAAAAAAAATCAAAGGTGAGATCATATCTGTGGGCTCTCAGTTTGGTGGGTCTCACCTTCATCTGAAGGATTTGCATTGATTTCTCGAAGGTTTTCGGTATAGACCTCTGATGATTGCACAGGATGGCCACAGCTCGG
Source organism: Chloroceryle aenea (assembly GCA_013399075.1). NCBI lineage: Eukaryota > Metazoa > Chordata > Aves > Coraciiformes > Cerylidae > Chloroceryle > Chloroceryle aenea. Next base: position 378,231 of record VWZY01009520.1, read on the forward strand.
TTAGCGCGATTGTAGGAGAGGAGCTTTCCTGCAACGCTGTCTTCAGCTGGAAATAAATGGAAGCATCACTATATCTCCTTTCTGGAAGCTAGAGGGAAGGCAGGGAACAGAGCAGAACAGCAGCAAGTTGCTTGCCTTTCCCTTCCTTTCTCAAGGGAGGGCAATACAGGCTGTGGAAATTGGTGAAGAACATTTGAGCATCACTGAATCTGATACTGTGGTTCATCACTTGGGTATCCAAGGTAGGAAAAAATAACACAACCAAGTAGCAATGCAAGGAAGAGGGGAAAAAGAAATATTCCCATCTTGGCTATGTTAGTCAGACTGTCACCCAGCAAATGGTTTGGATTGGAAGAGATCTTTCAAGGTCATCTTGTCCAACCCCCCTGCAGGAAGCAGGGACATTTGCAACTAGAGCAGGTTGCTCAGAGCCCTGGCCAACCTGACCTGGAATGCTTCCAGGGATAGGGTTTCTACCACCTGTCTGGGAATCAGGGCCAGGGTCTCACCACCCTCAGTGTAAAGAAACTCTTCCTTGGATCTAGTCTAAATCTCCCCTCTTAGTTTAAAAACATCATCCCCTGTCCTGCTGCAACAGGCCCTGCTAAAAAGTCTGTCCCCATCTTTCTTGTGGGCCTTGTTAAGCACTGAAAGGGCACAAGTCTCCAGTCTTCCCAGAGCCTTCTCTTCTCCAGGCTGAACCACCCCAACTGTCTCAGCCTGTCCTCACAGCAGGGGTGCTCCAGCACCCTGATGATTTTTGAGGCCTCCTCTGGACCTGCTCTAACAGGTTCATGTCCTTCTTGTGCTGAATTCCCAATCTGCTAGATATCCCCCTAAGTTACACACAATACTACAACATGGTGCATCACCTGCCAAGAAGGGGCAGGCAGTTCTAAGGACCCCAAGGCAATGGATGGATACTTCTGAGCCCATCTGTGACCACACAATGCAGCTGGTGATACCACAAACACTGTTAGTAACTCACAGTTAGTGAGTGCCTTGAGCTGCTCCTGGAGGGTGATGGAGGCATTGTAGGTTCTGAACACTTTGGCACTCAAACCATCCATTAGTCTCTGGAGGTGTTTGTTCAAGATGACAGTCTGGAAGAAGGAAAATAGGACAAAGTGCAGGGGAAAGGAAGGAAGAGAATAAGCAAAAGCAAGGACAACAAAACACTTGCTTTTCAGATCATCTTCTGCCTACGCAACCAAATTAGGCATTATGAAAAAAATCCCATATATCTTGCAAATCTACTTGCTGGGTCAGCCCTTATCTACCAGTAACTGGCACAAATTCCACCTAAACCCAAAGAATTTCTATGGGAGTCAGCAATTTCTGCTCATCTCTGTCCAAAAGGACAGATCTCGCATCCAATTATTACATCTCACATTTATCACATCTGATAATCTCTGTTCTACAGAGCACATGGAGCTGTGGTGGGACTAGAAACAGAAGATGCTAAGAAGAGTCATCTGGAATTTGGAGGAAGCTGTATCTTGTACCAAGAAAGCCTATCACAGATAAATCCTACATAACCATGGAGCAGCAGCCTCTATGGATGAAAGAGGGGCAAGTGGCTCTGTAGGGGATGATGAAGCATGGATGGCAGCACCTCACATCCCCCACTGAGGACAAGGGAGAAGGTTTCTGCAGGCAAATAGCTCAGGAAGGAAGGCTGCAGCACATCTCTCCAGCATCCCTGTGCTTCAGCAGCCTCTCACATCTTGCTGAGCCCTCAGCAAGATGCAAAAGCATCAAACAGATGATGTTTGACACCTCCAGGAGTGCCCTGAGCAACATGTTCGTAGGCAAGTCTTCCCAGGCTAAAAAAAACAAACAAACAAACCCAAGCAGATGACTTGGATGAGGGAGGGAGAAGACAGGGACCTCATTAGCAAGGACACAGGTTACTCATGGGTGCAGACTGGCAGCCAAGCCTGAATTTGGCAAAGCAGAGATGTTACCGGTGGAAAAAAAAAAAAGATGGAAAATAGTATCACAGCATCCTAACAGGATGCTCAAACAGTTACAGTGGTGTCAGTGGACAGTTAAAACCAGGGTGAGGGAGGGCAGATGAAGGGCCACACCCTCAGAGCCTGCAGATTTGCTTCTACTCTCTCTAGGCCATCAGTGGTGTTTCCAAAGCTCAGAGGTCACGACTCACATTGAGCCTGTCAAAGAGGTCATCTCCTGAGTCCTTGTTCTTCATGAACAGCTGAAGATTCTTGAACACCTAAAGAGAAGGAAAGGAAGGCCCTGGTCAGAGACAAAGAGCAAATTCATCCCAGACATCATCTTCATTTCCATGTTTCCTCATCCAGACTGACTCAGATTCAGACTGATGTCTAACATCCTACCACATCACCAACCTTCTCAACTTCAAAGGCTGCCACTGGGATCTCAAAGCCACTAGTGCCACAATCTGTTTGTCCCCCATCTCTGCTATCCCTGTCACTACAGTTTTCCCACAAACACCCTTAAAATCATGGTGGTCAAATATTAAAAAAAGACAGTTCAAAATCCTAATGCTCACTAGGCAACTGAGGATGCTCTGGCCAGAGACAGGACTTCTCTCATGGTTCACAGGCTAGAACAACCTTAAATGCCCTACTCACCAGCTTCTCCACTGACACTTTGTTGTAGTAACGGATTGAGTCTTTCCCAAGGAAGTCAAACTCCACCACGTGCTCCTGCCCATCCAGCTTGGGGTGCAGTTTGATGTGCTCCACACGCAGGGAGCAGCAGCCGACTGTGTCTGCAGTCTCTCCTTCCTCCTTCTCATTGCCAGCTCGCAGGGCCAGCTGAAAGAAGACAGCAAGTCATCCATCCCAGCCCACTTCAGTTTTCCTTTCCAAGGTTATTAAAGTGGATGTGGACACCAGGGAAGGAGGGGGGAAAAAAAAGCAGCTCTCTCAGGACAGTGCATCACTGAATTGCTGCTGGGACCTTGCTGGAAACCAAGCAGTAAATTCTCCAGCAGATTATTTCATAGCTCTAACAAATCCTAAAATATGCCCCCATAATAAAGTTATCCAGCTCTCCAGAGGGACCTTTGCTACCACTCAAGAGATGCACATGCTGAGAGTGTCCAGGAAGAACAGGACAGTCTCTGCACTGCCACACAACGCACAAGCATCAGCAGATAGGAGTCACCATCCTTCATGATCACTGTTGGATTCCTCATGTGAGGCAACCTGGGCTGGTACAACCAGCAAACAAACAAAAAAACCCCTTCACAACTACAGAGTGGGGAGGATTAGGTAAACTAAATCAACTTCCACAGAGATGGGGGACCTGGAGGCCAGGGTGAGGCTGCAGATACCTTATCAATGAAGTAGAGGGCCACCGCTATTTGCCTTTTTCTCATCTCCTTGGACTTCCAATCAGCTCTGTAGCCAGCACGGATTTTGTGCACAACATCCTTTAAGCGCCGGGCTAGCTCATACTTCTGCCAGTCTTTCTCCCCCTGGAAATAGAAGCCAAGACCCAGTGCCCCATCTTCTTTCCACCCCTACCAGTCAGACCCTGTTCTGGGAACACATCCAGCATCTAAATACTGTTCAAACCCCATTGTTTGCTTGCAAAGAATCCGTAAAGGGGAAAAAACAGAGCAGAAACAGCTCCCCTAAGGTTTCTGTGCCCTCTGCTGGCTGTGCTGGACATGGGATCCTGGCCAAGTCTGAGCTGCTTATAATCTGGAGATGTCTTCCACCAGCTACAAGCCAGCAAATGAGGAGACAAGCAGTCAAGCACTGCATGGCCACTGCTGCTTAGACACCACACCAGGGTGGAATGACACAATGCACTTGCTCATCTGTGCCCAACTTACTAAGAGTTTCCTTATTTGTTTTGAGGACTGGAAAGAGTTTAAAATCACCTCTTGCTCCTCAGTGTTCACTCCCTCCCACAGTGCTGCAGACTATGATCCCACCTCCCACTACTCTGTTTACTGGCATAAATAAATTTAACTCCATAGACTCTGGACTCTGTGGACCTTCTCAGACACTGCCTGGCTTACAACAACCTTCCCTGGACACATATGAGCAGCACAGCACAGACAAAGAGCCAGTGGCCCAACATGCAACAGCTCTGCCTGAACAGCAGCATCACTCCAACCTTCAGCTTGGAGCTGGGGTTCAGCATGATGTACTTCAAAGTGTTCTGGATGTTCTCTGTCCATGAGGCCAGCCAGGTAACTGTGTTATCAAAGCGCACCTCCTTCCACTTGTGCCCTTCTGGTGGCTCGGGGATCTTGGAGTCCCTGGAGACAGAGCAGGGTTACAGCCTTCAGACCATGAAATAAAAACAGGTCCATCAGCTCAGCTTCTTCACAGTGAGCCAAAAGGTGGTCAACATACTGCAACATTACTTGCAGAAAACATACAGCCCACCCAAAATTGCTCCATAATACAGAATCATCAAATGGTTTGTGTTGGAGGGGAACTTTCGAGATTATCTAGTCCAACCCCTCTGCAGTGAGCATGGACATCTGCAACTAAAGCAGGTTTTTATCCTTTGGATGCTAGGGACAATAGGACAACTTGCTGGGCCAGTGGGGAGTGTTTTGAATTAGAGACAAGGTCTTTATATGGGTGGCTAAAACAAATCCAACTCACATAACTTAGAGGGCAGTCTTAACCCAGTTACTGCTTTTCCTCCCTCCATTGAGCATCCTGATCCTTCCCAGTCAGCACTAGAGACCCATAAAATGGAGAGAAATAGGCTGTTTGGAAGAGGAACACAGAAGTAAGAGTAGAGTTGTTCCTTCTTCAGGGAGGCCATGGGAGCACTGTAGCATCTGCAGTTAATGGTGGGTGAACGGTGCAAGCAGCAGTGAGATATGAGAGCTGCTGACTATCTTCCCTGACCATGGAACATCCACAGAACTAAAAGTCAGACCTAACTGAGAAGCAGACATCTGAAGGTGACCAGGAGATGACAGAAGGTCTCCAACAAATTCAAGCCTGAGGGTGTACAAATCAATGACTGTAGGAGATAAAACCTCAACAGCAATTTGGGGAAAGGAGATGTGTTGCTCATCCCAGTTCAACCTCGGTTATTCTCATGGGGACTCACTTGCTGCAGTTGATGACAACATCCTCTGGCATAATCCTCTTTTTCAGCATTCCCATTTTGGGGTGGTCACCACGTCCACGGAACAGCCCTGGTGGCTCAGTTTTGAAGTTGCCTATCTTCTCCCGGTGCCCATCAAGGATGCAGTACCCATACTGCTCCTGGATCTTATCTGCCTCCGCCTTCAGTTTCTGAAACAAGCACCATGCCAGCATGATCCCACAGGATAAAACCAATCCCTCATGACTCAAGCCTTCCTATCACTACCCTCCTTTCCCTGGAGAAAGCAAGGGTGGAAAGACCGATCTCCAAAGGTTGGAGGAAGACATAAGCATAGGTCCCATCCCATTCCCAACAAATGGCAAACCCTAACAGTGATGCTGTCCATATATGAGATGCCTGATGAAGCAAAGCCTGTGTGTCACCAGCCCCTTATCAAGGTCAACCAACCTCTGGACAGGGCAGGACTCCAAATCATAATCTGAGGATGACTGGTCTCCTGCAAAGCCTTGAAAAATGCAGCCTCTACAGATATACTTAATGAAGAGAGATGTGATGGTCATGAAGAGATGAAGCTGGTCCAAAAACCAAAGAGGGGTCAGATCAGGGCATAACACCAGGAAGTGAGAGAAGCAGGAGCTGAAATACCCCAGGCTGATCCCAAAATATATTAGCCATCCCCCCTATGTCACAGGAAACAGTCCTCACCTGCTTCTCCTCTTTGGAGAGTGCTTTCCGTGCTTCACTTTTGTCCACAAAGTATTTGTGGATCTCCCTGAAGTCACACTTGTCCAGGTCTTTGATTATGTCCTGCTCTGTTGAGGTCATCTCCTGAGCAAAAGACGAGAGGTTCTTCAGAAAAATTGGAAGGAAGCAGTCACCCCAGCTATGCTAGCCACAAGAAGTCATAGAATTGTTTTGATTGGAAGAGACCTTTAGGATCAAGTCCAGCTGTTAACCCAGCCCTGACAGATCATCACTAAATCACCACCTTTAGCATCACATCTACATGGCTTTTAACAACCCCCAGGGATGGTGACTCCACCACTACCCTGGGCAGCCTGGGACAGGCCTTAATAAAACCCTTTCATGAGGAAATTTTTCCTCATGTCCTGACCAAACCTCCCTTGGGGCAACTTAAGGCAGTTTCCTCTCATCTCATTGCTTCTTCCTTGAGAAGGGAGACCAAGGCCCACCTGGCTCCAACCTCCTGTCAGGGAGTTGTGAAGAGCAAGGTAGTCTCCCCTGAGCCTCCTTTTCTCCAGGCTCAACATCCCCAGGTCCCTCAGATGCTCCTCACCAGACTTGTGCTCCAGACCCTTCCCCAGTTTCCTTGCCCTTCTCTGGACATGCTCCAGCCCCTTAATGTCCTTCTGGGAGTGATTCAGGATTCAAGGTGCGGCCTCCCTAGTGTCCAAGGACAAACAAGCCTGCCATAACAGAAGGCCAGGCTGCCTCTAGAGATCAGTTTGCAACCACAGAGAAGCAAGATGGAGCCAACTCTGTGGTGGAATAACCTGTAACCTCTGCCGTGGAAGCAAGCAAGCAAGCAAGCATGCAGCCTGCAAGCAGCTTGTGGGGATAGAAGAAATCGCACCAAACTTATGTGGGTCACGTAAACTTGCCCCAGGGGGGTTCTTTCTCTATTAGAGGACTGAGCCATGGTGCTGTGGGATCATGAGGTCAACCCTTCAGAGGGACACACATCTTAAAGTGTGAAGCTGTTTGCAAGACCCAGCACCTGCTTTCTTAGGTAGAATTACTAAATCCCAGAGGAAGCAGAATTGTCAATATGAAACCCTCAAGATACCACAAACCTTAAACCCCAGCCCAAACTCAAAAGAAGCAAGGCAATAAACCATATACTTTAGAGTCTCATAATTCAAGTCCTTAATAAAGGACTAAGCCACTAAAAAAACCCAACCAAACACACACACAAAAAGCAAACTCATCCCCTTCATCTGTTTGACTAGACTGAAGACACTGTTGATGCTGAGCATGGTGAGACCCTGGCCCACGTTGCCCCTAGAGGTGGTTGCTGCCCCATCCCTGGAACCATTCCTAGAGAGGTTGGCTGGGGCTCTGAGCAACCTGCTCTAGTTGCAGATGTCCCTGCCTCCTGCAGGGTGGTTGGACTAGATGACCTTGAAAGGTCCCTTCCAACCTGAACCAGACAATGATTCTATGATCCCACACACAGCTTAGGGCCTGCCTGGGGATAACAAGTTTAATGCCGAGTTTGATGTGGAAGACCGGCAGCAAGGAAGCCCTCACAGGGAAGATACCTTCCTCCAGTCATTGAAGAAGTTTTTCTGGAAGGTCTCCTTGGTCGTGTATTCATGATCGAGCATTTTGGCATAGAAAGTGGCAATTTCTTCTGTGGCCAAGCTCAGCTTCAGGGGTTTGCCTAGGAAGAGAGGGAACTTTTAGCATCAGTTACAGGGACAGCTCAACACCACAGCCCCAGGCAGTTTGGCAAGTCCCCATGATCACCATGGTGCCAAATCAGGGACATAGGATGAGGACACACTCTGACAGGATTCCAGCAACCTCTGTGCACCAGGCATAGCCTCACCTGCCCCTCAACACCAGAGCACTGGGCAGAGTGGGATGCTGGGCACAGCCCATCTGCGATCACATGCTCCATTTTCCTCCCCAGGAGAGTGGAAATCCTATTGTATGTTAAGGTCACTAAGCCACAGCACTTTCAGCAGTCACCATGACATGCTAAGCCCCAAACTTCTGGCTCCACAGGACAGCATGGAAAGGCTTCTCCCCCACCATCATGACTTCAAGGACCATTCTCAATAGCCAGGATCCCACTCAAAGGTTTCACTTTATATGCTTTCCCATGCAGGTGAAGCAGTCATGGGAGAAGTCAGAGTGCTACAGATACAGGAGCCTCTCATAGATGTCTGGTGGATCTTGGATTATTTTCTGAAAGCAGTAAAGGCACTACCCTCTTCTGAGCTTTTTGGATAGAGCAATGAAAATTAGTGAATCAAAGAGCACCTTGGCTCTTTCTAGGAAACCAATACATCGAAGTAGGTTTTCTAGGCAAGCTACAGGAAAAACACCCCGCAGAGCTCCAGGGGAATGGTTCTATCCTATCTGGAATAGACACTGTTTCTCGGGGTTCCTGACCTCCACCTGAACTGTGAGTCATGGTCATAGACTTATAGCAGCTCCATAACATCCTGCATACATCAGCTCAGTCATGATCCATTCCTCCATGGGTTGTTGCCTGTCCACAAACACTTTTTCACCCAAGAATGATGATGCTATTTAGCAAATGAGCTGACATCACACAAGATCCCAGGCTAAAGCCACCAGCCTAGATGAACACAACACACAGATAGGTCTCCCAACAGCTCAGAGGCCACAAAGAAGGTCCAAACCCTATGCAAGATTACAAACAGCTGCCAGGTCAGCTCCTCATGGAGCCAAAAAAAACATTTCTTGACAGCCACATCGATGTCCCAGCAGTGCCCTCTGGTGACAGCATTGCCAGACACCTTATTTCTTAATTGGCCTTTTTTCACCCCCCCTTCTGTAAAACCCCATAAGGAATAGCAAGTCCCAGTGAGGGGGCTGAGGACCACAAAGACCCCATGGGACTGTGGTCCTCTCCCGTTGCCTCTTCCCAATTCCCTCTTGGGTCAAGCCCCAAGATCCTCACTGCCTCCTATTCCTGATACATCAGAAAACAGTTCAAGCATGAAGCTGAGAGCAGGGAGAAGAAAGCCCAATAGACATGGTGGGAAAACCAAGAGGGACAGCAGACCTGGATCTGTCCTGACAATCTCTCAGCCCCTGAAGTGACACTCTGAGTTGATGTAAGGTGATGTGTGGTGGCCCTGGGGACAATATCTAGAGTAATGACCAGGAGTTTGAAGCAGCCCAGCCAAACCCAGCATCACCTTGGAGGACAAATGATGTGTCAGTCACTGAGGCCATGGGACAGACCAACTGCAGCTCAAAAGCAAAGGTGTCACATTTTCCTGGCTTGAAGGGAAACCATGTGTGAGCAGACTTAAATTTGTGGTCTGTAATACCTCCCCCTTCCCTACAAAAGAAGATGTGGGTCTTCAACCAGGCAGAGGACAACCCCTACATGCTCCAGGTCCCATCACAAAGCAGACATACCATCATAATAAAATTGCACATCATCGGGTAGTGGCTCATAAAGAGGGGCAAAGTAGGGTCCTCGGTGCTCTAGCTGGGTCCACTTGACCCCATCTTCTTTCTTCTCCTCTTCCCACCTGGAAGAGATACACAGGAACCCATGAAAACATCTCAAAACCCTGGTGTCTGTGACCTTCTCCCAGGGTCGCTCTGGGAAGATGCTTTGTGAGCAGTGATGGTTACTGCAAAACCCAGGTGAAATCCTATTGTCTCTACTACTGCCTCAGTTTCCCTATTCTTTCAAAGGCCACCACAACACAAGCCAGGGAACGGCATCTTGAGAAAGCGGATGTGCTCAGTGAAGCGATGTGGAGGGACACAGCAGGAGAGCAAAAGGGATGGATCAACCAAATTTATGGGCACTCAGACCCCACTACTAAGCTACCAAGGTGTCTCAGTTTTCACAGAAAGGTCTCAAAAATGAAACCCTTCCTCCCCAGCCCTCACTGCCTACTTTTTTTTTTTAAAGAGCACCCAAATAAAGAGGTTCAGAGGTTCATGTGCATATGCCAGAGATAAGATTCATGACTACTGATGCAACAGGACAAGGGGTAATGGTTTTAAACTTAAGAGGGAAGAGTTAAACTACAAAGGAGGAATAAATTTTTTACATGGAGGGTGGTGAGACCCTGGCCCAGGCTTCCCAGAGAGATGGTTGATGCCCCATCCCTGGAATGATTCCAGGTGAGGCTGGCCAGGGTTCTGAATAACCTGCTCTACTTGCAGATGTCCCTGCTCAGTGCAGAGGGACCAGACTAGATGACCTTTAAAGGTCCCTTCCAACCCAAACTGTTCTATGATTCTATAATTTGATTATTCTACTTATACCTATGACCTTAATGCAAACGAGATCTTAATTCACCTCTCACCCTTTCCAGAGCAAACAGGATTTTTAAAGGAGCTACAAACCATAGTTTGAAATGATTTACAAATTTTCACAAGTAAAAAAAAAATATATATAATTATAGTCAAAACACCCAGCCTGAAGATCTGGAGAATTGCATTAAAAGAGACAAGACAGGTCAGGGGCAGAGGAAGAAGTCGTCTGGCTGACAGCAGTGCATGGGAGAGGCAGGAGATCTGCACTCTGCAGTGCAGCCAGGCTGGCACCAGCCCCTTAATCCCAGTACCTCCAGAACAAAACAAAAAAGCCCACAAAACACACATACAAAACCCAAATAGAACCAACAACAACAAAAAAAACAAAACAAAACAAAAAACATAAACACATACCAACAACAATAATAAAAATAGTAATAAAACGCAAAAAAACCCCCAACCAAACAAAAACAAACAAAAAACACACCAAAAAAAAAAAATCAAGCAAACAAACAAAACCCCACAAACCGCCAAAAAGCCAAACACCCACCACTAAAAAACCGAAACCCAAGGATTGCTGGGCAAGCAGAGCAAGATTTCCCGCAGCACCAGTTTCTCTCCCAGCAGTGCCCCGGAAGCATTTCCAACCTTCCACTTCCTGCAGGAAGCAGGGCAGAATAAGTCAAGTCGCACCAAAAAGTGCATTGTGACAGGAGAACATAGGAAAAAAAAAAAGTATATTGAAATAAAATCAACAAGCTGCAGAAAATTCGTCTGAAAGCAGCTGAGAGCCAGGCGGCAGCCAGGACGATTTGTGGGACGCTGCAAGGGCTTCACCTCTCCTGCCGCAGCCAGGCGATGCCCCACGCCTGCGGAGCAGCACCCGCACTCACCGTCTGCAGTCCCCTGAGCCTGGCCGGAGGCGAACGGGGGTGAGCTGGGGGTGACGGACCCTGCGGCCGAGCAGCGAGGAGGTGAGATGTCGGTACATGCCGCCGGGCACCCAGAGAGAGCCAGCGAGGCTGGTTGGATGCCAGGGTCACCCCAAGCATCCTGCTACCCACCGAGGCACGCCGGTGGTGCCGCCCGACGCAACGCCATCCGAAGCCACGACTGTGCCCACGCAGCCCAGGCTGTGGCGCTCCCCACGTGCCAAGGCTGCGGAGCCTCATGGGAAGTGTAGTCCCGCACGTTTTGCGCGGAGAAAACTGCAAATCGAGCTATGTACCAACATCTCATCTCCGCGCCAGGCTCCCGATGACAAAACAAAGCGTTAATTAGCGAAAAAAAAAAAAAAAAAAAAGATTGTCCCACTTTGTTNAAAAAAAGCTTGTCCCACTTAGTTAACTTCCTCCTGCTCCAGTTCAGGGCTTAAGAAAATACAGCACAGTAAGTAAAAAATAGTAGCAAAAGAATTTTGCAGATAAAACCCTAAGAAATAAAACTAAACCGCCAACTGTATTAGTGTTCGGCCCACCCACAGGCCAAAGCCCCACAGGACACTCACCACTTCCACTTCTTTTCGGTCTCTTCTTTCTTTTCATCCTCTTTCTCCTCCTTTTTAGCCTTTTTGTTGGTCTTTTCTTCTCCTTCTTCCTTAGTTTTCCTTTTACGGGTTTTCTGTTGGGTCTTCTCATTAGTCTTCTCTTCACTATTCTTCCCCTTATCTTTTGTTTCCTCCTTTAGCTTTTTCTTCTTTATTTTCTGCTTTTTCTCTTTCCCTGTCACATCTCCCTTGACTGTCTCCTCCTCCTGGCCAGTCTCTGCACTCTGGATCTGTCCCCATCCTTCACCCCCTTTCTCATCCACCTCCTCTTTCTCCTCTTTTACTCCTTTTCCATCATCACTTTCCTTTCCCACCCCATCTCTCTCCTCCAGTTCATTTCCCACTCCTTTCTCTTCACCTGTCTTCTCCAGATCCTGCTCCTCTTCCAATATTTTTTCCTTCTTTATTTTCTTCCTCATCTTCTCCACCTTCTCTGTTTTCATCTTTTTCTGCTTCTCTGCTTTCCCCCTCCTCTCCTCCGATTTTCCTTTCTCCTGCATTTCCCTCCTGTCACCCCATCCCCAGGTGTTGCTGCTGGTCCCTTGCTTGGCTTTTCTCCATCCCCTTGCTTCATTCCCATCCCCATCTGTATCCACCTCTTCCCTGATGCTCTCCATCACATTCCTGGGACTTTCCTCAAATTCAGCCTTCTTCCCTCTTTTTTGCTGCAATGTGTTTTCCTCCTGCTTCCATTGCTCTTGTTTCTTCATTCTTTTTTTTCTTGACTCTTGAACATCCCCTTCCTGCTGTAGGGCAGGGGGCTTCAGCTCCTTCTCCTCACCTTCCCTCATAGCAGTGAGCTCCATGTGCACCTCCAAAGCTCCAGGCTCTCCAGAGGAGGATGCAGCCCCACCATCACTTGGTTTTGAGACCTGCAGGAAGCAGACAGAAGGGAAGAAAGGTTTAAGTTGGGAAAGAAGAGCAAATATCCCAAAGCTCAGGTGTATGAAGGAGGTGCTAAGGCATGGGCCCCATGCAGGATTGGGGGCACGGGGAGGGTGGGAGGAGGGGAGGGAGGTGTGACAGCTCCCCATAGGCTTCCTACCCCAACTCCAGCTTCAGTCACAGAGTGCCACTGTCCTGCTGCAAGTCCTGCTCTCTGGGGTTTGCACTGTGGCCTACAAAAAGAAAATAAGCAAACCCACTTCTCATTGTAGCAGCCTCCACCTCTTAAATGCAAAACTAGAGTACTGCTTTCAAAGAAGTCCTTGTTTCCCTTCAACCATGGTTTGGTCAATGAAGACATCCCAAAGTAGCAGTGACCAGCCCCTGTAGGAACAGAATGGTCCCAGGTTACAGCTTATGAAAGGAGGCTCAGATGAGCAGGACCACAAGGTCTCCAGACCAAATGGAAGTGGCCCAAAGGAAATGTCCCCAAAGACACCTCTGGGGTGAGAAAGGGTCAGATTTGCAAGGTTTGGCAGCACCAACAAAAAGCAGGACAGAAATGACATCAGGCTGAACATCATGAACGCACTGGAGAAGATCCTATGATGGGACAGATCTCCTGGGATTGTGGGGATGTGCCCCTCCCCTTCCAGAAAGGCACCCCAAGCATTGGTACAACAGAGAAGGATAAAGACTCAATGCAAGAAACTGCAGGAGATGCAGCGACTCCACCACTGCCCTGGCTAGCCTCGTGGGAAAGAAATTGTTCCTTGTGTTCAACCTAAACCTCCTCTGGCACAACTTGAGGCCATTTCCACTTGTCCTATTGCTTCTTCCTTGGGAGAAGAGAACAAACCCCACCCGTCTCCAGCCTCCTGTCAGGGAGTTGAGAGTGAGAAGGTCTCCTCTGAGGCTCCTTTTCTCCAGGCTCAACAACCTCAGGTCCCTCAGCTGCTCCTCACCAGACTTGTGCTCTAGACCGTTCCCCAGCTTTATTGTCCTCCTTTGGATGCACTCCAGCCCCTCAATGTCCTTCCAGGAGTGAGGGACCCAAAACTGAACCCAGGATTCAAGGCTTGGCCTCACCAGTGCCCAGGAGACAGGGACAATCCCTGCCCTAGTCCTGCTAGCCACAGTAGTGCTGATATGACCCAGAATACTGGTGGCCTTCTTGGCCACCTGGGCACACACTGGCTCATCTTCATCTAGCTATGAACCAACCCTTCCCCCCGCCAGGTCCTTTCTCCCTGAGCAGCTTCCAGGCCCTGGTCCCCAAGCCTGGAGCACTGCATGGGATTTTTGCAACCCGAGGTCAAGAGCCAGCACGTGCTCTTTTAGGTTGAGACTACACCTCCATAGGTTTGGCGTGATGTTGTCTCTTTGCCCCAGGGAAACTTGGAGCTGTCCCTGATGGGTCATGGCCAACTCCCATCCGAGTGAGATGCCCACCAGTCTGCAGAGCATCACATCCCCAGCATGCATTCAGCACCACCACAAATACCAAACTTACCCAGGGCAGCAGGTCAGGGCAGCAAGTGAACAGCAACCAGAGCCCCACTGCTTCAGCCCATCCTAGGCAATCTTGGAGCTGAGCTCAGGCCCTTGCACCAGCCCATGGTTTAAGACACATTGCCTGACTTTCCACACTCCTGTCCCCTCCACCAAGCATGGACAGTTTCTCCAATGACACCCAGGAAGAACCAGGGAAGCCAGGTTTCACCATCCAAGGAGGGTGGTGATGTGTCTCCTATGTATCCAGGTGAACACAAAGACAACAGAGCAATGCTTTCAGACAAAAAAAGCCCACAGACATGGTTTCTGCAAGGCAAAAGGAGATTCTTGATCCATTTCTAAAAGTTCACCTAGATGGATTTACCAGGGTGTGGGACATCAGAGCTACAGAGAGCTCAGGAAAGTCTTTGAGTCTCTTTGGGATGGAAGCAGCAAGTTTCACCCCCCTCCACCCCCCCCAAAAAAAAGCAGACCAGGAGCCAGGCACACGTTACACAATCTCCACTAAACNTCCAGTTCTCCGGACAAAAAGCATTCAGAAAGTAGCCCAACTTACCTTGAAAATTCTTTCAGCCCCACTGATGATCCTTGGTGGAGGATCAATTTGGTTTCTTCCTGAAAGTAACAGTGTTTATCAGGGAGAGGTTAGCTAGCACAGGTACCCGAACAGCAGCAGCATCTCCAAGCAATCACCCCACCTCTACAACGGTGGGCAGCCAGGAGACAGTACCCATGTCCTGTTGGCATCACCTCGGCCTTCCTCAGCCACCTTGGCTAGAAAATAGGAGT
>VWZY01009521.1:2901-13208 GCA_013399075.1 Chloroceryle aenea
TCCGTGTCCGCGGCATGGCAGAAAGAGGAGAGGGGATCATCTGTTCTTGAGGATCCTCTATTTGTTGCCTTTTTCCCAGGGTGTGGCTCAACAAATATATTTCCCTCTCACACTCCCTGATATTCCTTAAACTTTCCAATCACTCTTCCATTTCCACCACCAGGATAATTAGATCATTCCCCTGCGCACAATGCACAGAGCTGTTGTCCCTGCTGTCCTCTGGTATGAGTGACAAGCTCAGGCACTCCCTGCAGTCAGACACCGGCATGGCCCCATGTTTGTGTGGGAGTTCCATTTAGGTCCTCACATTCCTTCTGGAAAATNAAGTACTCCTAAGGTGTGGGGGTGAGTGACTTACTCTGGGCATCTCCCTGGATGGACCTTCATCTCCATCCTCATTTGTCTGGCCATCCAGTTCCAAAGCCCCATACCTTGTTTTGCAAGGGCAGCAGGGAAGGTGAGGGAGGCCAGAAAGATATTCACTTGCCTCCCCAAGGAGGGATCTGTTTCCATACCCCCCCATCTCTTAAGTCCCTTTCCTCTGCCTGGCAGAAAGAGGAGAGGGGATCATCTGTTCTTGAGGATCCTCTATTTGTTGCCTTTTTCCCAGGGTGTGGCTCAACAAATATATTTCCCTCTCACACTCCCTGATATTCCTTAAACTTTCCAATCACTCTTCCATTTCCACCACCAGGATAATTAGATCATTCCCCTGCGCACAATGCACAGAGCTGTTGTCCCTGCTGTCCTCTGGTATGAGTGACAAGCTCAGGCACTCCCTGCAGTCAGACACCGGCATGGCCCCATGTTTGTGTGGGAGTTCCATTTAGGTCCTCACATTCCTTCTGGAAAATGCTTTCAGCCAAGTGGTAACCATGGCCAGGTCCTCTTCTGGGAGGGAGATGATCACTAGTTGAGTTCAACTCTCAGCCAGGGAGGGATCAATTACCACCAGCTGGACTTACCTCTTGCTCTGGCAGAGCTGTCAACACCTTGCCCGCATGTGCCTCTTTGCAAATAGCAACATCCTGTATGACACCCTGGATAATGCACCCTCCCTGCTTGTTTGCTTGGTGCCTCCATCAGGGCTTCTTTTATTCAGGGAGGCTGTGGTCACATCGGGTGACCTTGGTGTGACCTTGATGACTCTGCCTATGCCACATAAGCAGTCTACATGCCACTTCCAAGTTAGGTAAAGGTGGCCCGTTCACTTGTAAATGTCAAAGGTGGTTTAATTAAGGTTATCATGGGATGCCATAACATAAAGTTCCCTGAAAGTGTGGAGATTTAATTATGATCACATTTGCTTTGACAGCACATTTGTGAATTGTATGTAACCTGCTTAATATTTTGACTACCAGTAAGTAGGATTAAACCATTTTTCTATACAAGTAAATTAAAGCTGTCTCAAAGCTATTAGGTTCTGGTTATTTATTTTCTAACTAAGTAGATTGCTTGGCAAGACTAAGCTGCTGACAGTTTATCTTCCTGCCTTATCATAATTACCATGAAATATGTAGTCTTAATACTCTCCTGATTAGCCCACAAAACTGAGGCACAGCATGGAGTGAATAAATGCAACTTAGATTTCTATCTTTTACAACTGTCTGGGTTTGTTTTTTTTTTTTTTTTTCATAAACCCTACCACATTGTTTAGTTTATACAATTGTCTGAGTGCTTTTCTGGGAGATCAGGGTAAATCTCTGATCAGGATGAAAGAATCTAGAAAATCAAGATCTAGAAAATGAGAAGCTTGCTCAAGTTTGGTATGGGGGATGGAGAACTGCCTGGAGAATTCTGAAAACAAGTTGCATAATGAAACTTGCTGTAGTAAGTGGTGTACCATCTGGCAGGACACCAGACACTGCTAGTGTTCCTTGGAGCTCAGTTTTAGGGCTTGTTCCTCCTATGTTTCTATGACTGACCTGGACACGGGAGCTGAGTGCACATTAAACAAGTTTGCCAACAATATCATGTTAGGAGGAGTTGTTGATTCCATTAAGCATAGAGAGGCCTTACAGAGAGATCTTCATAAATTAGGGCATTGGGAATCACCAACCATATAAATTTTAACAAGAATATTTTTCACAGTTCTGCTCCTGTGCTGGTGTAATGCTGGATGTATGGATAGATTTGGGGAGTAGTGGCTGGAGAACAGCCCTGAAGAAAAAGATTTAGAGGTTTTGGTTGATGGTTAGCTCAGTGTGAGCCAACAGTGTGCCCTGGAGGCCAAAAAGACATTAAGGGATGCATTAAGCACACCATAGCTAACAGGTGGAAAGTAATGATTATCCCATGATAGTCAGAATGGTGCAGCTTCACCTCCAGTGCCGTGTGCAGCTTTGAGCTCCACAATATAAGGATATAAAAATATTAAAATATGTCCAAAGGAAGGCAACAAGGACCAGAGGGCATGATTTTGAGGAGCAGATGAGGATAGTAGTTTTTTTCAGCTTAAAGAAGAGATTAAAGAGTGACTTCATTGCTCTCCACAGCTTCTACATGAAGGGGAGTAGAGAGGGAACTTCTGATCCCTTCACTCTGGTGTCCAGTGTTAGGAGATGAGAAAACCACTTCAAGATGCATCAGGAGAAGTTCAGATTGTTTGTTAGGAAAGGATTCTTTACTGAGAGGGTGGTTTAAGCACTGGAGCAAGCTACTTAGGGAAGGAGCCTTAAGCCTGTCAGTGTTGAAGAAGGGTTTGGACACTGCTGTTAGATATATGGTTTAATTTTTCCATTGCACTGTGTGGAGTCAGGAGTTGGACTAAATGATCCTTGTGGGTCCCTTACAACTCAGGATATTATACAGTTCTATGATAACTTAGATAAAAGAGCTTTTTCCTCCACTGTCAGCTCTTTGGATTTCTGTAGGACCCATATGAGAA
The DNA here is from genome assembly GCA_013399075.1 of Chloroceryle aenea. Classification (NCBI taxonomy): domain Eukaryota; kingdom Metazoa; phylum Chordata; class Aves; order Coraciiformes; family Cerylidae; genus Chloroceryle; species Chloroceryle aenea. The sequence continues at coordinate 5,789 of VWZY01009521.1, forward strand.
ACACATTATCAGACTCTTCCACCTGCCCTCATAATACCTCAGGTTTCACCAGGGCAGATGTCATGTGCCTGGTGTGTAGAGGTCTAATTTGGTACTCAATTACTGCTGCGCTTCAGAACAGCACTGTTGCTCTGTGAATCAGGACCTTAGACCTCAATGGACCACGTTGCCTTCCAATCCCAGGGAAAATGTCCTGCTCCGTCCAAAGTGTTTCCTCTGCAACATTTCACAAGGATCAGAAGAAAGCAGTTTCTGTAGCCTAGTCAGCTACCTCATCTTTACTCAGGACAGCAGTTGCTGACGTGTGTCTTTGTTCACAGAGATGTCCATGAAAACAGTTCTGGAGTCTGCTGCCAAACCACCTAACTGGATTCTTTATCTGAGCTACCAAAGATGCATTTCCTCAGTAGGACGGTGCTTTCCCCAGGCTGCAGTTCTGTGCTTGTACAGGTGTCCTGGATTCAGATAGGATGGGATTACCAGAAACTGGGAGGTGGCCAAAGCCAGTATAGACAACAGAACCAGCCAATGGCTTACTCAATACCATATTGATGTCACGCCTGCTATATAAGGACAGAAGCCAGGCCAGGCCACTCAAAGTCAGTCTGGGCTGTCACTGTAGGTTCAGAGCTAGTCTGGCCTGTACAGTTTATATCACTTGCTTTATGTATTGTTTCACTACTCTTATTGCTATTATTGCTAATTATTTATCATTTTGCTTTGTTCTATTTAATTCTTCTTATCTCAACCACCAGGGGTTTTCATTTCTCTCCCTATTCTCCTTCCCACTGAGAGGTTTGGGGGATGGAGTGGAGAGGGGCTGGAGGGTGAGTGAGCAGCCGTATGTTGCTCAGCTCCCAGCTGGGTCTAAATCACAACAGGCTAGGAGAGACCCTTTAATTTGACACAAGATACCATGACAGATGCTTCTTACTTTTATTCTGTCTGTGAGTAGTTAGACTCATGCATGTGTGCCAAATATGAGTGCCAGGGAAAGACTTCAGATGTTGGAGAATTGAACACAGGACTTGATTAAACTTTCCTCATGTTAAAAAGCATCAGACAAAGAAAGAATACATGCCAGTTAAGTGAGGAAAGGAATAAAGGAGCCCTCCTGAGCATGTTTGTTTGAGTTGTCACAAGAGATATTTGCTCCTTGGCAGAGGTCGTAGAATCATAGAACCATAGAANATTTGGAAGCCAGCATGTCGATTAGATGGTTGTCATCGGCACATAACACGTCATGATAATATAATCATCACAAGAATCATTGCCCGCCAGTTGTTCCAGCACCACCATAACCTGTGTGGATCCCATGAAACGACATTGGGTGTTATAGACAGGAAGGTACCACAGCTTGCATTTGGTGCTAGAGCACACAAGACAGTCAAGTCCATCCAAGCAAGCTAGCCTTCATGTGAGGTTCACGTTCACCAATATAATGGGGTGATGGGCGAGGCAAAAAACCACCTCCTTCCAGTTCCCGCAGGATTGACAACCAGGATCTCCCCGAAAAGACTTTTCAACCTGAGTTTAAAAACACTTCAAATGATAGGACATCCAAATTTCTCTGGGCAGCCTGTTCCACTNGGGGTGATGGGCGAGGCAAAAAACCACCTCCTTCCAGTTCCCGCAGGATTGACAACCAGGATCTCCCCTCAAAGATCTTTTCCAGAGACAAGAGAGGACGGTGCCCATAGATCATGCCCGTTCCAAACCTCTTTAGGCGCTATCCATATCACTCACCGGGATCGGAGTTCAACTGGGCTGCAAGTCATGTCCAGTAAAGGTGAGGGCAAGTCAGAGACAGACAGTCCCCCCTCAAGAGCTATCTGCTTTGCCCAGCGAAACATCCCATGAGCTAGGGGAAGCATGGTACGCACCATGCAACCATGGGGTTACACCTGAAAAGATTACTATCAATGGGTAGGTGAGGTCCATTGATAGGGTGGAAGTAAGCACGACTCGCATTGGGACAGAGGTCAGCTCGGTTACCCAAAGGGCATCCAGTGGGACCGCTGGGAGGTGTGACCTCTGTATGTACCCCAGTAGTAACAATCATCCCGATCTCACTTTTTAAGAGAGTCATATTTACTCCCTTTTTCCCTCAGTCTTCTGTTGTAATTCCAGTAATATGGCTTTATGTATAAGATCTTATGCCAACTCCCCTGACATCAGCAGGGACGCTTTCCACTACATGAGGTTGTTCAAAGCCTCATCCAACCTGGCCTTGAATGCTTCCAGGGAGGGGACATCGACAACTTCTCTGGTCAATCTGATCCAGTGCCTCACCACCCTCTTAGTCTAAATCTACCCTCTTTCTATTTAAAACCATTACCCCTTGTCCTATCACCATACTCCCTGATAAAGAATCTATCCACCTCTTTCCTGTGGGCCTCCTTTAAGTACTGGAGTGCTGCTATAAGATCTTCCCGGAGCCTTCGCTTCTTCAGGCTGAACAATTCCAACTTTCTCAGCTTTTCCTCATAGATGTTCCATCACTCCAATTGTCTTTGTGGCTGTCTTCTGGACCCACTCAAGCAGAATGATGTCATTCTTTTTCTGGGGGCCTCAGAGATGAACACGGTACTCAGGGTGGGGTCTTATGAGAACAGAGCAGAGCAAATTCACCTCCCTTGACCTGCTGGCCACACTTCTATTGTTGCAGCCCAGGATGCAATTTGCTTTCTGAGCTGTGAGCACATATTGCAGACTCTTATTCAGTTTTTCATTCACCAGTACCCCCAAGTCCTTCTCTCCTGGGCTGCTCCCAATCCACTCATTGCCTAGCCTGTATTTGTATTTGGGATTGCTCTGAGCCGGGTACAGGTCCTTGCACTTGACCTTGTTGAACTTCATGATGTTGTCATGGGCCCACCTCTCAAGCTTGTCCAGGTCCCTCTGGATGGCATCCCTTCCCCTACAACACATTGTCTGTACCACACAGCTTGGTGAGTATCAGACTTGCCACATCAGACTTGCTGAGGATACACTCAATCCCACTGTCCGTGTTGCTGAAAAAGATGTTAAACAATACTTCTAAAGATCCTTGAGTCCAACCCCCCACACCAGAGCAGGATCACCTAGGTGGTCACTCCAAGGTCCTTCTCCATAGAGCTGCTTTCCAGCAAGTCAACCTCTTAACCTGTACTGGTGCATGGTGTTATTTCTCCCCAGGTGTAGGACTCTATACTTAACTTTGTTGAACATCAGGTTCCCCTCTGCTGAGCTCTCCAGTAGGTCCAGATCTCACTGAATGGCAGCACAGCCTTCCAGTGTATCAGCCACTCCTCCCATTTTTGTATCATCAGCAAGCTTGCTGTGGGTACACTCTAGCCCTTCGTCCAAGTCATTGATAAAGGTGTTGAGTAAGACTGGACCCAGCACTGACCACCGGGGAACACTGCTAGCTACAGGTCTCCAACAACACCAATCCCAGTACCAACTCCTGATGAACACCACTCGTCACTGGTCTCCNCTTTGTTGAACATCAGGTTCCCCTCTGCTGAGCTCTCCAGTAGGTCCAGATCTCACTGAATGGCAGCACAGCCTTCCAGTGTATCAGCCACTCCTCCCATTTTTGTATCATCAGCAAGCTTGCTGTGGGTACACTCTAGCCCTTCGTCCAAGTCATTGATAAAGGTGTTGAGTAAGACTGGACCCAGCACTGACCACCGGGGAACACTGCTAGCTACAGGTCTCCAACAACACCAATCCCAGTACCAACTCCTGATGAACACCACTCGTCACTGGTCTCCACTTGGTCATCAAGCTGTTGACTGCAATCGTTTGAGTATGATCATCCAGTCAATGCCTTATCCACCAAGTGGTCCATCTGTTAAATCCATGTCTCCAATTTAGAGACAAGAATGTCATGTGAGACAGTGTCAAATGCTTCACACAAGTCTAGGTAGATATTATCAGTTGCTCTTCCCTTTTCCACAAATGCTGTAACCCCATTGTAGAAGGCCACCAAGTTTTTCAGGCATGAAAAACAGATAACCTCTGCCCTTATCCAAACTGGGGAAGATACCTTTACTTGCCTTCTACCTCACTGCCCTGATGGGTAATAGCAGGAGGATCAGCCAAGATCCAGCATTTTCCAATAGCCCTGTTTCTTCACAGAGTTGGCTGTTCCTGGGGGATCACCATGGTCAGGTATTTGATCATAAAAGAAGCCTGCTGGTGTCAGAGCTCCCTGTCAGGTCTTCCCTGATATTTCAGCGAGAGGCACTAAACATTCCTGAAACAGCCTTCCCTATTCTTCTCTTCTTGATTAATATTAATTTGTTACTTCTTCTATGTGCACTCACACAGAGTATTGATGCCCGTTGATTTGGTCATTTCTCAGCACTTGGGAACAATGAAAACACTTTCACTCAAATAAAAAGCCAAGGAACCCAGAGTTGGCCACAGGAGACTGAAAGCCCCTTTTGTGGATTACCAGCTGCCAGAAAGCAGGCCTATGGCTTCACCTCCCTCATCTGTGGTGAGTAAACAATGACTGCCTTGTTGCTTGCAAGGAACAATTTGGCCTCAGTTTGACTGTTTGCTTATCAAACACTGCAGGAATGAATTTGTGTGTCTGAGAGACAGGGGAAAGTCTGAAGGAAGGAGGACTTTGTTCTCTTCCTGTTGGAAGGGATTCAGGTTAGGGAATACTTAAGTAAACTAGACATACCTAAGGCCATGGGCACTGATGGGATGCACCCGTGAGTGCTGTCTCCCATAAGATCCTCAGATGTTGAGTAGACAATGAGGTGGATTGAAAACTGACTGAATGACCAGGCCCAGAGGGTAACGATCAATGGCACAAAATTTCAGGCCAGTAACTAGTGGTGCACCTTAGGGATCTAGAGTGGCTACCATACTGATCTGGCATCTTTGTTAGCGATCTGGAGGATGGAGTAGGTTGCACCCTCAGCAAGTTTGTTAATGGCACCAAACTGGGAGATGTGGCTGACACACCAGAGGGTTATGCTGCTGTTTAGCGGGACCTTGACCTCATACAGTTCAGCTAAAGGAAGTGCAAGGTCTCGCACCTGAGGAGGAATAACTCCATGCATCAGTATATACTGGATGCCAACTGGCTCGAAAGCAGCTTCACAGAAGAGGACCTGTGGTCCTGGTGGAAACCAAGTTGAATATGAACCAGCAATGTGGTTTGTGGTAGGCAAATGAGCCCAGGAGAAGTGTTGACAGCAGGATGAGAGAGTGATCTTTCCCCTCTATTCAGCACTAGTAAGGTCATACCATGTGGAATTCTGGTCACCCCAGCACAAGAGAGATGGAGCTACTGAAGAAAGCCCAGTGTATGGCCACAAAGATATTTAAGGGCCTGGGGTATCTTTCATATGAAGAAAGGCTTAGAGAATGGATAGATATGGGAAGGCTCATACATGAATGTATACCAGTATCTAAAGGAAGGGTGCAAAGAAGAGGGAGCCAGGCTTTTTTCAGTGGTAGTCAGTGACAGGCAATGGGCACACACTGAAACATGAGATTCCCTCGTGATCAGGAAACAGTATTCTACTCTGAGGGTGATTGAGCACTGGTATAGGTTGTTCAGAGAGGTGGTGTAGTCTCCCTTCTTGAACATTTTCAGAAGCTTCCTGGCCATATCCCTGGCAATCAGTTTTACATGGCAGGGGGCTTGGGCTGGGCGGCCTCCAGAGATTGCTCTGAACTCCAGCCATTCCATGATTCTGTGGCAGATGTAAAGTATTGAAGATATGCAAAAGATACTGTACTGGAAGCTGAAGGCCATAAGGGGTGCTTGAAGGTCTCTAAAATTATATCAAACACCTATGTTAGAACTCCTGAATTACTCTTGGAGTGTGTCTTGCCAGTAACTTTGCAGAGCAAATCTGTCTCACTTAGCGTTGTATCTGTGGAAGGGCAGAGGCAGGATGTGGATCCTGCTGAAGAGAAAGAAGATGCTTGACTTGTAGGCGTTGGTTCATTTGGTGTGTCATTTGACCCATTGCAGAAATTTCTGCAGTTTTTCCCTTTGCACTTTTTACAATGTTTATTTGTTTTTGTGTTTTATTTTGTTTTGTTTGTTCACTTCTTTTGTTTTGTTTTTCTGGTTCAGACTTTGATTCCATTGTTTGGTGGCTTGGATCCTTGTAGGACCAAGTGTGTGTTTAGCTTTTATGGCAGCAAGGAACAATTTGAAACATGTAGCCTCAAATATCAAGTTAGAAAAGGTCTGAGAACCTAAATGCTCATGCAGTCATTCTGGACTTTAGCCCTGGCTGAAGGTAGGGAAAGTGTTGATAAACCTGGAGGAGGGCTGGCAGGACTTTGAGATTTAGGACCACCTGTGTGGGCTGTTCCTTCTGGGTCAGAGGACTTTCAGGGGTGGCACAGCAGGAAGTAGAGTGTGGTGAGCAGCAGTTCTTTTGCTTCCTTCTTCCCTTTAGGTCACACAGGTGATTTGACAAAGAGGTACAGTTCTCATACCAAATCTCACTCCACCCTCTTGTGTATGTATTCTCACAGTGCTTAGTGAACTGCTGCTATATGTTCTGCAGCCAGTCTAATGTCATAGAGAAAAAGGGGTGTGTGGTGGAGTGTGCTTTTGCTCCTTGCATATGACTGGCTTTTCTTAGGGCTCTGCTTAAGTGCAAAACTTGAGGGCACATAGTTCTTTCAATAAAAAAGAAGCAATTGTTAAGCATAGCTTTGCTGTATGGCAAAAATTCACAGTCAGGAAGAGAAAGCTGTAATACTTGTGTGAGGGTTGCAGGCCTAGCACACAAACAACTCAATATTACCAGCATTTGGTTAAAATCTGCTTTATGTAATACCTGATAGAGACCAGTCTTTCCCTTCTTGAAAAATATAGATGAGAACAAGTCAAAAATGGCTCACAGAACCTGTTCGAAACAATCAGGAGTGAGCAGGTCAAAGGGCAGGGCTGTGGTCAGATGTCCTACTCTGGATGCTGCTGATCAAACAACTTCCACCCACTTCTCCATCTCCACCACTATATTCATTGGCATAGGTGTCTAACCTATTTAAGCTAACCCTAGATTCATGTGACACTCATCTGTATGCATTTGCATGTGCAAGTTGTGCTGGCCAGACCAAATTAGTAGAACACGTTTGAATTTAACTACTTGATATTAAGCATACACATTCCCTAACGAAATCGGTATGGAGTAAACCCACACTGTGCTATTTCTCTTGACTGTTCACTCATTTTTGCTGTAGTTGTACTGTTGGGCCTCACTTCTTTGAGAGAGCTTTGAAAAGCTACAGTGTGGGAACGCATTACAACTTTAATTCGCTATGTCTTTCTCAGTCCTTAGAGGTTCTCCTCCTAGGGCCATTTGATAAATGTTCTTTCTAAATACACAGATAATAAGGTATGTGCATAACACTCCGTTATTCATGCAATTTTAGCTGTGTTAAC
>VWZY01009522.1:0-13108 GCA_013399075.1 Chloroceryle aenea
CTGATCACTGGAGAGCCCGGCTTTCATTGGGCTGAGTTACACCAGTTACAGATAACTGCTCGACCAAGAATATTCAGAACACAGAAAGGTCCTGTGTCATGCCAAACCCATGTACTGCTAAGCAGGAGGACACTTCATCATTGCTCATTCCCCCAGCTGCTCTTTCAGCAGGGTGATAGGGATGAAACCTGCCATTCAGCTCATCAACTTGCTGTGGTCATTTGCCATGATTCCTTTGCTTGTGCCTAACAACTCTCTCACCCAGGTTTTGGATAGGTCCAAGATGATTTAGTGCTCAAGACTAGAGGCAGTAAACCAGCATGGCCAGGATCTCAGAAGATACCAAAGATGCTTGAAATATCTAACAATCAGTTAGACACTACTAATAAAACTCTATCTTCAGTGTGACGTGCCTCTCCTGAACACTAACCAGAAAAGCAACAAGGAACTTTCAAACTGTGGCAGATCAGGGCACTGTACAGACAGCGACCAGTGTGTCCAGCCCTGGCCTGTGTTCAGAGAAGGAATTTACCTGAGTTCACATTCATCATCATATTGACTTCACCTCATAGCAAGGTCTTTTACAATTTTTGTACAAGCTGTCTGACCAGAGATAAGAATGAAATGTGCATAGTTTTACTTGCCCTTTTATACACAAGATTAGTGATTAACAAGTTTGCTAATAATTTCTTGCTATAATTTCTTGGATCTGCAAAACTAGGCTTCAAGTCCCATAAGGACAAAATGCAATAGCCTGTTGCTGAGAAAACAAGAGGACAAAGCTAACATCTCAGAGCCTTCTAAAAGGTTTTGTTGTGGTAATTTACAAAGGGTTAAATGAAAAGAGAGTCTGTATTTTACAAGCATTGCCTCACCCATTCTTTGTTAAGATACTGAGTAAGCCTCAATATGATAGAAAAGAAACTGAAGAGGTCTTTGCTTGGCAGTGGGTCAAGAACAGCTGTGAAAATAAATGATGACTAGAGAGAGAGAGAGAAAATATATGAGGTACCAGTACGCCTTACCATACTTTTAAATTTATGCTGCAGATGGTGGAGTGTTTTCAAATCTCAGCACTCTGAAATAACTAACCTGGCAGGTGCACACCTGGTGGACTTCTAAGGGGAGAGAACCAACCATTATTATCATAGATGATCCAGTTGTTAAAACTGAAAAACTGCATGGCCATGCAGTTCTTAGTGGTTTGGGTTTTTGTTTTTTCTCTAGCTGCATGTCAAATCTACATGCCAAGCCACAGGCAGAGATAAAGCCTGCATGAGAATTTATAGACACATACAAATTCCTGCCCGTTTTCACACACATTTCATGTGAATATACATTTGTGAGTATCTGGAGTTAATGAAAAATTAGAGCATTCCATGCATTTTTAATATTTTTGGTTGGTTGGTTTATTTCACATTTTTTCTGGCATACTATTCTCACAAGTACTGATAACAGGAAGGAGACTTTACCTCCAGTTTAAAAAAAAAAAACAAAAAAAAAAATCTCGCTCATCCAATGTGATACTTTTCAATATCTGCCTCTTTTCTTTCATATAAAGCATGCATGAATAATCAGACCATAGTGCTGCTGTTAATTGTAAAAATCATTAGTAAACTTCCAGGTGCTGTTTACTATATAACCATTGTAATTTTCTATCCTAAAATCAGCATCTCACCAACACCATTGTCTGCCCTGGGGCATAGGGATTGTGCAGCTTTTACACTGTCAAAGGCAGTTGCAACCCCATTTGCTAGCAATGAAAGAAATGGATCCACACCTGCAGTGTTTGAGGCAATAATTCCTAATATTAGCCAGACCTCATGAGGAGAGGGCTGTTTTGCCAATCCTTTATGATTCAACACTTTGCAATCCATTTGAAATCATTTAAATATTCTTTTATTTTGTTACTTCTACCCCATCTTTTTCCCTCCATTTCTCCCTCCTCCTGAAACAGACCGATGAATAAGAATTATGCACTATACTGTACCATACCTATGAAGCTAAAGAAACTGAATTACAACCCACCTCTTATTTTAGAGTATAAATTATTAGACTTATCAAGAAAAGGGTGGAGAGATATTCTACAATACAGTATGACTAAGTACAGATGAAATCCAAATCTCTCTTGGAAACAACACCTGGTTTCTACCCCCAAAAAAAGTTATGTCAAAGTCAGGATTGAATCTCTGGCCCAGAACAAACTGTATTTCCTAAGCCAAACTACAGATAGAAAGATCTCAGATGGTTCAAATCAGAGTATTTTCACTGACTTCAAGAGGGCTGCACCTGTTTTCACCTACCAACCTGGGCTCTGTCATTCTGTATGTTCAGCTCTAGCATACCAACCTTCCACGAGTCTCTAGCCTTCTCAGAAATACTTTGGAATTGACAGATTTGTCTGTGTGTCTGAAATGCCTCCTGAAGTCTCATCTTCAGTTTCTCCAAGAGAGCCTGCTCAGAATAATTCATTCAAAGAGAATTCAAACTGTCTCAATCATGATGTGGTTTATGAAAAACTTTAAATGATGCTGGTTGCCAATCCAGAATTTGCTGGAGACTTAATAGAGTGAACTTCATTTTCATCATCATATACACAGCATTACTAGGCTAAAATCAATGCTAAAACAACCATGACAGTTATTTTTGATATAGCATACTCCTAGCTAGATTAGCTCCAAGTAGCTGTTCCTAAATACAAATTTATGACTTGTAGCACAGACAAAAGAAGAGCCACCTGAATACACTTAATTAGATGAGGCATAAAAATAACGGGACTTAGAAAACCCCCTTTTGTGTGAGCTGGTTTGGAAGCCAGTGAAACTGCTGGAAGGGAATAAAGGGGACTGAGAAAAGAAAACCAGAGTTTTTCAGCAACAGTAAGAGGGAAGGAGGGCAATAAGAAATGAATGTGGTGTTGGGGCTTCATTCAGCATAGTGTGCTTTTAAAATAGCACTGTTCAGCAAAACATTTAAGTATTTATTCAATGGCTAATGCTTGATTAAGATCAAGACACTGGCACATAAATCCTGACAGACTTAAGGACTCTCACACTCTGAAGTGCTTTATTGAATTGGGACCCAAGCAATACTGACTCAATTAGGAAGCAATTTCAAAAACTCTAAAATATATCAATGTCTTTGTAACAGATTGAATTGTCTTCCATAACAAAGAAAGCTCTGCATTTTCATAGAAGAAACAATAAATTGTTTGGCACCATTTTCATCATGAATAGACATTTTCTAAGACATTTGGTTTTGCCTTTCAAGAATTCATCCATATAAACTTTCTTCTCATAAGAAGGAGAACTAATCATATAAATAAGCTCTTTGAAAGTACACTTTAATTTCTTAGAAAGATTTTTTTTCATAATATATTATGTAAAGGATATAATTAAAATGAGCTAGCACTGGGGAACAGTCACCCACATCAATGAGGACAGTATTTCCACACTTCTCTGTGTTGACCTACTCCTACTTTAGGAATTTTATTTGTAACCTGAATTTGGAAATTCTAAGAGTCAGAGTTGATTTAGTGTTGTTAAACAGATATACATCGTGAATCATCTTAAGGGAAAATATTTGTAAGTATTTGTCCTTACATTTACCTTTTACTCAATGATAAAATGCCTTGAAACATAGGATGAATTCACTTAAGAAACCCTAAGATCCCTGTGCATCTGTGAAGGCTTTAATCTGGCTTCTCAAACTGTTAGTCTGATTCTAAGTACTTTGAAGTAAATGAAAAAAACTTTAATAGACACCAATAGGTTTGATTCAGGTCCACTGGATCATCAGACAATCTTTTTTTTTTTTTTTTTCTGGAACAGACTGGCTATTGTGCTCTCACCTTTAATATTGACTGTCTTTTGCATCACTAGAAATTCATTTTAAAACTGCTCCATAAATAATCTGGTATTTACAACAAGTAATATACAATATCATTTCCCTCCTTGGCTTCCATATAGCATTGTTCCAGATACTCTACTGGAAGTTTTTAGTGGGTTTAATTTTCATAACTCTATGAAGTTTGTTCCAAGATTTCCAGGTGTGTCTGATCACTGAGATATTTGTCTTTAAATCTTTCCGGGTGAATTCTTGGTAGGTGCCAACCTTGCATGTGTCTGTTAATTGATGCTCTGTTTTCACCCATGGCAATTGCACTTCATCAGCCTGCCAGACTCTGAAAGCTTGAGCCAAATTAAAAGCCCACTGCTAGAGCTTTACATTTCATAATTTTAAACCTCCATATTTAAGTTTGGCAAAATGTTTTGTACTTCCCATCTTCAGCCTATGCTTTGAAGAAAGAAAATAGATACGGCCTTAGTCACTTGCATATAAGCTGTGCCAAAGCAGTCTTGGAAATGCACAATTCATTTGTGGAGCTGAGATGATTTGAAATATGTACTTGAACAGATCCTGGTGTCTGAGATCTTTTTTATATTCTGATTTATGTTTACAAGTCTTACAACTTCCAAAGTTTCTTTCTGAAAGTATGTTCCTGTCTTCCATGCATTAAAAGGAGCTAAAGGGGTCATATACTATGCTTGAAAGAGTTTTGATTTCAGACCACTTTATGTGGTAGCTTGATACCTGAGTGAAATCAAATACCACTTTCAGATAGCCCAAAGGTATGCAAGTATATGGTCACATCTGCTCCACCCGGCAAAGCTAGCTGCCTTCATGAGATCCTCTTTTGGTTTAGGCCTCTTTTGCTATATCAAATTCTTTAGATTTCTGTATAATTATGAAGTTACTTTATCTAAAAGACAGCATAAGTCTACCTTAATATGCATGGAAAAATATCTTGACCCAATTCAACACTGACTTGATTTTATTCCTGTATAGATAAAAGATCAGGGAAACTGCATATATTTGGTTGTGTCTTTCAGCCTTCATCATTCAGATGTCACTTTTGCTAATCTTGGAAAAGGTCTCTGTCTGTTAGTCTGTGTGGGCGGTACAGGGATATAAATATTGCCACTAATAATATATTCATTATACTTCATCACACATAATTTAAGCAATCATCCAATAAAAATCTGTCAGGGCCCCAAGGACAACACTAGCACTATCCCTGCCCAAGCCCCTCTGAGACCTCACCCCATCCTGCCCATTGTTCAGGACCTCATTGCAGGCACCCTGGGGCCACCAGTCCCTGCCCCCAGCAATGCCAGTCCCCAGCCCATCTCCTTTTGCTCCTGTCTGGAGCCGCTGGCTGTGCCCTGGCCTCAGTTCATCACCTGCTGTGTTGAGATCTATTGATGGACCCCATTACCAGCCCTGCAGGCCTGTGCCCTTTGGGTGAGTGTGAACATTTTTGCAAATGGCTGAAGGTCATTTTTAAGACTAAACTGTGAAAGGACAGAAGAACATTAATTTTTGACCTTACAAAAACATCAATGACCTAATTCAGCCCACCTTATGAGACCAGAAGAACATCCTGAAGAAACTGGTAACATTAGACTCACATACAGTCATTCAAGACAGCTCCAAAAAGCACTTCTTAGAGCAACAGAACTGGTTTTCCAAAGAGACTGGATTTTGCAGGAGGAAAACTATGTCCCTCCACAAAATAACCACTACCATAATTGCAGCTCACTGCAGAAAGCAAGTGGAGACTTCCAAAGAGGGTTTTGTGGTGATCCCTCCACACTTTGATAGCTTTCTCAGAGCACTTCTTAGGTGGACTTTCATTAGAGGCATAGAGAGAGACAGGTGCCAGCTTTCTCTGCCTCTTCTGAGATATGAACCAGAGGCTGTCAAATAAGGTATGAGGAGAGCAATTTAGGAAGAACAGCAGCCAGCAGTGTGTGGCTGACCTGTGCAATTCCTCTTGGCATGAATGTGTTCTGTGTAGGCTGTAGATTGCAGCTGTAGACTGTTAGACTGAAATGCAGTGACTTTGGAACCCATGGGGACCCATCCCCTCCAGGATCCCTCCTGTCTCCATAGATGCGAGGCTGCAACAGTACTATGTCCTCAGGTCCAGTCAGTGGCTGGGCACACAGACACATGACCAACCACATCATTCAGCACAGAGAACAGTGAGTGCCTTTACAAAACCCATGTAAGCACACACTCCACTCAACAAACATGAACAGCACTGAGGCTCATTTCTATTCTTCCTCTCCAGTTATCAGAATTGAAATCCACTGGTGGAGTATATACACACAGAGTTTGGATCTTGCCAGTAGCTGTTCTTAGACAGACACTGGTGCTTGGACCTGTAAGCCTCTTAGGTTGACAGCCTCTCACTCCAGTGGCTAGCTCTGAGACCTCTCCTATCCACTAGCCAATCCATCTGGAATTTTGCTTGCTGTTGCACTCAGTAGCTTAAAATACAGAGTACACCCACAGAGAGTATAGTTATAAACATGATTTAATAAGGTTATATGATAGACTCTAGAGAGCTGAGGACTCAGTCAGACAAGTATACTGACCAGCCACCCATTTACCCTCAAGCAGATCCTTTTATCCTTTCTATCTACTACTTTCCCATGCTTGTTGATTTCCAATCCACCTTAATCCTTTCCGTTCCCCAGTTTTGGTCCTTCCTGTAACCAATGCACAATAAATCTTGTAATCCATTTAAAACATCCTGTTATGTTTTGAACAAACCAAAAATTCTCTTCCCTCTGCAACCCATAATAAGTCTATACTCCTTTAGGCGATGACCATCTTCAGAATGCATGGCATTGGAAGGAGACAGTGTCCCTTAATGGCTCAGCTCAGCATTTTCTACTGTGTTTCACACCAGGGACAATGGTCTCACCATTCTGCTTGCATGGTGTCAGGAACAGCTAAAGTTTACATACATTCAAAGGAGGAATGGCTGAACTAATGGAGAATAAATTCATTGGAGATTAGCATAGATAACCAGCTCAGAAAGCCCCTGAGCTGCAAGTGATTGAATGCTAGGAGAATACTAAAAGGAAGTATCATATATACTTGTTTTGCTATAAAGTCTTCCCTTGACAGCTGCTTTTGGTTACTGTCCTAAACAAGGCACTGGGGAGATGAATCTTCAGTCTTTTCCAGGATGACTGTTCTTACAAAGCATCACTCCAGCCTTAAGGGCAGTGCAGATCTGTCCCCTCTGACACAAAGGAAAGACTTGGCTGCCTTTGTAACGAGCATTCATCTCTGTCATGTCTTTCTCTACTTTAGTCCTGTTTCATGAGAAAATGTCTAGCCCAAATGAAATTACAGAATGGCAGAAAGAAGGAAGGTCTCATTCATCACATGAAGATACTGGCAAAAGCAAGGAGGAACGGTAAGTCAGAGGGCAGGTAAGAAGCATATAAACTGATTTGGGGAACATTTTCCATGTAGCAGATTTAAGACCAAGCAGTCCAAGCTCTCATTTTTGTGAAATAAAATATGACTGGTCCTCTAGTACATTATTTGCCATATTTTTTGAAAAGTTTATTTTAGCCTTCTTTTACCTGAGGACAGACCAAAACAATATACAAGAAAAAGGCAGAGCAGATCAGGGAAGGTGAGATATTCTGCAGCCTCTGCATCTTTTATCACAAGCTGTTTCTTCTTTTAACATCTCCACTGTGCCTTTCTCATAAAGCATTATGTTTTTCCTCTGAATTAAAACTGAACTATTTGCTGTTTAATGTGAGGGGATTTTATAAAGATTATTTAAGGCACAATTTCTGTTTATGGTCCCAGGGTATATTCTAATCACCCTTGTTTACCTCATATTCCTTTCCTAATTAACCGACAACCTATTAGCATACATTTTTTTTTATCCCAGGAGTATTAATTATACATAATTTATATCATAAGCATTTATTCCTTATCAGTTGGCTGAATAAAACATTTACCTGTTTATAGCTACTTGAGCTTAACACTTTTATACAAAAAACTCACCTGAGACTTCTAATCAAATTATCAGATTTTTAATTTTCTATTACATAATGATACTGTATTAGTCATTGTAGTATTTTATTCCACTCTAGACTAAACAATCATTTAGTGGAGCAGTGTTGGCAGCATTAATTAACCGATGATACATGCTCAGTTGAACAACAAGCTGCAAATAAGAAAAATGCAAGATCAGATAATGTATAGACCTTCTGTTTTAATTGTATGCTGGAGAGCAGTACTAAACCTTGCCCACAACCGTACATGTGTAGCTCAGTGAGTGCTGTGCATCTAAAGGTGGGCTCTGGCCAACAAGGAAGAACTGAACATTGTCACTCTCAGGCTGCGAAGTTCATCACATGGATTTTACCTTTGCCCACTAACACTTAACCATTTCTGAATGCAAGGTACAGAGGAACGAGGTGGAAAAAGGGGCTGCTCTATAACTTCAAGAAAAGAAGTTGACAAAGATACCATGGCAATGAGCTTTACATAATGCCACCAGGGGAAAAAAAAAAATGGGCAAAAAGAAAATGCAGACGGTCCATCGGCAAAGTAAGGTTGATGGCCTTAGCTTAACACACTGTGTTCTTATTGAACTGGTGTCACTTAATTTATCCCAAGCCCTATCACGCCTTGGTTTTCCCATTTGCCTCATTTTTGAGCCTGTCACCTTTCATCTTTTTATTGTCTTCTGAGTGTTTGGGGTTTTTTAATAATCCTTCTGAGGCTTTCTGAACTACTTCATGTTATTCACCTTCCATCATAATTTTCATAAAGTATCTTTTTTTTTTTTCATTTGTTTTTTATTTTCCATTCCCTTCTTACTCCTGTGGCACTGTGACTTTTCACCCTTAGTCTTCAATATGTTTCTCAATGCATCTCCTGGTTCTTTCTCCCCTTCTCTTTGTTTCTGGTCTTCTTTCATATGACTGTCCATATACTCCCCTCTCCCACACCATAGTTCTCTATTTACTTAGCTCTTACTTCATTTGCTATTCATTATTCCCCTGTTCTTTGTTGAGCCATTGTGCTTTAGAGCTCTGGCCATGGATCAGGCTCCATTGTACCAGGCACTACAGAGACACAAAGAAAATCATGTGCCTCTGACCCAAGCAGCCAGATACAAGAGAAGAAACTAGAGGAGATGATTGCTACATCAAAAGAAAACCTTCTCCTTTCACCCCTGCATATAGATTGTTCAATTTACTTTAGAAGGAGGAGAATAAGGACAGTGTTGTTAAACAAAAGTAGACAGGGCTGGAAGCAGATGAGGGTGGGGTTATTTTTGGGAGGGGGGGGAGTAAGAGAGCAACACAGAGAAAAGCTGAAAAATGTAGGCCAGAAATTTTCATGGTGGGAGATCTTTAAAGGCAAGAAGCACATATGAGGACATTGAAAAGACCATACCACATGCATGACACACAGTTAAAATGAGAAATACAGCAACTCATAATGATCCGTTCTGTCTTGGGGTGAGGATTCATCTGACCAACATAGACATCTAAAATCTGAGTTAGTTTATTTATTCCTTCTGTAGTTGACCAACAAAGGGAGTTTCTGGACTGTAATTCATCACTAAAGTAAATGTCTAAAATAGCCAAGTTTGACTACATCTTTAAAATGCATCAACTTGTCCCTTTTGACTGAAGGTGAGCCTGACTCTGTGGAAGTTTAAAGCTAGGCAAAATACATTGTGCAGGAATGTCTGTTCTTGATAATAAAACTGACCTGAGTCCTATTTTTGTCCTTTGTGAGCCCAGCAAACAGAAAACCAAGACATTGCTGGGCCACTCAGGTGCTGGAGGCCTGTAGGAGCCATCTGACCATGCACATAATCAGGTCTAGCAGCAACTCGGGGCTCTGCTGTGATTTTCTCCTCCTTTGTCAAGAAGGCTGGTGACTTTTTGCTCCCAGAAGTCAGGCCAGATCAAGAGGCCCATGTATCTTTTTTATCTTGTCTTAAATCTCAGTGCTTTCTTCTGTAACATACAACATTTGCTAATTTGGAGTCTTCTATCCTGATGTGTCTGGCCTCTTGATTAAGAATACTATTTCTAATTTGATTTTAACTTCACACAATGCTCCAAACATGACCTCCATAAACCTCTAGGCTTGTCAGGAATAGGACTATCCTGGTATTATGAGACATTGTCTGGTATTTGTTACCAGTATCCAATGCCATCAGTGAGTAACACTTCTATGTAAAGCCCTTGGCTGTAACAAGAAGCTGAAGACCTTAGAACATCCTTCTCCTGACCACTTCTACAACATTTTTTTTGGTTTGTTTTGTTTTTAACACCAGTTTGCTTTTTCCTGTCTTAGTACCAGTTTTCTAATGACAAAACCAAGCAGTCAGGCTACCTCCTGAACACTAGTGACTGGTGGTGGAAAATTTAAACAGTGTTTAGAGCAAGACAGTTTCTTTACTTCTATAAATTCATTGAAGAATATGATCCCCAGTGTGCCAGATATCTTCAGGAGTGACTAAAGTGCTCCATGTAGAAGGTGTTTGGCTTGCTACAAGCAGTCTGCACTGGCAAAATCTTTTCCACTCCACAAATATTGCAGAGGTTCAACAATTTGTCTGAATCCAATTCTCCTGTCTGTAGTCAGTACTGAGACAGTTTGTGAATGAGATGAGGGAAGGGAGGAGATGGCCCTAATAAAAAGATGCAAAAATTGCTGTAATGAACAGCTCTGCTTCTTGAGGGTGTTGCCAAGTGCTGCTGAAACAGACTGCTGAGGCCACCAGAAGATGAGAAGAACTTCTCTCACCTCTCACAACCTGTTAGAACAACAACTTAGATACAGATGCCTGTTCCACAAACTCCTCTCCATCTCTCTCCATCAGACAGTAATCACAGAATTGCAGAATCTTGGGACCTCCAGAGATCGAGTCTAGCACCCCACTAAAGCAAGATTCCCAAGAACACATTGCACAGGAATGCAGCCAGGCAGGTTTTGAATATCTCCAGAGAAGGAGACTCCACAACCTCTCTGGGCAGCCTGTTCTAGTGCTCTGTCACCTTCACAGTAAAGATTTTCCCCATATTTAGATCGAAACTTCTGTGTTCCAGCTTGTGCCTGTTGCCCCTTGTCCTGTTACTGGGCACCACTGAAAAAAGTCTGGCTCCATCTTCCTCATACCCATCCACTAGATATTTATAGACATTGATAAGGTCCCCTCTCAGTCTTCTCTTCTCCAGGCTAAATAGTCCCAGCTCTCTCAACCCTTCTTCATAAGAGACATGCTCCCATATAAGAAAGACATAGAGGTATTGGAGGGGGGTACAGAGAAGAGCAACAAGACTGATTAGGGGATTGGAGCAGATGTCCTGTGAGAAGAGGCTGAGGGAAATGGGTTTGTTTAGTCTGGAGAAGAGGAGGCTGAGAGTTGACCTTATTGCTCTTTACAATTACCTGAAGGTAGGTTGTAGAGATGCGGGTGCTGGCCTCTTCTTCCTCATAACTATTGACAAGTTGTGCCAGGGGATATTCAGATTAGATATGAGGAAAAATTTCTTTAGTGAAAGAGTAGTTAAACATTGGAACAGATTCCCCAGGGAGATTGTGGAGTCACCATCCCTGGAGGTATTCAGAAAGCAAGTAGATGTGACACTTCAGAGCATGGTCTAGTGCCCATGGAAGTGTTAGGCGGAAGGTTGGACTTGATGATCCTGGAGGTCTTTTCCAACCTTGATGATTCTATACCTCCAGTCCCCCAATTATCTCTGTTGCCTTCTGCTGGACTCTCTCCAAGAGTTCCCTCTCTCTCTTGAACTGAGGAGACCAAAACTGGACAGATGTGACCTCACCAGGACAGAAGAGAGGGGGAGGACGACCTCCCTTGACCTGCTGGCCACGTTCTTCTTAATGCACCCCAGAACACCATTGTCATTCTTGGCCACAACAGCACATTGCTGGCTGATGGTTAACTTACTGTCTACCAGGAGGCCAAGATCCTTCTCCTTAGAGTTGCTTTCCAGCAAGTCTATCCTTAACATATATTGATGCATGGGGCTGTTCCTCCCCAGGTGCAGGACCCTACATTTGTCCTTGATGAACCTCATTATGTTCTCCTCTGGCCAACACTCCAGTCTGTCCAGGTCATGCTGGATGGCAGTACTGCCCTATGATGTTTCAGATACTCACAGTTTTGTCTCATCAGTAAACTTGATGAGGGTACACTCTATCCCCTCGCCTAGGTCCTTGATGGATATATTAGGTAAGACTGGACCTAGTTATGACCCCTGGGGAAGACTGATGTGTACAGGCCTCCAGCTCAACCCTGCACCATTGATCATGACCCTCTGAGCTCTGTCATTCAACCAGGTCTCAAGCCACCTCACTGTCCACTCATCTAACCCACACTTCATGAGTTTCTGCTTACTTTGTTGGTGACAATAAGGCTTACAGGGCTTTTACAGGGTCCTTCTGATCCTGATGGAGTTTTATTTCTCCTGCCATAGCAACAATGCCTTTGAAGGATCCACTCTGCCCTGCCCAGGCAAACCTACTCAAAATACTGAGGCTGCAGCATTAACACTGATGACACTATCTGGCTTTTGAATACCTTTAATCCAGTTGAAGAAGCCAATGGTGCCCTTGACCCCAAGAGAGTTCACAATGTAATATTTATAAAAATGTCTTCTACTTGTATATTTAATGTACAAAGAGATTTCAAAACCATCAGTATTCAATATAGGCAATTTATGCACATATGTTTAATCTGTACAGTCAGTTTTAAGACTGAGCTGGCTTTTGAACCATGCTTTTACAGCTCTGATGCAACTGTCTCTCAGGAGTAGTGAATGAAGGTAATACTTACAGATGCAGAGCAGAACATCCTCCTTTCAAGAGGAAAGTACAGAAGGTCAACTTCTCCAATTTCAGCTGCTTGAAATTAAGCATCTAGCTCTACAGTGAGGTGTTTATGTGGCTTCATTTGTCCTGAGGTGCAACACATAAAGCTGCCAGGCTTTCAAAAAAGAAAAAAAATCTTGGCTCAACTCCTGTAGAGTAAAAAAACCCTTGAGTAGCTTTAGGTGGGATATTTAATTTTCAGAGTCCTCAGCTACCAGAGTGTTGATTGAAAGATCTCCAAGTTCGCTGCCCCTCAGTGAACACTGCGACTGTTTAAAAATTGATCCTTTGAGTTCTCTTCTCCTTCGCGGGTCCGAACTCTCCAAGGAGCGGAGGCGATACTTCCCCGGGTCGCTGCACCGGT
>VWZY01009522.1:14634-28794 GCA_013399075.1 Chloroceryle aenea
CTTTCCCTCGCTGTCACCCGCAGGATCTTTCAGACTCTGAATATTTCATAAAAAGTAAAAAAGGCCAAGGCTGGAGCATGTGCCTCTTGATACCCAAGTCTGTTCAAACATTGTAAGTGACTGTGCTTCCTAGTACATGTCTTTTAAAAGTCCCAATATAACACAAAACCCACACTTCCAAGCTTCAAAGCCCAGTAATGGAGGAACTCAGAACTGTTCATCATTTTTATCATTGGAACCAGTACTTCAACAGTTTACAGTAGTTGTGTTAGTCTGTGCTCATCTGAGCTTAGATACAATATTGTCTCAGACATGATTATCTGCTCTAGAGCCAAAAGTTCAAAATATTTCAAAAAAAATTCAAAAAGCACATAAAGGCAAACCTGCTTGTGCAGGGAGGTTGGACTCAAAGATAACCAGAGGCCCCTTACAGCCCCTACCATTCCATGATTCTGTCATGTCCTGAAAGAAACTCCACACCTCAAATAATAGAGCTCACTGCTGGAGGAGACAATGCCCTGGCCCAATTCACAGTACATCAAAACCTGCATTGGTGCAAATTAACCTGACCCCATTCAATGAACACAGGCATAAGATACAGGAATCATTTGCTTCCCATTTTGACTGTTCCCTAATATTCTGTGTAGTAAATCAAATATTTATGTTCCAGAATCAAAGCCAAATTTAAAAAAAACATCCTGCAAATTAAACAGTCTTTCAGAATTACAGCACAGTATTAATTAACTCAGTCTATTTCTAATGCTGGGATACTCCATTATACGGAGTACTGAAATACCTTATGATATTCTGGGTGTTCCGATTGTATTTTATGGCTGAAGGAACTTTATTGGTTTTAATATTTAGATCAGCTTCACTTAAAATCCCTGAAGGAAGCATTTGATTCTTTTTGCCTTAAGAAACTAAACTCCACCAAATCAGCAGTTAGCGTATGATGTACAGAGAACCTTGTCTTATGTGACCAAGAAGTAAGAACAGTAGTTGTCACAGGAAATGATCAGCTAATAAGGGGATGTCCAGAAAACATATGCAGCAATTTGAAATGTCTTTCAAAGTCAAGGGTGTTGTGCAATTCATTATTTTACTGTGAATACTGAAATATTTGTTATTTGTCTTGAACAAGTAACTCCTGAAGTGACACTGCTTAAGTGGAAATCTCAACTTCCAGTTTAAAACCAACAACTTTCTAGCCCTCACAGTTGTTGCAAACAGGTTGAATTATGTACCATGCAAGCAGAAATCAGATTATTTTTTTTTTNGCCTGCTGCCCATCGACCCCTGCGGCCCCGGCCCGGGCCCACACAGCCCCAACCTCTCTCCTACCAGCTCCGCGTAGGGGCTTTCCCTCGCTGTCACCCGCAGGATCTTTCAGACTCTGAATATTTCATNTAAGTGTCTCACACTTTTCAATTTTAATGATTACCAAGGGCTTGAGGTTGGTAATATTATATAAACCCAGCCTCTGATAACATTATTTCCCTGGAAAACACTGTGGAAGGTGCACATGGGCATGACAAAAAAAAAAAAAAAAAAAAAATAACAGACCATCCTGTCCCATTATAAATAGCCCTGTTGTGGCTTAACCCAGCAGGCAGCTAAACCTCACACAGCAGCTCATGCGTTTATGAAAGAAGGATGACAGACTGATAGACACAATATATAGGGATGTGATAACAATCCATAGTATACTGACTTTTCAGTAGAAAACTTCCACTATGTTATACAGGTTACAAAGAAAATTAAGCCATTTAAGTACTTTGCCTCCATCCCTCATTTTCTTTGGCTGTTCAGTGCACTATGAATTCTATTTCAGTAATAGATGGAGATTTGAGGTGCTGCACTCTCAGATCATCCAGTTCTGGCAAACTGTTTTCAATGAAAAATGGTAGCAGAACGTGGAAGCTTCCCCTACATCCACCTTAGGACCTACAGGTCCTGTTTCACCCACCTTTTATTATTAATCTTTTTTTTTATCTTTTTGTCTATTCTTCCTTCCTCCCCTGTGAGCTTGGTCCTCTCTCGCTATTTGCTTTTCATTCTTCTATTTGCATAACTAGCAATTCTCAAGTCCTCTGGTGAATTGTTTTAAAATTCCCCACCTCAAGAGCAGCTCTTCTCTTTCTGCTAGCTGCTCCCAGGATCTGGCAGTAGACAAATCTAGAGGAAACAATTGCTTTTAGATAGGCAGTTTTGGATTCCATTCACACAGAAAGGGAATCCCAATAACCACTCTGAAAATTCTGTGGACCTTTCCAATTCCCAATGAAATTTATGAAGACACTCCTAAGCCTAATCCATCAGAAATTTGTGTTAGCAGCTGCTGGACCACAAATGTTTGGCTGCTCTACAGACCACATATGGTAGCTGATGCTTCGATAATGAGTGAGAGATCTCTTGTCCACATCAGCTGTACAGAGCTTAATTATATTTCACCTTGCCCCTTCCCCAGAAACAGGTCATCTACATGGAAAATAAACTGATATCTCTGGACAAAGGATGATGGAAGAGCATTTAGTCATTGCATATATTACTAGAAACAAGGAGAAAAATTAAGTTTCTAGACACAGCTTTTTCTAATATTACCTCCTCTATTGAATAACAATAGTCAAAGGTGTCTCTTTCCACAACTGTTTTGCTGGGATTTTTTTTCAACATTCTCTGGGTAATACATATTTTTTCTCAAACAGATTTTTTCCTTTTTCTTGAAAAGTCACACAATTTACACCAGGAATTTCTGCCTATCCTGATTTCTCTTCCAGAACCACTGAAATTGAGAGTGTTGAGTACATTCCTTTGTATGAATGTATATGAAGCTAAACTAGGGTATTACAAAAAACGGTTCACAAAGCCAGTAGAAAGCTATATATAAAATGATATTCTCATTTCAGATGAAGCCTGAGACAAAAGGGATATAGGTAAACACAGCTGCAACATTTTTAGGCATATAATCAAAGGACAAAAAAAATATTGGAAAACTATGTTAATTATTGTAATTAAATTGTGAACAGTATTGATAGAAAAATATCTTTAAAGTGTATGAAATCAAAATAGATCTTGTAACATATGGCAATTCATTCCAGAGGAAAGATGTGCTTGAACAAAAGTACCAGTTACCTACTTGCTACTTACTGCTAGTAAAAGGTGAAACTTAAGAGAGGAGCAAGAAATGGAAGAAATATTCTTCAGTTCTGGTTCACTGAATCCTCTAGTTTATGAAGAGACAATAAACTAGCATTAAAGCAACAGGGTTTTTTTTTAAATATCCTATGTTAAGACACTTCCCTCTCCATCTGCAGCTCCAATGTCATTCCCTTTGCATATTGTGTTTCTGTATCCTTTTCATTCCTTCCTTATCAGTCTTTCAATTTTGATCTTTTCCTTAATCCCTGTAGATATTTTATCCTTATCTCACTGTGAATGCCACAGAGAGTGAGTGCACACTCAGCTTTCATCTGGACTTGTTTCCACTGGGCTTAAGCACAAATGTAAAATTGTGTTTGTCATTGGAAGACCATGAAGCTCCCTATGAAGTCTGTGCAGACTGGCAAGGACTCCCCATATGGATTCAGAGTAGAAGCCAAACTAGACTGTTTAGTCTTTGGAAAGACGCCATGTCTATGCAGGCAGCCTGAGGCAACTATGGACCTGAAGGAGGTCTTACTCAACTGTTGGTCATTCTATGGAGGGCAACCATGGCCCCACACCAGGTCCTTCCACTGCTTTCTCTTTCTCAGGTTTATGCTTTTTTTTTTTTAAAATAACTGTCAACAAATGTTTGCTCTCCAGAGCCCTTCTATTCATTAGGACCTTCTAAATTAAGTTATAGCAAAGGAAAAGGAATAATTTTGAATCCCAATATGTTAATCAGCATATACCCATCTAAAGACATTAGGGTAGTCTAGGCACTAAAAAGCATATATACTACTCTAATATCTACGCTTTGCCATGGCTCCAGCCATGCAGGAGTAAAAACAGCTACAGGCCTGCTAAATACCCTCTCAAAGTGGGGATTGGATGCAGTGGCCTTGGTTCCACCACTACCAGTGGTTTGCAAGTACAGCTGGTGCCATAGTGCAGAGCATACACTGACCTTCAGCACAGCCTTGGTCCTCTCCTCACTGCTCAGAGGGGAGCCTCTCTGCCTCTTATGGAGCACCCTTCACTCCATCTGGGCTGTGAAACCTTTGTAGCCACGAGTTCAGTGTCAGAAGTGTAGTGGGTTACCTGCTCTAGAAAGTCAGTCAAGCCTTAAAGCACAAGGCAAGAAGGCAGCGGTAGCTCCAC
The DNA here is from genome assembly GCA_013399075.1 of Chloroceryle aenea. Taxonomy (NCBI): domain Eukaryota; kingdom Metazoa; phylum Chordata; class Aves; order Coraciiformes; family Cerylidae; genus Chloroceryle; species Chloroceryle aenea. Next base: position 18,937 of record VWZY01009522.1, read on the forward strand.
AGATTTGAATAGCTACCTGGCAATTGTTTGTAGACATGTTTTCTGGTTTTCTATTTCAAAATTGTTTTTCTTAATTTGTCTTTTGGAGGGAGAGCTGACATCTTCCTTCCACAGAGAAACATTTAATTTTAAGATAATTTGCACATAATACTTTGTTTTTGCATTGCTTCAAGCAGAACAATTTCCCATTAAGATAAAGATGATAATACTGCAGCCACCGAATGGACTGTGCTGGCAGAGCAGATCAGCAGTATAATGACATTAAGACTCAGATTTTTAAAACATTCAAAAAATAAATCAAATTACAAAAGGAAAAAAATGGTCCAAAATTGTCTGAGAATCACGAAGTCACTTGGAGGTCCTTCACAAATGCAGAAGAATTGGCTTGAAATACAGCCCTTAACTGCTCCAGCTGGTCATTACCTGACCACTAAAACCCTTTGGACACATCAGTAATGTTTAAATAATACTCATCCAGACACTGTCTTACACCTTACTTTAGTGGACTGCTGCGCAAATGCATGGTGCAATTAATTAACACTGGGACTAAAACCAGAGTCTACAGCTTCCAAAACAAATGCTCAGCCACGTAGCCAAAAGCACAACTCCAATGGCATAAGCCAATTTACCCTCTGTTTTATTAATCTTCCACAGAGTTTAGAATCACTAAGTCATAGTGGATGTGGCACATCGTGTGATGGACCTTGGTGATCATTTCCTTACCCAGCCGAAAACAATTGCAAGCCAGTATTGTTAATTTGCCTGTCTGCGGTGTTCATTTTACTTCAAATCATATGTAATGATTTGAAATTTGGCAACATACAGAACAGTGCCTGAGCCTAATTAAGATGTCTGTCGGCCTGTATACATGTGTGTGTCTGCTTTCCTTCTAAAAGTCTGAAAATTATTTTTTGGTCTCTGTGTTTCTCATGGCACTGTCTGAGAGCACTCAGTGTGCAGACCTCCAGCTGCCAACATCTATAGTCAAGTAACTTTTGTAGCCACAATTCACCTTCACTTACTTGCAGTCATCTGAAAGTTAAGTTTCAAACATGAGCTGATTGACTGGGATTTCTGTATATTCAACAGACTGATGCAGATACCTCCAAAGGCAATTTGTCCTGTCCTAAGCTTAAATGCCAAAGAGAAAGAGCTCTGAGGAGGCCCATCTGTTTCTGCAGAGCATTGGTGGAGTCTAGACATAACTTTATAAATGAAGACTTTTTCCAGATACCATGAATGACCTGAGAGGCATACCATCCTTACATGCTATTTGGCTTCCAAACAATATCTCAGTTTTGTAATTTCATATTAATTTTCCTTCTATAAATAGGGGCAGATAGAAGAAACTAAGAAAAGTAAATTTCAGGATATAATTTTAATTCTGTTCAAACACTGTATACAGTTTAAGGAAAATAGCCACAAGTAAATTCTAAGGTTAAGCAAAGATTTACTGTTTTCAGTTTTCTATTGATCTTCTTTACATAAATAAATTTTATTGCAATACTGCTTGGACTCTATGCAGCCGTAGGTAAGACCTACTTGTTGGCTTCACTTAGCTCTTCTTGTTCCCTCAGTGGGAGGGGAAAATAATTATCCAGTTGAGAATTTTATTTTCTATTTGTCTACCTTCTAAGAAGAAGTGGTACTAAAGAACAATTTTTTTTTAAGGAACCAAGTATCTTACACGTTTAAATTGATCAAAAGAATGTTTGTAGCAAGATAAGAACTCAGCATTACAACTGGAATTAATTAGATTTCAATACCAGCCTAGTCACCCTAAGCTCCCTTTGTATCTCTTTAGCAGAGAAAAATGGGTGCTTTTTATAGTGTGCTTGATCTGATGTCCTTTAGACTGAGATGAAACCTTGAGCTTTGGAGGGGCCAATATCTTCTCTTGATTACAAAGGAAGCTTATGGTAGCTAAATAAGTTATAGACATCTTCAGTGTAGATAGTAATATTTCATCCCATGAGTCTGGGAGTCATGAAGAATGATCAATGTATTTCATATTTAACCACTTCCTAAATGGATTAAGGCAAATAAAAATAATAGTAGCCACACAAAGGGTTTTCTCAGTCACCATGATTTAAGTTTCTGTTGTTTCCAAATAAGCATCCAGCTCACCAGACATGACTATCTACTTTAGGATGAGCTGAATGGGGTTTTTTGTACTTCACTGACTGAATTGCTCTTTAGGCTTCATTGTCCTTATTGCTCCAATTATACACATCCCACCTCCAATGGAAGTTCAGACACCTGCCTCACATGTGGACAGTGCAATGAGGGGAATGGACCCAAAGCCAACCATGTATTATTGTTAAATGCTCATATTTTGCAGCCCTTAATCATGATCTTAACAGTCTTAAAAGACCAAATCCTACCTACTATCTGGGATTACCTAATATAAATTCATATTGTCTCTTTTATATTAAAAACATTGCAAGATGAAGTTTTGTGTTTATAATACACAGACTAACATGAGAGCAATTTTTTCACCAAGCATGAGCTGGATCTCTGAACATTTTAAATCATCCTACACTCCTTAAAAATCTACCCTTTAAAAAAACCCTTTCTAAACTTGTAAAGTAAAAATGTGACTCTTAGTTCCCACATATTAAGAAATTTACAGATTATTAAATTATCATAATCTGGAAATAATGTTGGTCAGCTGGAACTGTGCAATAATTCCATTTTAGTTCATTTCTAGCCTGCACTTGTTTATAAAGCATCTTGTTTTAACATCTGTTGCTTTCTAGATGTAATTATCACTTCAGATCTTCTGTCTTGTTTCAAAATAATTTTGAGCAAATGGAGGTTGTTTGTTGTCCTTTTTCATTCATAGCTGTATGTAAATGATAGTAAACCAATTTCTTCTCCATTCTATGTCCCCACCTACGCCAGATCTTCTCATTGTTCCATTCTGACAGAACAACAAGATCTAAGTCTTTGTTTCTGCTGTAAGGCTTTCCAGGTTTATTTACAAGACTTGGCTTTCCTTTCTAAGCAGTTCTACCATGCCACCTTTGACAGTATGTATATATGGTATTGATTTTATCACTATAATGTTAATAGGCACAAAACAGGATATTAAAATGTTCCTGGTAAAAGACATCTTTGCTAATAGAGGTTGCCTGTTGCTCTATACTGGCAAACTTGTTTTGTGATAGTAAGATCTCTTCTCATAGGAGGTTTCACTGGCACCTGTAATGCATATTTAAGGCAAATGCTCCCAACATTCAAACTGCTTTGACAATATTCCTGAAAGTTGTGTTAGGGTATCTGCAGAAAGCTAGGGAGAGAGGAGAAGCGAGGGAAAGAGTTGTCTGGATTTCTATCTAGCACCTACTCTAGAGCCCTAAAAACATCTACAAGTGCCCAGATTTCTTGAGAACATGAGACAGTCTTGGAGCAAGTAGAGGCCATTTGGCTCATCACATCTCATTCCCTTTTCCATCTACACTATGATGTCTTCTAATTGTTTTTTTAATGACCTCCGTGGTTTTGCCTTAACTGTCTTGCCTGCTAAGCCATTCCACACATTTATGATTCGCTGCTTGAAAAAAAATGCTTCCTGACATCTGTTCTGAATTTGTTTTTCTTTAATTTTCATTTATGCCCTCTCATTCTATCATCTGTGTTGGTCTGAAAATAGGAACCCATGTTGACATTTTCTGAACCATTTAAATTTTATGTTCTTTAATTAAAAACTCCCTCTAGATGGAAATCTAACCTGGTATTAGAGAATATAATACTTTATTTAAACAAAATATTACTTTTATAAACATAAAAATTCATTTAAGTGTATATTTAAAATTCTATACGTCAGCTCATTAATGTCTCCTAAGGAGAAAATTCCAACATTTGCTAAGGTTCACTCATCAAGAGGGCATGAAGTCCACTAAAAACACTAAGAAGTGCCAGGACCTAAGATTTTTTTCCATTTATTTTTGGTTTTGGTTAGTGGGTTTTGTTGGTTGGTTGGTTTGTTTTTTTGTTTTGGTTTTTTTTTTTGGTTTTTGTTTGTTTGCTTGCTTTTTCTATGACAACCTTTTATATTATGTTAAACTACAGTTTTTGCTTAATCAGATTTTCACATTAGAAATCCAGGTTTCAAGAAGTGCTAAACATTTACCTTTTCAAAAATATCTTCAAATTTATGTTCAAAAATATCTTAAAGAAAATCTCAGTTTGGGCTGCCACAGATTGGAAAATCCTCCAAGTCCCTTTTAATAGAAGGTAATAATTCCCTTTTAGTTTGAGAGCTATCAGTAACTTTAACATTAGTGGGCTATTCCAAGCTCAAGACCTTTACCCTATGTGCTGTGGTGTATACTGTGAATTTATTTAGGATCATGTTCAGTATGTGTTTACTTCCTTCTCTTAATCCATCCTCTATTTTTTCATTCAGTACTTTTTGCAATAGCTTCTGCAGAACAATAAGTGAAGTGTCAAGATGACCCAAATGCTCTGAAGTTTCACCCACCACAGCCAAAACCAGTATTATCACTAAAAGTGATTTTCATTTTGACTATTTGATGTATCTAATGAACAAATTTCTTATCATTTTTTCTACTTGGAATTCTCAAGAAAACCTTTCATGCCATAAGTCTTAAAGGAGCACTGCTTGTTCTAGCCTTCTCTACAAGCAGCCCCCTTGGGAAGGACCAAAGTAATAACCCAAACTGTAGTTGAAAAAAAAACATGGAAGATCATGAATGCGCTTTCTCAAGACTTAGTGGCATTTTAATACCTCTGAATTCTATTAAGAAACAGTACACTAATAGATAGATTCTATAGCAAAAGCTTACAACGACTAAAAGTACAGCTATTCTTATTAGTACATTGAATACATAAAGAGGAGAAAAAAGTCAAGATTGTAAAGCTTAAAAAAATTGAATGAGAAATATGACCATTCTGAATAATTTTTCTTCTGTTACTTGTCACCTAAATGCCGACTTTAGTTCTTATTAATTTCAGTAATATTTCTATATATTTCTGAGAATGTAAGTGATTTGTGAGAAAGGAATCAGGTCCTGACACTTGCCTGAGCCTGTATACACCATGGAGAAGTACCCCATGTTCTTTCAATAAAGATTAGAAGTAGCCCCAAAAGGCAAAGGACAAAGCACCTGCCTGAGGGCTGTGGGTGAGAAAAAGGGCAAATACTAACTCCTCCCAACCAATTTAAGCAAGAAACCTTTTCTGCTTCAGTTTAGCACCTTTCTGCTTAGACTTCATCATCCATCTGCCAAAATCTCATTGCCTTTCTTTTTTATCTTACCAATACTCTGATCTTTTATGCCTATGTTCTAAATGTGTGTTCTGATGAGGTCATGTATTATTACCCAAGCAGGTAACAGGACGCAGGAGTTTCTGTGTACCATGTCTGAGTGACATATATCCTCTGGTTTTTTGTAGTTTCTGCTGCTTTTGGGGCCAAGTGCCTCAACTGAGCCTGTATCAGTGGAATTTAGAGCAGTTTCAGAAACTTACAGAGAAACAAAAATATGCAGAACCAGTTTAACAGAATGAGAAGCAATAGCCATCTCGACAATTTTCCAGTGTAATTTGGCTTGGTGCTTATGCCTAAAATTCATTTTGTTAGAGTGACTGATCTTCAGTAGAACTGTGTAATGAATGGACAGCTAGGTTAATGTCAATGTGCTGTTAGAGGCAGAAGCCAAAAATTCTCTTTAATGTCATCTCATTAGGAAGCCCTCGTGTAAGGATCTTTCTCAGAATACTGTGAGAATCTGTGCGCCAGAACTGGTGGGAGGGATCCTCCAGCAGCTGCCAAACATGACATTTCTGGACAGGCTGCTGAACCCTCAGCAGGTGACATCTGTGAAGCAGCCTTTCATCTTCCTGTCTCTCAATGGCTGGATACCTGCATGGGGCAGGGATCCCAGAGAGGTTCTATGAATGCAGCCTGTCTCTTTCTCCCAGCTGGGTTTCCACAGCCACAGGCTGAGGATCCCAGAATTTGAGCTTCCAGTGTCAACATCTGCTCTCAGAGCCTCTTTTGTCCATTTCTCTCTTTATGTGCTGACAGCTAAAGCCTGGTCCAGCCAATATAAACTGTCTGTAATCAACAGAACACAATCTACTGACTGTTTACAGATTACAAGCAATAGGTTTTGGTTTGTTTTTTTTTTTTACTTCTGCAATGTATTTAACTGAACAGGAGAGTGATGAACCAGCAGAAAGGATTGAGAAGTTCAGAAAGTTTCAATTCCTGTAAAAAAAAGTAGAAGCTTCAAAGCATGATCTGAGTGAAAATTTATTTACACATAACAACATCAGAAGCATCTAAAATTTTCAAGTATTGATGTAACACTTGTGGGTTTCTTTATAGGCTCTGCTGATAAATGAACTATTTCCTGATATGGGAAAAATAACACAAAACTGAAAAAATAGAAAAATGGTTTATTTTCCTTTCCACAAATACACCAAAAAGGCAAATGTTCTTTTAACATGTAATTTATTCATCACAATTAATGTTATCACAATGATTACCAAATGAATTGCTAATCGTTGGCCACCCTGTTTTAAAGTGTTACCTATCCATCTGGCTGTTTTGCTAAAGGTACTTTTCACAACATATGTTTCTTTTGGCTCTTTGAGTGCTACTAGCAAAGGCATAGTCACCTGTCAGAAGGACATTCAAATAAATAATAAGAAGAAAATTGCTTAAGAGTATTTCTATGTCTTTGCTAAATACTTCTGGTTTACTTTTCTTTATGAAGTAAGCAAGTTTTTACCTCAGTGCTGGATAAACGTGGGAGGGAAGATTATTACTTGTGGCCAAACGATAAGGATAGGAAACATGAGGTCTGGATAATTTTCTTATTTCTGCCACAGGCAACCTGTTCCCCATGTTCATAAGCCTTTCAAAACAGAAAGAGAACCTAAGTAAGCACTTAGGAGTTGAAATGTCATTCAATTTCAAACTGAATTGGAGTCCTAAATCATCTTTAAATAAATCAACCACAATCACTAGGATTTTCTTGTTTGATGTTTGTAAAATGAACATCCCAGCAAGTCTTTAACTGTGATAACTTAATTATGGCTATTCATAATGTACATTGGGATCCCTCGACTAAAGAAGCTCAGTAATTAGGAGGTCTGGCCATCTTAATGAAGTTCATCCTGCTGACACTGGTGAAACAATAAGATGACATTTTATGCTATCAGTTCAGTTATTAGTGTCAAAACACATACAATAGTTGATGTGGACATGGCAGTGCTTGATAGGGAGCATTGCCCTGTTCATCAAGTATGATCTGTGCATAGTTCAACACCTGAACTGGTCTTGCTTTTCAGCAGAGGCAATTTACCTACACCTCTGCACCTACAGCCTATCTCAACAGTAACAGAGAGTGACAGTGAAGACCTGGCTCATAACATGATGAAAGGATAGAAGGCTGAAAAGGGTACACCTTATAGAGCAAGCTGTGATCAGAGGTGTCCTCACTACAAGAAAATAGTGACTGTCTACCTTATTATAATTTAGAAAACAAGAATAAACACCTGGATGATGTATGCAGGTGAAAAGAGATGACATATGATCCGACTTGTAAATAATTTAATTCTATGTTGTGGCTGGAACAGTCACAAAGATAAATACCATTAAAATATATATAAATATGTAAACATAGGTATTTAGAAATTAAATTAAAATTGCAAGGACATCTAAGTTCCTGCTTATATATTTGGATCATGAGCATTTCTGAGTAAGGACTGAGTCTTTGTATGTGCACAATGCATGGGTGAATGTTGGATAGTATGTTGTGAATACTGTAGCACAGAAATACAAGTGATAAAATAATAGCTATACCCTTAGCTGCTTAGTTGTAACTTCAGACCACTATAATTAGGAAGTAATCTCCCAACTAGAATTTGGATACAACATCAATTATATCCTGAGAAAATTTCCAAAGCACTATAATGAAGAGAAGAGCTGAAATATCTCTGATTTTTGCCAATCTAAAAAGTCACTATTGCTCACAGTAAAGCAATAGCAAATAACTGAGAAGATAATACAGCCACTCTCTGGGTCATCATCCCACACTTTCTAAGGAGGATTTGGTGTCACATACTGAAAAAAACAGAGAAGAGCAACAGATGTTCCTAATTTCAGTACTACGTAGAACACATACGTTAAAGGATAAAGGTATATTGCTACTTTTTTTGGCAATTATATCATGTAGGAAGCTAAGAAAAGTGGTTTTGTCATAAACTTTATATTGGGGTATCAGCTACTGAATGATAATAAATAAATATCATCCCCCATAAATGTATACACCTCAGTCAAGTCATCTCTTTTATCTCTATTTACATTAACTACATCTATTCAGTTACACATCTCTCTTAAATTTCCAGTTCACAAAATCAATATCCCAGTAAAGCACCTTCTCATTTAACAGATTCTCTGGAGAGCACAGAGAGTCTTTTGCTTAGTGTTCACCATCATGAAGGCAGGGGAACCACTCACTTATGCCTGAAATTCTGCTTTTCAAAAACTGTTGTGTTAAAATTACATCATCTCCAGTTCTTAGAGATTCTTGGAATCAAAATGCTCTGATTTCTTGCAGATTTATTTTCCTAATGGCAGGTATACAATTATTTTGTCACTTTGAAGTGCAGAACATCAGTGAAGGAATTAAAAAGAAAAAAACAGAAAAAAAAACAAAACAACCCACAATCAACCTGGAATGGAGAAAAAACAAATGAAGAACAAAATTATCAGGTGTCCAGGATACTAATAAACTGCTTGTTAAAAAGTGCTAGTTAGTGAAGAATGTTCTCTGACCAAGGACAGGAATACCAGTTGAGATACGTCAGCCTTGAACAAAACATCTTTGAATTTATTGGCCAAATGCATACATATTTTTCAAATACTTTTTTGTTTAGTTTGGTTTGGTTTGGTTTTTATAAGTTATTGTAAACAAATTCATTTGTATGATAATCTTTGTGGAAATAATGATACCTTCCATCTGATTCTAATTTACTGTCAGAAAAATGTCAAGGAAGGAAGGACAGAATCTTTTAATGTTTATTTCTGCTGTTTGAAAATGCTCTAAAAAAGGCAGTGACTCTGGTGGGGGCTCTTTGATGGAAGTTTTTATGAAGTTAATGTTGCAGAGAGATGGTTGGAAGCCCCCAACAAGTGGACTGTGGTGTGTCGAATGGTCAAACGATTCCATCTGTAGTTAAATCTGCTACTGGAAGCATTTATCAACCTCCCAGTTGTTTAATTTGGGATCCTGCTGCTCCTGCACTCTATCTGAATTTTGTCATTTGCCAGAACAGCACCCTTTTTAGGTTTGGAAAGGAAAGCACAACCATACAAGCATTTCAGCTGCTTCAGATACTCTGTTCAGAAACCAGAAAAACTGGAAAAAAAAAAAATCTTATAACTTTCCTCATACAGTCATATTTTAGGTAAGTGAGGGGGTTTTTACTGGGGGATTCTTTGGTAACTTTACTGACAGTGTTAAGTAAACTTCACTAACTTCATTCAAAGCCCAGGTGTTTTTACTAGAGGGACTCAAAGCTGGGCTGCAAAAGGGAGCTATCCTCTCTAGAACTTGTAAAAATCGAAACCCCTATTTTATACCTTCATCCTTCTTCTCCAAACAGCTCAATCCAGCAGCCCAAGACAACATATTTAATGCCTTGTCCTCCTCTCCCTAGCTTTCATCTGCACCTTTTTTCTAGTTCCACTGCAAGGGGACAGTTTATGCCCTCAGACCATTTATTCTCTGTGCCTATCAACTTACCACAAGACTGCAGCTGAGATATTACATTCATTGACTTGAATAGAGTTAACAACTCTTTCTTTTGCACAAACAA
>VWZY01009522.1:31724-79971 GCA_013399075.1 Chloroceryle aenea
CAGGGCTCTGAGCAACCTGCTCTAGTTGCTGATGTACCTGCTCCCTGCAGGGGCATTGGACTAGATGACCTTGAAAGGTCCGTTTCAACCCAAACCATTCTGTGATTCTGTGAAATCTGATAATAAAGTTCATTGCTATGGTGAATTTGCCCCAGCTAACACCAAAGCACCAACTAAACTGCTCTCTCACACTCCCATTCCCCCCTTCGCCTAGCTGGACATGGGAGAAGATAGAAGAACGAGAGCAAGAGATTTCATGGGTCAAATCACTTGCCAAGTACTATCATGGGCAAAACAAACTTAACTTGAGGTATTTAATTTATTGCCAGTTCACATAACTATTTAATTACTGATAACAGCAGTGAAAAAAAAAAAAAAAAAAAAAAAAAAAGACAAGCATTAAAAGACTTAGGGGAAAAACATCTTTTCTTCCACTTTCCCAGACTCAGTCTTTAGACTTCTTTCCTCATTCTTTTCTTGTTTCCACTTCACTCATTCAGTTCAGACTCTTCTCCACTCTCATTAGTGACACAGTTTACACTCAATCCCCAGAAACGCCAGAGGTGGGGGTCAAGGCGTAATGTTTTATCTCTTTTTTTATTACTCTTTTACTATGCTCTGCTGTTGGCTTTCCTCAGGCCACAGTCACATTGTCTGTGTACCCACTCTGCCATGGAGCACCCTCACCTCTGACTTTGGTGTTCCCTCTATTGTTTCTCGTTCTTTTGTTCCCTTCTCCTCTGTCTCTGCTCTTCTGCCATTTCTTACATACGTTTTTACAAAGGTGCCACTAACTCAGCTGGTGGGCTCATCTGTGTCCTGTGGCAGGTCTGTTTTGGAGATAATGATTGTATTTGACATAAGGCAGCCCTGTTCCCTTCTCCCAGATTCCACCCCTACAGTCCTCCCAGCTGTCAAAACTTTGCCAGTTATACCACATACAATTACAAAGGCAATGAACTCTTGTAAGTTAACTATGAAAAAGTTAGATTTATGCTTCCACGAATATATTTTATGGGAACATTAACCAGTGTCACAGGAGAGAGAAGACTGAAACTACCCTATACATTGCCTATATGTGCAAGGATGCAAATAAGGCACAGAAACTTCCAACCCCCAGAGATCTCTTGTCAATGGGTAATTCCTTTTCTTCCAGATCAGAGACTCTTTCCCCTAATGTGCAAGAATTGCTGTAAGACATGGTGGCATCTTGTCCTGTTTGCAGTTACTCAGAGCTGGCCTTGTGTGGAAGAGAGCTAACTGACTTACAGAGCCTGGTCTCATAAACTCAGGGAAGTTACACATGAAATTAAACTGACTCAAGTCATCAGTGCTAGAAAAGTGCTTCTATTTACTTCAGTCCCCACATCCAGTTGTTTTCCTAAAACAACTGCCATGAAGCAACTTTTATACTAGAAATGTTCCTTTGGGCCACCTTTTCTTCCATATCTCTACTGCATCCTCTTTCAACTCCAATCCTGTGTATCTGATGTGTATACTATGGGAAATTATTTGTGTCCCTATGAGTCTGGCACGTCTGCCAGTCTCAATGTACTTTAGAATAGGCTGTAAATTTACTTGCTTAATTTTCAAACATAAGAATAATTAGAAAGTCAGTTTTCAATGAAACCTGAAGTAATTTGAATTTTCTGTTCTATTCACAATATCTGTATTTATCCATTGCATAGCCTCATACGAGGAGCCTGGTTTACAGTGCAATATCATCCTTGGCTCAAACTCTGGTTAAGTAAAGGAGTGGAAATGAAGACCCATTTCCAGCTTCTGTTTAAAATGAAAGCATTAGCACTGTTGCAAAGAGAGATTATTGCAGCTTTGTAACTGTGGGAAGAGCAATATAGAGTAAAAGCTAGATAGCCCATATATTAGGTGCCCCAAGACAGAACCAATAAGTGGTATAAATGCATTCTATATGGCCTTTTGTAATTAGTAATGAAATGCCTGAAATAAATTCAAAGCATTGCATGAAGTCAGCTTTCCCTAGAAAACCTATTTTCAAATGGTATCATACTTCAGCATTCCTCAACTTTGTGAGTTCACAGCATCTGCTGCTTAAATATAACAGCACATATGGCAGCATCATTTTGGAAAGCAATGTAAAAAAAGACTGAAGAAACTATTATGAGGACTGCTGTCTTGCTCTTGTAGCACAATTGCAATCTTGTGTTCCCATACGGCACCATCGGAGAAAGAATGTGAACTTTAAGTAGGGTAGATAGGGTCAAATACTGTATAATAAACTGACTCAAATGTTTCCTTTATTAGTTCCAAACTAGTTTAGTTCCAATATAGGTCCTGACTTTTTTACTTGGGACTAAAGAAGGTGCTTCAGGTTTAGCATGAGCAGAAGTGTTGGTTTGAAGCCTAAATCAGCATTCATGCAAATCCCAGCAAATGCTGACGTTCTGTATCTGGCAAAACAAGTGTATAATTAATTTGTAGATCATCATACACTACTTTTGTGAACCGGTATCAACATCTAGCTATTCCACCACTGGGTAAACATGTGGCTTTTATCAATTAATCACTTTTTTTTTTTCTGTCTGACAGTACTATAGTAGAGAAGAGTTGTGTCTCTCAGGGGTTAGCACATTCAGCTGGAATTCTACTGATTTTTCAATATTGAGGGAGTTTTATAACATAAAAACAATGAGTGGAGGCACAGCCTCCACCCAAAGGGAGAAGTGTGCTCAAGAGGTTTATGAAGATGCAATTCTTTCATGAATTCCTGGAAATACTATTTCACTTTAGTGGTATTAAAGCATGGTATTATCCCCTTTTGAGTAAACGTGTATCTTTGGGTGAATGTGGAGGAAGCTGACCCATGTCTTTTCTGAAAATATAAATATCTATGGCCACTACACAGGGAAAATGCTACCTTTCTGTCACTAACCACTCAGATTAAATTTCAGGGCTTTGGGGATGTAGTTTTGGAAGAGGACAGTAAATAGTGGTTCAAGGTCCTAAACGAGCTGAGCACTGAATGTTTACTGCAACCAAGCAGGACAAATCTGTCCTTTCTTTTGGTCCATGGAATCCTGTTTGATTTGTCCTGTGAAGGCTGACTTGTGTCCTGACATAGCAAATGAGTGCCCAAGGAACATAATTAGTATCAAGCAAACTGCACAAGGAAAGTTACTAAGAATTTGAAGTAGTTATGTACCTTCTCTGATGTTATTCACCCCTATAATGCAAAATCAGTAGTGGTCAGTGGAACTCCTTGTAAAAAGGCATTAGAGAGCTTAGCAAGTTGTCAAAAAGAACTGAGAACCAATGAGGTTCAGTGGCAACTACTTTTCCTTGTTTATACTTTTTCTCTTGAAAAGAAGTTAAAATTACATTATTTCATTTATTACTAGGTTATTTTTAGGTTATTATTAAGTAATTTGTAATATAAAGAATCCCAGTGCAGCAGAACAGCACTTCATGTAATTACTGGCATGTTCTTTTTCAAAACGCACTATATTTCCTTGTCTTTCTGTGACAGAATTGCATTAGAAAAAATGATCTCCCCATTGCTGCCAAAAAGAGTCCCAATTTTTACTACTATAAATGCCATGATTGAAGTATGGTTTCTTTAAGAACTATTTCTCACTTGCTGGTCATCTTCAGATTGAAGTGATTTATCTCAAACTGACGTTTTTATCTCCATTTATAACATATAGGTTTATCCCATAAAGTGAGACTTTGAACAAATCTGGTAGTCATTGTCAGCCTGTAAACTAAAATCATCAAACAATCCACTCTGGAGATTCAGATTGCACTGTAATTGGTCCAGAATTTGGTCTGCTATGCAAGAGACATACAAATTACAGTATAGTTGTAAAGAGGTCTGTACCTCATGATTTATTCCGTTAGGCATTATACATAGATGAGACACTCTAGACCTCCAAAAAGGATTTGTTTGCATATCATCATCCCTGCATCTTTTGATCACATATGGGTAGAGAAGGATGTATTCAGTGTTTGTTTCCTGCTTTGCTATATAAATCAGTACCCACTTGAGTAATTCTCAAGAACACAGGACTAGGACCACTTTCTGATAGAAAAAAAATACTGAAAAACTGAAACTGTTTAACTAATACATCTTCAGAAGATAAGTTTAAAGCAGTTATTAGCATACAAATTAAGATTTTTGCTTCAATAATGGTTAGAGGAAATCATAACATGTCTTAAAGGAGCTCAGTATGTTTTGGGGAAATATAAAGAGCTGAGAATATTTTAGACTGCTTTTCCCTTTTTCTTTTTTACTACTTCACACCTCCTTCCTTTGATATATGGAGTTTGTTTTTTATGAATACAAAACCAGGAACTTCATGCTGTGACCCAGATTTCTATCCCATCACATACATTCCCCTGTGCATCAAGTTTAAAAGCTAAAAAGGCCTACAGTTTTGCATGAAATTTGCAACTTGGAATTTTTTTCCTCCAAGTTTTTTGATTTTTTGAAAATGAGTCATTTTGTAGCAAAGGAAAAAGTTTCAGGGGGAAAACGGATCTTTTCACAACTAAGACATCTACAGAAAAATGTCAAGACAAATCCTGTGTTATAGACAAGGAAAACCAGCTATCTAGATACCTAATGTGATAAAGAAAGGTTTATCACCACTCTTCTGTCAAGCTCTGTAATTTCTCTGGGCTTTATTGTGTTGAAGTTAAAAGGCCATTACACTCCAATGTACTGTTCCAGAACAGATAGAGACTTTGAGACTGGGTTCAACAAGGTAAAGAGATTTAAAGCAACTTCAAGCTGCGATAGCAGAGGAGGCAATAACTTAACACAAAATAACAATAAGAGGTTGTACAGAATGTCTTTCTTTAAAAGTCCATCACTTCTGATTTTCCCCTAGCAATTTTCTTTATTGTAGGCTCTTTTGATTTCTCTCCTACTTTGTGAATGGCTATAATTGTCATCTCTCTTCTGAAATGCTACTGCATTATTGGTAATGAGTTGATCCTGAAAATTTCTGGGTATTAAATATTTTTCCTTCTAAAGGATGAGCTCTGCAAAGTTTTTCAACTGTTTTTTCAGAAATAGGTACATGAAATAGCAATCATAACCCCATACATGAAGTTTTATGTCATCTTTTCCTAAAAGACACCAAAAGACTAAATATGGAATCAAATTTTATTTGAATGGTCTCACGGTAGCAGTCTTCTATTTATCTCTAAGTTTATCTTTGGTTCAGAATGTGAACAGTGATGATGACTGAATAAAAAATCTCAGGAATTCCTTCAAGAAATAGAGTCTGTACCTTCAGTATGAAAGAAAACAAATCAATATTTGTTTTGATCAAACCATAACAATACATTCATTCCTTATTTTTAGGGATGGGGATTCTTCCATGTGTTGAAATAAAATTTCCTTCTCTGTAATGCCTCTTTGCTTTTCTTTTAGAAAACAAACATCTTGGTAGCTTTCTTTACAAAGCAATCTTTTACAGAACAAAAGGTTAGACTTTCATGATATGCCAGTTTACCTAATTTAACTTGGACTTTTTAATACTTTTCAAATTTGCAGAAAAGAAAGCAGGGTTTGAACCTGTCAAATGAGAGAATCACATTGCCTCAAAGACAACTGCTAAAGACGATCAGCAGTTTAGGATGAACATTAAAATTAGTGTAAAAACTGGTCCCAATCTATAACTTTACTAATTACCAGATTTAGGTCTCTACACAAGTCAAATTCTCAGAGTCATTTAGTTTTGGATTTAAGCTTAATCTCTGTTTGCCACAAATGTCCCTTGTCAATAATATTTCTTTTTGTACTACACCCATATATTAAGCTGATGAGAACTTTTTTAGATTTTATGCAAAATAGATTTGCTTCCAAACTAGTTAGACTGCTCTTCCTTGGACAAAAGAATAAGTATATAATAAATAATTGTTTCTCATAAGTGATAACCATACATTGTCAGAACCCTGAATATTGCAAGACTATTAGGGCAAGAACACCATAGCAGCATTCTGCTAGGAAAGAAATCTACATCCTGCTTGTTTGGGTAATAGTTCTTCCATTAGAGGCAATATTAGAATTTCAGCTTTTGATCTCTCCTTGTGGACTCCTTAAAATCCAAGCTGTGAAACAGCAGCTGATGCTTTACATACTATCACAACAGCCAGCAATATATGAAACCTGGAAATGGCATGCAAGGGAAATTAATGATGGGCTCTTATGGGATATACAGTAACTCATGTTTGCATTACACAACGTACAGCAAATTAAAGCTTCCTTTCCTTTGTTGTGCTTGTGATAGAGCAAATAAACATCAAGCAGCAATGCAGAATGGCAATACCTGAGATCACTTTTAATTGATAGAAAGTGCAGGGAAAAAATAAACAGACTTTTTTTATCAATAGCACAGATCATGCACACAAAGTTACACTGATCAGTAGACAGAAAATGAGCTCTGCGTCACCATTGCTAGCCTGAATAATAGCATATGGTACAGCAGATCCATAACAGCAAAAGCCAAAGCTAGATTCTGAAACGCTCATTTATCAAAATAAATACTGCTAAAAGCACAACAGTAACATCAACGTATTTGTTCCTTTTTTTGTGTGTGATTTTATTGTATTTTTGCATATGATTACAAATAGAAAGCCAAAGATTACTTTTTATTTCACAGGGGTTATCTCACATGTATTTTATCTCAATGCAAATTAATTCATGTGGCTAAAGGAACAGGGCATTGTAAGTACAATGAAGAAAGGGTAAATCTAGGGGCTTAGTATTTATTCTTAAAATACCATGAGTTACACAGTGTGTGGTATTTCAGCTTAACTTTGACAGTCAAATTCCAGTGATTTATGTTTTATATTTTGTTTTTAGGTGCTTTCATGCTGAATAGAAATTAAGTTAATAGAAATTAAATTTTCTGTGGATTGTCTATGAACTGTGAGAGCACTTTAATTAGTTTATCTAAGTGTACTGTCAATTTCTATTGCATGATCATGTCTTTAATTAAGACCAGCATCAGACACATAAGCTTAATTAACAAAAATCTATATATATATAAAAAAAAAAAATCAGATGCTTCCTCACATAAATCTCAAAGCAACAGAATATGTATCACTTCTTTGAAGTAAATTAGGGTTTCCTGGGTGAGGTCTTCTGAAGCCTTCCACATTGACTTGCCTTAGTTTCCATTCACGTGAACAGATGCTTAGATAGGCACAGGTGAAGGTTCTGTCACAGCAGTCCCAACCTCAGTGAGTTATGTATATTAATCAAGAAGCCTCAGAATGGGGTGTTTTTAGTATTCTTGTTACTACTATCAGTAATACTATTTTTACAACTGCTCTGTAAAAAACTGTTTGGGTTTCTTGATTTAAAAAAAAAAACAATAAAAACAACAAAAAAACCCAAACAACAACAACAAAACTATGACTAGCAGATATGAGCTAAAGCTCCTTTTGAAGGTTGTGCTGCAGCAACTATGAGACTGTAAATGCATTATTGTTTGGGTTTTTTTCTGAACAATGGCACAGAATGGCCAGTGAAAAGTGTCTAAAAAAGTTTACCAGATGCAATTTAGAAAAAATGTCCATGCAACACCAGGATTTCTGTCAATCATTTTGAAGTCTATTTCAAGAGGAAGATTAAGAGGTCGGGACACAATCTTGTATACATATGTATAAGTGAAAAATACTGATCTTGTCTATCTGAACTCCTATACTGCCACTCCATCTTACTGGACAACACTGGTAATGGTAACAAATCACCATGCAGACATGTAATCAGGACATGCAGGTTTGTAGTACCATGTAAAGACCACTACATGGCAGTCAGTCCATAGCTGGCACCCTAAGGTGGCTTCAGAGTGATAGAAGAGGACCCTGGCTCAGCTTGTGTTGACCCCAACTGTTGTCCCCTAATTTTGTCTCTCATGAAACATTGAACACTAAGAGCATCCACATGCCTCCTCCTGGTGGAGTTCCTGACAGTTACCCAAGGTAGCTGTCAACTAAGCTACTTTTCAGATTAGAAATAGTACAGTTAGTTTGTGGGGTGCCCTGTTTAAAGCTGACCACCCTATTTAAGAGGAGTGCTTATTACCTTGGATTGCCAAATTAATAAAATGACACTTCTTTTAGGTCCAAGAAGGTATCTTTGCACTTGACTGTCTATCTCCTGTCCCACTGCTCCACCGACACATACTCTGGTTATTTAGGGCAACAGGTACTGCCAATATTTTATTCTCACTGCAGCAGAAATTGAAGCACCCAGGAAATTTTAATGACTGAAATAGTGTATTTCAAAAGATGGGTACAGCTGAAACAGAGGGGAGGAAGAAGGCAGGGGTTGAGAATATGAGGCTTTATGTCTATGCCTAGACTAGCAAATCAATACCTTTGACTTTCTGTGCATCTATTCCTTCGTGTGTGATCTCCCTGGTGCCTGTTCTTAACCTCTGTCACAGCTGTGCTGGAAAAACTCTACCCTGAGAACCCCTGGATATCATTTATTTTATGTTGCATTTATAATCTGTCATAGGGTATTTTCATAACTTAGATTACATAGAAAGAATTAATATATATTTAAGCTCTGTCTAAAGCTGTATGTTTAAGGTACAACCATCAGTTCAATAAATCTGTCAGAACCAACACTTGACACTACTGCTGCATCAAAAAACTAAAACTATCCTACTCTAAATGATATTCAAACAGACCAAATGATCCTTTTCCTGTTTCAGAGCAGGAATTCAAACCTTATTTGTTCAGGATGTCAAGTTGCTGGCAAAGTGTACTTGGCTTGGCACGCTCTAAATCCTGTACTTAAAATGAATCTGATACCTTTTGAGTAAAAACACTCTGCCAATTTTTAAGGCATACACAACTGTTTTAAGAGACACTAATGGTGCATTAACTTAAAGGTGTCACTAGTCACAGAAGAAAAGCAAAACTAGTCAAATGATTTTAAAGCACTACAGGCTGGTCTGGACATTAGGACATTAGAATCATAGAATCATAGAATAGGCTGGGTTGGAAGGGACCTCAGAGATCATCGAGTCCAACCCTTGATCAATTACCGCCACAGTCACTAGACCATGGCACTGAGTGTNATATCTATGCAGGACTGGTTTGGATGTGAAGATCCTAGGGTATGGCCACTATGCAATATCCAGACATTTATCATGTAATATAAATGTCAGTTCAGTCTAGTTCAATGCCAGTCTTCTCCAGGAGCAGCAATAAACTCCCTCTCTTTCTATCTCCTAAATTAGAGATTACCATAAGCAAAAATTATCCAAACAACCTGTGTATGTTCACATACTTATACACACATATTGCTGCACAAAGAACATTTACAGTCATATACTGAATTGCTCCAAAAGATGTCAGTTAAGATTTTTCTTAAGAAAAACATGAAAAAAATGCTTAACTTTAGACCTATGCACTGCCAATAGTCTGTATAAGAGTTAGTCCTCTTAAAATCCATCAACTTGAGTTTCCTACATAGCCAATAGAAATAAAAAGGCATTTTTATGGTGCAGTTTATCCAATCTGTTCTAGATGTCTGTCTGAGGATAAGATGAAATGCACCCCAGAAATATCTATTAACTTCCTTGCTTAGCCAGGAACAAGCACACATGTAGATGGTGGATGAGATGAATCCCACTTTAAATTTCTTGTGTTGTAAATATTTATAACTGATAAAATGAACCCTGGCTTTAATGTCTGGGTCCTACATGTAAAGCTTTATGTCCTACATATGACAGAAGTAAGACAGGGCAACTTGGAGGAATGTTTTTTTTCATCTACATCTTTGTATACTTTTCCAGGTGCTGCTCCCACCTGCATCTCCAGCCATGCCTCCTAATCCAAAAGCATGTGCTTATCCTAAGATTGGATTCCTACCTTTAGTTATACCAAATGGCTCATATGCTTCCATGCCCAGCTCTCACCCGCTTCAAGGGCTACCCCCACCCTCTTTCACAAGGCCTTTTTCTCCTGTACCACTCCTTGCTGGACTTCGCTTCCAAATACTTGATAATGGGCAGGTTTATAAATTATTTCTTTTTTCCTTGTGAACATTAAACTATCTCAGCTAAAACAACTTGAGCAGCTTCTTTTAATGTAGCATGAAGTAAATTCATGTAAAGAGAGACATGACCAAACAGGTCTATGCATCACTTCAGATTCTGTATAGGCCTTGTGCTGGTTCTGCAAAGTGAAGTTCACCCTTTGGGAGGAATTTCTCTCAAGACAGAAGAGAACAGAAGGGAACTCTCTTCTCTTTCTCCATCAGACTATATTCCCCTTAAAAAACAAACTTTGAACGTGAGACACTCTGTATTGCCAAGGCTTACATTTTTATCACAAGCCCAAACACAGTGGATTTTCCCTGCCCCCCTGTTAAATCCCAGCTCCTGGAGTCATGTGAATACACAAGGAATTTCAGTTGTCTTATAAAGAGATTGCATTTCTGGCCCACACAGACGCAGAGGAAACCCTGCAAATGTGACCCCATTGCACCCTAAACACTCAAAACCAGAAGGCAAATAAAAAGAAGCCAAGTACATTCAGTTGCATGATTTTCAGGCCAATCTCATGATTATTTCAAGCCCAATTCAAGATTTTTGGATGGTTTGGGTTGGCAGCAATGAAGACTTCATTATAGTTTCAAAGACTATAAAAAGAAAAAAAGTTTCCAAGCTGTATAATTATCAAAATGATGGAGGGTCTGAAATACAGCAGAAATGACAGGCATACTTGGGCCAGCATTTTCAAATAGGGCCTGATAGAGCATGCTTCAGCTATTTCATTGCCACATCCAGACACAGTGGACCTGATTAGCCTAAATATAGCTCTCACTGGAAATCAATTGGCTTAGGCAGGAGTTCAGTGACACAGGTCTTGTTCTTGACAACTGCCAGGGGTGAATTTCACCCTGAGAAAGTCAAACAAGAGGAGGGAAGGATTGCTGACCTTACTCAAACTGTGACTTAAGAAAGCAATTTGTAAAATACAGGACAGAGATTTATTCAAAGACATGTGGAAGTGATTTATGTGTTCTATTGAAGGTTTCTGGTCTTAAAAAGTGGAAATAAGTGCTACTTCTATAATTTGGTTGTAAGAAGGGTTATATTATGATGTTTCATCTTTAAACAGGCATACTAGCTTCCTAAATTCCATTGTCCTTTTTCTCTCCTTTTCAGTTTTCCTGCATTTCCTTGAATGTTCTTCCTGGTAGTCTAAGCTTTGGTCAAAAGGCAGACTTCAGAGAATGTGTAAGTGCTTGCTCTGTATATTCTTACTGAGCAAGATTTTTCTGTCCTTGTTTATGTATATCATTCCCCAAGCAGTCCCACTGATGTTAACAGACACCTCCTGATACCAGTGTGGGCCTACCAAGAAAGAAGAAAAGGAGGGTGAAACAGGCACAGAGAGACAGAAGGTAAAGGATGTAATGAGACAAACAAAAGCCTGTAGTCTTTCCATGGGTTTTTCCATGGCGACTTACTGCTGCTTTCATTTAAGTCAGTGGGAAAATTCCTATTGATTTTAGCAGCAATAGGCAATGCTTCCTTCAGCCTATAACCATAATTATAATATTACATTGAAGTTTCCTTTCTATCATAGCAATTTTTGCCTTCAGATTTAACTCTTTCTTCAGTATGACAAGTTCTATATTAAAGACAAAATTCACCATGTAGAGTTCAAGCACAGAAGCAGCCTCACCGATTCACATAAAGGAAACTCACCAACAAATCAGCCCTGGTCATCACCAAAATGGAGCCTCTTTTGCTTATTCAAAATAAAGACGTGCAGAAACTATCCCCTCAGCCTCATTAACTTTGTTGCACTGCAGCAAAGTTAATGAAAATAAAACCCATAGCAAAATCAGTCTTGAAGGAAAGACCAAGTCAGTGGTTTGCGTATCAACAATAAGGAAAAAAAAATGGAAATATGCAGGATTTCATGACTTTCCAGGTCCAAAGTTTTAACATCAGTTACTTAATACTATGTACAGAGAAAAGTCTCTTCACTTATTTATTTATTTGGGGGAAAGGAGGAGGGGGTGAGAGGCTCCTTCAGAAAACCTGCAGGCAGGAGGCCTCACATGGTGGGGGGAGAGGGGGTTATTTGACTTACAGGCGTCCTGGTAGCTATTCTACCTCCTTGAAACATTTTCCTGACAATTTTCAAAAGCAAAGTCCCAATTTGCATTTTTAATACTGAAATGTAATACACTGTTACCAGGAGACACCCCTGAGTGTTATTACTTATCACTGGGCCATTATAAACAATCATGAAAGATTACAGTTGATCTGCCCGGCCAGATGCATTCTTGAAAACCCAGAAAGAGGGTTAAATGAGAACCAACATATGCAAAAGATTCACAATGCTATATTTCAAATAAGAAACATGTCGGAAGGGAAAAAAAAAAAAACCAAAAAAAACACACCAAACCCAAAGAGCATAGTGGTTAAAGAAAAACTGAAAGAAAAATACATAATTGCTTTTAGTCTGTCATTTCCCCCCACAGAGTAGTAAATAAGAGCTTTGATACATAAAAGCCGTTATCAAACAGTAACAAATTAGTTCTTCACCATCTGTGATCCACACGAGGGGGGTGACAGTTATAGGCAAGATTTTAAAATATGAAATCAACCATTTATGAACTGGTTTCAGAGTCTTTCTGTCTACTTTGCCTCTTAAAATGTGGCCACAAGAAAGAGATGGGGTTTTCAAAGCTAACAAAAAACAGCAGTTGTGGTTCCACTCTTTAAATGACTCTAATTGCTGGCTGACATTTGTAAACAAGATGTTTCCTTTCCTACTACTGCCTACTATGGCTCAGCATCACTTTCAAGAACAGTATCTCATTTGAAAAAAATAAAATAAAATCATTACTCTGACCTTACCAAATCTCAGTACTTTTGAGCTCCTTTATATTACATGATTGGCCCATTATTTCATGCTGGACCCCCTGCTTGAGAAATATTGCAACTTAGACTGACTTTTTCTCTTTTCTTTTCTTTTCTTTTCTTTTCTTTTCTTTTCTTTTCTTTTCTTTTCTTTTCTTCTTTTCTTTTCTTTTCTTTTCTTTTCTTTCCCTCCCTCCCTCCGTCCCTCCTGCAGGCATTCTTTCTATCTTTCTTGCTTTCTTACAGGCTTCCTTTCTCTCTCTCCCTCTGTAGCTGAAGAGATATAACAGCTCCTGATTTTAACATGGGAAGTACCAAGTTCTTCATGATGTGCAAATTACTATATAGTAACTGACAAGTAACCCTAACTTTAAGAAAATGAAAAAAAAAAAAAAACCAACTGAAAAACACTCATTCTTTACTGATTCATCTAGTATTTCTTCTTTTGCCTCATTCCTCTGTGCAGAAGGGGTGTTTTTCTGGAGTGAAAGCAATTACATCTCAAAGAGATGGTTGCAATTTGTTTCTGCTTGGGAAGTGAGCACATTTGAAAAATGAGTTTAAATTGATCTAGGGGTTTTTCCATCTCTTCAGTGGAAGAAACAAAACAGAATTTAACGCCTGAAATGTTAGGAGACTCCATTACTTCAAAAATGCTGAAAATTATTATTATTTTTATTTGAAAACAATGTTTTTTCATGCAGTTTGGGGAAAAACCAAAAAAAAAAAAAAAAAGCATTAGCATGCTGTGGATTGTTGTATTTCATGGGACAATCCAATGCCTTTGCAATGTCTCATTTCTGCTTTCAGTGAAATACAATGGACATTTCAGCAGGAATACAAAAGTGAAAAAGGATTGACCATTTATTCCCACAATCCCACATCCATTGACTACAACACCAAGAGCTCTTTAATTTAGATTAAGAGGCTTGACTGACATCAGTATATTTCTCTGCTGTTATCATTTCTTCCAAGGAAATAAAATATGTTTATGTGGTAAATCAAAGAGACTATACAAAGAGACAAATGTAGATGCATCTGCTTAGGTCCTTGAACAATGAAGAAGTACACATAGGCTTGGGTGCCTTAGGGTAATCTGATAACTGAATTATGTGAATTATAAGAAGTAAACTGAATTACTCACTACAGTTTTGGCATCTGTAGTGGCATCTATCTGGCCAAATGAAATCATCTATAATGCACATATACATAAGAGCTGATTGTCTAAACCCAGTGGAAACAGGTTTATCACATGATACATCACTAATACATCTATATCACTGAAACTGTAACTGAGAGAGAGGCAGAGAAAAAGCAAGTCATAAAATCATAGAATGTTAGGGGTTGGAAGGGACCTTTGGAGATCACCGAGTCTAAGCCCCCTGACAGAGCAGGATGACCCAGGGCAGGCCACATGGGAATATATCCAGGTGGGTTTTGCAAATCTCCAGAGAAGGAGACTCCACAACCACTCTGGGCAGCCTGTTCCAGTGCTCTGTCACTCTCACACTAAAGAAGTTTGTCTTCATGTTGAGGTGGAACTTCCTGTGTTCCAGTCTGTGTTCCATTGACCGACATCCTATCACAGGGCACAACTGTCTATGGAAAGAGAGAGATGCTTCTGCCATTATTTACCTCAAACAAAAATAGGTACTAAACAGAGTAGATAAATTGCCCTGTGTTCTCCTTGCATTAGAAGAGGAGTCTGGGGTGAGTCCTCAAATACAAAAGTGGATGTCCAACATTCGGTGAAATTATCCTATCTGTGCTAGGGAGAGTCAAACTGACCTCAGTCTGTATCTGTAATGGCCAAGAATTTTTACTTCCAGCATTTTTAAAAGTAAAAAATAATTCCTTTAATTAATTACACAATCACTTTACAGGGTCCTTAGAAATGTTCCTCCTGCCTTGCTATGATCAAAGTCTTGGTTGCATCAGCAGTACAGTATAATCAGTATTAAAATGTAACCCTTTCAGTTCCATTCTGATAACTTAAATAATTTTAGATGGCATCATTTTGCTGTCATGGTGTAATTAATCTAAAAGATCAATATATTTCTAAGATGATTATAACATACTGACATCAAAGTGTAATTTAAATTCACTGCATACCATGTTAGGATACTCATGACTCAGAAATGAAAAGGCTGGGTAGGTTACAGTCTCAGATGGAAGCAGTCTTTACTGGTCATTTCAGCATTTCTGGCATTTGTAATGCTTCTGAAAAGATATAGTGTGACTTATTCTTATCTCATTTTTTAAAAAAATCAGGTTTTGAATTTTTCTTTCACTTTCAAGAGGTATCTGACATTTCTCTAGTAATTCAAGTACATTTCACTGATTCCTCCAGAACCATTCATTCTCCATTTTCTGCAATACAGGACTGTGGCTCTACTGAGGCAGTAATGATTTTTGCTGGCTTCCAGCTGTTCTTGTTTGGTCTCAGGTGGCCTGGCTACCAGCCTGGACAGCAGTTTTCTACGTCTGTCATAACATTTCTGTTTCTTTTGCCTTTCAGCTGGATTTGGAAATTTGGTATTTGCTCAAATCTGACTCTTGTGAAAAGAACAGCCAATTAACATCTGTTCAGGAGTAGGCAGTCTTAGTTCATTCTTTATATTTAGCAATGTAAAGGGACATTTTAATCTGTGCTTTCAGCTTCCTTGAATATATAACTGAATAATAGCCTTCAGTTGGATAAAGCCAGCACAAAAATAGCTGCACTAACTTCAACATTTTCAGTTATTTTCCTGCTTTAAAATCCCTTTGTTTTTTAAAAAAAACCCTAATACCTGTGGCTTACTATGCAGAGCATTTTTCATTATTTCATTCTGCTAACCATTAAAGCTTCTTTAGAGACGGGTATAGTAGCAGTTAGGTACTTTGCTCAATATGAATGCTCCTGGTGTCTAAAAAGATTTGAAAGAATTGGAGGAATAAAACCAAATGAGAATTACTCCATTACATCTTGTGGCCTGTTTTCAATATGGTGATCATTACTGTATGTATTGCACTTTCATATAAATAAATTATTACTATTCAGAATCTTGTGCTAGATCTGAAATTGTACACAGAAATCTTAAGTTTCTGAATGAAAGAAACCCTCTTCAAAAATATTGATTCTGTCACTAGTTCATGGAGTGGATTTTTTGTCTTCAGAAAAAAATGTACATCTTTATTTGAGAACTTGGGTTTGGCCAGAACAAAACAAAAAACCCAATAGTCTTCAGTTGTCCTTTGTCTTTAGCAGATTTAAGTTAAGCCTCTTCAGGTATTGAAAATATTCACCTCTGCATCTTTATGAGCATTGGATCCTTGGAAGAAAACTGAAATATCAATTTTTTCATTAATATAGAATTCCTTGAAGGACTTAAGCCACAGCTTCTTTATTCTTCCAGATAATGTGTAGCTCATATGCCTGGAGGACTCTAGAGGTCCCTTCACTGACATAGGCTGTTCTATATAGAGCGACCACTATTCAGGAGCACAAATGGATGCTTCGTCAAGCACTTCAAGTTTTAATCAGAGTGCCAAGATGAAGCAGGATCATCACTAATGAGAACATATTGAAATTTCTTAATTAATCTGTTATCTGAACCACATGCAGATTGTTATCTGTGAGTACGTGATCTGATACAATAACTAAATATATCTTCAAAGAAGCAAAGAATGTCCTAAAAAGTTTTGAAGTTGCATCAACGTCAGTGATGGATTGCCAAGTTATTGCTGACACAACTCAGTCTGTATTTAGCTTTCATCACAGCAAGGGCACATGATTGAACTGGTTTAATCTTTGTAGATCTGCTGAACAGTCAGTGTCCAGTTTGCACTGGTGCATAGGATTAGGGGTTTTCTCAATGCAAGACTTCATCCTTGCTTCTACTGAACTTCATGATGTTCCTGTTATTTGTGCCTGTTAAGGTCCCACTCTGTGGCAGCCCTATCCTCCAGGTTATCAGTATCAATTCCCTATCTTCAAGCTGCCCTCAGACATACTATCTGTATGAAGACTTTACCAGTCCTGGTATCAAACACAGATTTACATTAGCCAGCTCCCTCAGAATGCTTAGGTTCATCCTGTGAGATCCTATGGACTTATATATGCGTGTGTTCAGCTCACTTAAACAGTCCCTAAGGTGTTCCCCTTCAAAGCTTCACTGTGTTCCTACCCTCCACAAATTTTGTTACTTGACATGCAGACCTCAGAGACCTGAGGAAAGACCTTTTCTGTAAAGGCTCTGAGTAACTCAGCCATTTCCCTGCCCTTTGCATGAGGTTGCCTGCACTCTTCATTAACAGCTCTACATTTTCCCTGGTGTTTCCTTCACTGATATGACAACCGATAACACTGTAGAAGCCATTCATATTGACCTTCACATCCTTCACCAGTTTCCACTCTAGCCAAGCGATGATTTTCCTAACTCTTTCCCAGAGTGCTGGGGTGATTCCTCTTTGGTTTCCTCTCCCTGCTTTCACTTTTTGTCTCTTCATTTCTGGTTTTGAATTCAGTTTAAGTTCCCCGTTCAGTCAAGCTGGTCTCTATTCTACTTGAGTGGATTGTTCTTGTGTTTTGAGGAAGTTATATACAGGCCATAAAGCTTTAAGCAGTTCCTTTGCACTTCAAGGCTGCCTTATACAGGATACCATTGATCTTCAGCAATCAGTTATTTCATTTAATAATTTAATCTTTTGGATATAGGTGATTTAGCAGTTCAGTAGCAAAAATTTCTTGAGCCAGTTAACTTACAGCCTGTTTAGAAAGAACTGGTGTGTTTTCAAGGTAAATAAATGAGCTGCATAGACATCCCAACGGGGAATTATTTTTTTTCCTTAGTCTTCTCAATCATCTAGAGTAAGTTCTCAGTGTCTCATTATTGCTTTAATATTCTGACAGTTGTGAGGCTTTCCTATGTGAATTTTGTATCTGTCATTCTTACATTAAAAAGGTAGAGAACTCTTTTCTATACTGCTAATAGAATCTGCATATGTTTAATAATTACTTATCTTTTAGCATTCAATGTGACAACTGCAGATTTACTGTTCCAGTATTAGAAAATGGATTCCATGTGAAGGTAAAGGCAAAATATTTTATGGTCTCTTTGGACATATGAGTTTTTGTCCTTTCCTCCACACATCCAGGTATAAATTAACCATATACAGTCATCAGAATCTTCTTTCCAGCCTTTCTTAACATCTGGTTAAGTGCCATCCTTCTCTAAATGTCTCTGAAATCTCTTCCAATGACCTAACCCAGTAAGTTGGTGAACTCTGGATTTGGGCCTTATTATACAATCACCAAATACTCATTTTCTGCTTCAGATACACTTTTTCTGTCAGGGGAAGTATCTTGGTTCATAAAATAATATTTTTGTGTGCATTAGCCAAAGCACCTGTTTAGTCAAGATGTGCCTCATTTCAGCTACTCCCTGAAAGACAAACACTAACCCTTCCAAATCAAAAGAGCAAAACCATAGTAAGAGTTAAAGGGACTTAATTTGAGTGATATCTGGAGTTTCATAAAAATGCTAGCCATGCAGGTCATTTTCAGGTAAGTATCTGAAGAAGGTACTTATATTCATTGCACTATATTTTTTTCAATGCTTACCATTCTTTGCTAGAAAATGATGCAAATGCTACAAAGACAAATACCATAGTGTAATAAGCAGCCAATGTTTATGATCATCCCCTTCCTTTGGAAAAGTTATTTGTTTCTTTCTTAGAAAAAATGTACAGTAATGATCCAAAATAGTGTAATCCTATTATACCACAAATGTCGAATGCTGAAGTGTGTTTTAAAGGCCCAATCTATTTATAGATATCTGTGTACATATGTCAGTTACTTTTCCAGTATTCTCATACATATACTTCTTAAAAGGTTTCAGTGTGCAGTCTATAGTTTCTGTAAGTCTGTAGTAGTCTAATTCAATATTTATTATAATGGAGTTTTATTGATTACATGATACCAGTACAAAATTGTTACATAAATAGATCTCTTTACTGGCTGTAAGAGGGTAAGTTCTAAAGTTTTCACATTTGGATTCAGTTCAGAAGAGCACCAGTCATCTTGGATGCTTACCTGAATGCTCTTATGTTAGAAAATTTCACTGGAAATCTTAAAAGGATCTAAATGCTTCCTGCTCTAAATCACGCCTAAATATCTTGAGCACTGTCTTTGTTGTGGTATTTTGGTACTTAGATTTCTAGTCTCAGACAGAAACCAGAAATGCAGAAGCTTGTAAAAAGCTTCTAAAATAATGAAAAGAAGGTTAACCAAACATTTCAGAACACTCAAAAATGTATGACTGTTTGGAGGTCTGAGGTACATAGTTTAGGATATTCCCTATTTATCTCTAAAAGAAATATTCAAAGCTATTCTACTGCAGAAGCTTAGCATCTTCTTTGCAGTGTATTACATGATATATATATTACATATAAATTTATGTTACATGTAGACTGGGGTCCATTATATCTACATTATATTTATTTATTTAATGTTTTCAATCAATGTTATGTTTACTACCTGAATTTATGTGAGTCACAAAAAGATTAGTTCACTGAAAACATTCACTGTTACTGTTAGAAAAAAGATGGAAGAAATATGGTATGAGAACAATCTGCCTTTAGGAAGGTTTACAGCAGCCGTGATTTGAACTTGTTGTACAATGGCAAATTAGCATAGGTTTTGAAGACTGATCCTTGTCTGCATTTGGTGTACAACTAGTCCGTGTTCCTAGTTTTACCAGACTAACCAAGCAGCACTTGCCATAGAGTTGAAGAAAGTGTTAACCAAATAGCTAAAGAAAATAGAAAGTGAAAGACTTACTGAAGCATTGCTGTCTGATTATAATGAGTTTAGAATTAAGTTTACCCAGAAGCACACATGTTAAGGAATGTCATGGCTCTAGACAAAAATATTACGCTGGTCTCCCAATAGCATATACCCATATATATATAAACTTATATATAACCACACATATAAACATACATGATTAAGATATTAACATTTCTAATATTAGGAAAAAAAGCCCAAATCAGAATTTTTAAGGTGAAAAGGTGTAAGTATTGTGAAGAACTTTTACTGCAGAGCAAAAGGAGCAACAAACTGCAATTAAAGTATATATTAACCAATATAGCAAGCTCAGTGTTTGTGTCCTCTGATGATTCATAGAGATTAAGACTGCTCATTCTGCAGATTTATGTTGTCATTTAGCATGCTTTGTCATTGTGATAACAGGGCCTTTAACATACTAACAAATCAAAGGGTTTGTTTTAAAATTACTGCCTTAGTTAAAGGAAATATTCATGATATCTATATTGAAATGAAATTAAATGAACTGTGAGAAATTATAATTCATTCATGCCTATATCACCAAATGACCATTGGTAAAAGTCCAGTATTAAAATGCCCAGTAGTATCAATATCTTCAGCTTCCCCATTGCACATTTAAAAAAAAAAAAAAAGTTTATATGTCTAATGATTATCAGCTGTCAGTAAGTTCAGTGTTTAGGTACTTGCAAAGACTTTCTGAATTTTTGACACATCAAGATCACCTTGGATCAAATCCAACTCCTTATTTTAATTTTTTACTTATTATTTTGCCTTTCAAATCAGTGACCTAAATTCTCACTTCTTCACCAATGCTGTCTGTAATGTAGTGTAGCATAGGCCCACTACAAGCCAGTGCAATAGCAAGCATGGTTAGCAAGCACAGTCAGTGTGTTCTAGAGAGATAAGCAGAGACTCTCCTCAGTCTTTTGGAGATTGGTTCCAGCCAATTGAGCACATGAACAAGACAAAGCACGAAAAAGCCATTGCTACTCATTGCTTCTGAACAAATCCTGTCTCTTGTCACTAACTAGCCTAGTATTATAGAGGCTCAGGAAGAGCTGAAATATCCCTGGACAACATAGCAGGGGTGGGGAGACATCAAGAAGAATTTACTTCAATACCTCAAAACTAAATGATGGAAGCAAAGGAAAGAATGGTGCCCAGTAGATAGCATGGGGGACTGAGGAATGGGAAGAGAAAGGAGGCAGTTTTTTTCTTAGAAAGTGCTCTTTTTCTGAAAAGTTGTTGGACAGTCAAGGCTACATTGTTGCCTCCCAGCCCACTGCTCAGTTAAGGATACACACTGGGAAAGCAGTGCACTGACAACGCCATGATGGCACTGCTCTCCTGTGTGCATTCACAGAGGCTCTGTGTGTTCATTAGCAGAAGTTCAGGCTCCACTGTGATGAATGAGGATGAGCAAGACTCCCACCACAAATATGGACATGTGTCACCAGGCTGTATGGCCATGCTTATCAAGGCTTGCTTTGAAGACTTACCTGTCTGTTCTGCATGTGGGGGCTCTGGTCAGACCTCTCTTCCCTGTTTTTCAGCCACACTCCAGACACAGCAGTAAGAGGACATGGGCACAAACTGAAACACAGAAGGTGCCATCTGAACGGAAGGAAAAATGAGAAGGTGACTGAGCACTGGAACAGTTTGTCCAGAGAAGTTATGGAATCTCCATTCCTGGAGATATTCAAAAGTTGAATGGACACGGTCCTGGGCAACATGCTGTAGGACCAGACAGCTAGGTTACCTCCAGAGTTCCCTTCCAACCGCAGCCATTCTGTGATTCTGTGTGTGACATGACCCTTCCCTGGAGCTCTTTCCAGCAGAGAGTGTGAATATGGGCTTGATGCACAATAAACCAAATAATTAGGAAGTTCTGTGGTCATTTCCATCTAGACCATTATACTCCAAGTCTTTGCCATGAGACAGCTGAAGCCCATTTCTGTTACGAAAAAAACTCTACTAACTAGGATTTTACCCTCTACTTTCTTCGAAGCAAAGTCAAGTTTTACAGTCATGAGACTTAAATAATAACTAAGAAGTTATTCTTTAACCTATCAAGCATAAACTTTGAAGTTAATATTGTGTTCAACTTAATGATTATTGCATGTAAGATTTTACATATACTTATTACTCTAAAAGAAATATGAACATTTTTGAAGGAAAGAACTACATTGTTCTCCAGCTGGCTTGCAATCCAAATTCCTGTCATCGAGAGATTTTATGTATACAAGATATTACATAATATTGATTCTCACTTGCTGTTGCAAGAACACTTTCTAAACCAGGAAATTTTCCCTGTATTCAGCATTTCCACCTCTTCTATATTTGTATAGCTTTCTGTGATGTATGACATCTCCCTTTTTTAAAAGATAAAACAAAAGATTTCATCTCTTGCTCATTTTGAGTTCTTCTCCTTCCTGCACATCTGCTGTTTTTTAAAATCATCCAAGAAAATTTTAAGTGCTATCTTTTTCTTTAAGAGCCTAAGAGACATTCATATCTAATTCGTTTCTGGACAAAGTCTAGAAACCATGAGGACCTCATTGTATTCAATCAGTAGAAAATGAATAACTGATAGAATTTCAAATGTGAAATTCCATTAAGAGTTCAAGTGTCAACATTTCTGTAACATATGTCCCATATTATTGTCTTGTGTTTTACATCTATTGCAGGGTTTAGATATTTTTTAATAGTTGCAATTTTGTACAAACATAGCAAAATCTGCGGATTATGTAAATTAGGATGTTTTGCATTTAGTCAGTAAGGAAAATCAAAATTGAACTAGATAATTATGTCCAGATCATTTTTTTTCTTTATTTTCATGATCACTCTTCATGCAGCACATTTACTACCTTTTTCAATTCAGAACTTTGAGTGAACATATGTTAGATGGTAATTCATTCCTAAAGCAAATATAACTGTAATAGTTGACACACTATTTCAACAAAGAATTTCTACCACACGTATCATTCTTCCATCAGAATATATGCAGTTAAGGAAGCCAAATATTGACAAAGAATGCAAAGTAACTGTTTCTTTTCTGGTACTGTTAACAGTGAAACTAAAAATGCTGTGAGGTCGTTTTGGTCTTCAAGTTACAAAAGTCCATTTTCAGTCCTTACATCAACATCCACATGCATTTAAATGTAAAACAAGGCCTCCCTCATGACTGAATTCTCATTGAATGTAATTTATTTTTTTTTAATAATCTAGTGAACAAAACACTATATCCTTTTTAATTCATAATAAGCTAATTTTTTCTTTCTTCTGAATTAAAATACAGTACGTGGATTATTTAGTTAGAGAGCAAGGACTCTGGACCAGGACACTTTACCAGTGTAAATGCTACTGTTGCAAAGCAAATCCTAAGGGAAAACAGTACACAGTAAAGTGTCAAGTTGATTAAAAAAGTAATGATTTTCAAATGTTTTTGATGGAAATGATGACCAAAACCAATCCTGTTTTTCAAAGAACTACCAGACGGTTTGCAGGCTAGAGCTGATCCAGCAGTATGTGCAGTATACTTTAGATACTAAATCTTGGCAGCAGAAATCTTTGTGATAGGATTTATTGTTCTTGAGCAATACATCCCACGTTGCTCTTTGACGCTGGAGTTTATTTAATAGGATCAGTCCCAGACTCATTCTTTCAGACTCTCCTATTTCATTGCTCACAGTGGGTTCTTAGAAGTTCATTCTCTTACGTGTGACTTCTTCATAAATATGAGACAGAAAGGTCTTATTTTATTCACCATCTGTTTATACTCCTTCAGTGTTCCTTTCCTACATTAACTCCACATCTGGTTCCATACTTTCTATGGAGGCCAAAATTACAGCCACATCCACTATTTTCATGACCCCCTCACCATTTCATGAATCTACCCACAGTAAAAATTGCCAGAGTAAAAACGTAATCTGAAGTCCTTTGGGAAACTCATTCCTTTTGGGTCCTTTGACTTAAAGTCACTTAGAGTGTGGGGTGAGTGCTAAATCCCATGTGCTGTCCATTGTGGTTGTAGGTTTAAACACACAGGCATTTACCCACAGAAATCTGACTGAGATCTCTGACTCATTTCATGCCATTTCTGAGCACAAACAATTCTTACATAGCTATGATTTTCCACCCTTGTTAGCTGAGCCAGATTTGTGATGGTGGCCTAGAAATAAGGGTGCCTCCTATGCTATGACCATCAAGTTAGAAAGTCACTGTTTCCTTCTCCCACTATTCATTATAATTGTTTTGGATTCTCTTCACTTTGATCAAATTAAATGTTGTGCAATTTCACTGCTCATGGCTATTGTCTTCACAGTTTTCAGTTTTGTCAGATTTTCATTATAATCCTCTTTTCCTAAAGCTGAACAATGTCAGCTCCCTCCCACTAACCTGTGCCTTTGTGTGTCTCACCCTAATGTTGCTCATATCTCCTGGGAAAAAATACACACTGGTATGAAGCTAAGGTTAGAGCATCAGGATAAAGTTTTTGCTTGAAT
Source organism: Chloroceryle aenea (assembly GCA_013399075.1). NCBI lineage: Eukaryota > Metazoa > Chordata > Aves > Coraciiformes > Cerylidae > Chloroceryle > Chloroceryle aenea. The sequence continues at coordinate 55,952 of VWZY01009522.1, forward strand.
AACTTAACTGGTGCCAGCAGCATTATCAGGACACCTGAAACTAAGAGCATATTCTCTCTCCATTTCCTTTGTGTCTCCTAGATACTCCCCATCCTTTTGAGAGCTGCAGAAGCATTACCTGAGCTTACTCTTTGAAGACAGATCACAGCTCCACCATAAGGTGGTTATTCCTGAGGAAATGTTAATTACTGTTTTCTGGTTTAGACTTTTAATTTCTGCAGTTTCATACCACCCCTACTTCTATGCCCTAATTTTAACTCTTTTTTTTTTTTTTTAAAGGATAGACATTTTCTAGGAATCTGCAAGGCAAGCAAGGTAACTTGTCTTAACTACTCAAAATATACAGTATACACTTTCTAGCAGGTCTTCAGTCTTAGGTTTCTAAACTTTGCACTTTCCTTTTTAATGCCAAAACATGTTTTGAAAAGCAAATTTAATGTTATTTATAACATCTAGGGAAGCAGGAAGGGAGGAAGTCCTCACTCAGAGGTAGAAGGGTCGACTTAAGAGCTTTTCATACTTCTCAGTGGGAAAAAACAATAGATAGAAGATGAGAATTAGTGGATTGATAGTTCCATATTCACTGAGGACTGCTGGTCAAATACCACTGTTAATCATATTTTACCCATGGTGCTATTAACACCATTTGCAGTGGCCAGATGAATACAGATGACCAAATTAAAAGATCAGTTCTCTTTGTTTTCTAGTCGCATCCAGTATTTTCAGTGATACTAAAATTATCGTAGGGAATGAGCATTTCTCAATATTTCACAATGATTTGAGATATTTATCACAATAAAATTTTGATAACTGAACCATATTCTTTCATCTTGCTCTACGTGTTATCATAAGTCAATTAAAATTACATATGTACAAATTTTTTAAAAATACTTTTTAACTATTCTCCTTTTACTTTCTGCAATTTTTTTAGTACCTCTTTAACACACCCAAGTGGAATTATCATGGAAATTCATGGAAATACTGCGATGATATGATGTATGATAAAAACATGCTCACATAATTTCAGGGTATTATATTTTTGTGAACTAGTCTCTTGTATTGTAATGGGAGAAATTTTCACCCTTTTGCACAGGAAAATATTACATCCAAGAGCTGTGATATGTGATCTGAATTAAAATTTCTCTTTTATGGAGGATCCAACTACCTTTGTTTTGTCAGTGTCTCCAATGTGTTTGAAAGAAAAAAAGATGATATATGGGTCTTTTGTAGGCTTGATAATTTTTGGCCCTCAACTTCGAAAACAGCATCATTTTATTGGAAAAACAATGTATTCTGAAAAGCGTTACTTTTAAAGTGACGGTGAGGCATTCTCAAAAATACTTAACATTAGCTACACTTTGCTCCAATTAGAGTCAAAAGACGTATTAACACCATCTCCAACATGTGCTGAATTGAGCCAACAAGCCTTACTTTTAAAAATTTTTTTCATAGTTTACAAGAAAAAAAGTATCCTCTTAGTGATGATGACAGAATGTAGCCCAGCAACTAAAGCTTGGTTTCCCATTTTGTTGATGATGTGAAAATCAGCAGATTATCTGTCACACTCATCCCCTTTAACAAAAGTGTTTGTTCCCTTTCAAGTATATTGGTTCCAAGTATACACAGAAAAGACGATGTTTACTGATTACAATGTGATTGTATAAACTGGTCTATTATTCTTCTCTGTGAACACAATTCCTCTTAGAGTTATTAGGACCTGCTTGCACATTGTGAAATGAAACAGAGACACCACTATTTTTGGACGTTCAAATATTTGCTCATTATCTTAAGAGCAACGGTAATATACTATAACTCATTGTTAAGAGTGTGTTCTAAGAGACATACTATGCCAATCCACAGAAGACATGATGTGTTACCTCTCTCTCATCATCATTCTGAGTGATTAGCTCAATCTGTACATACCTCCCTGTGATAAATCCCTGAAGGTGCGTTGGCAACTTCTCTACCACGCTTTAGAAGTGGGCATCACATTAATATGCGATTCTCCTTGTAGGTAATATTATTTTGATGAGATAGTTCTTACTGTTTGGGACTGGTTCGTTTTGCAAAGGGTGATGAAAAGAAAACCCCATCATACAGTTTTAAAGAAGGAATAATGAAGCATTCTTCTATAATGCTCTTTTATTCCCATAACATCCTGACTCTTATGAAAAAACACACACAAACTGCATTGCACATTACAGAATTTCAAGTACCTCAGGGTTGTTATAAGACAAAATTCTTGTCATAGTAAATCTTACTATATATTGCATCATGATACAATTTCTAAGTTTATTTTAGTTCCTTCCTTGAGATAAACAGCAGTATTTAGAAAAGCAATTTAGTTCACTTTCTAGTTTTGAAGTTAAAAGAATTTAAGCACACACTTTTAGTTAGGAGAAAAGAAAAAATCAAACCAAATGAGTTTTTAAAGAATTTAGAGCACACTTCCTCTTGTATTGAGAGATTATTCTGTCCCTTGCATATTTGACACAGTCCTCCTGTATCACATGAAGGTATCCCTCTCAACGGAATCCCATGGAGCTGAAGTATAGCTCTAATTTGCTGATAATGCTAGATTTTATAGGTTCCATGGATTTTCTTCCCCCTCCATTCCCACTGTTCGTGCCAGAGGTTCCCTGCTTCCTGTCTCCAGCTGATAGTGGTGGGACACTGGAGGTTCAGGGAGAAGGGGAGGGGGCTCGTCCCTTGGCAGCTCTGGGGGGGCAGGGGGCTGGTGATGTCTGACAGCTGAAACAGATGATGCTGCACACCACCTATGTAAACAGAAATAGGCGCTGGGGCTGATGTAGCACAGAGATATGACCCTGCCCATAGAGCCGCTGAGTCTAGACTCCAGATGTGTTCTTACTGTTACCAGGCCAATTCAGATCCAACTGGTAAATATTTCTACCAGATGACAGTGGGCTCAGTTACAGAAATGAGGACAAAGGACAAAAATAGGCAGAAAATGAGTATTGGGCATTATTGCAGCTTAGAAAAATATTCTGCATAGTTTTAGAGATGTTAAGGGGCAATTATTTAAATAGATCGTATACATTCTTTTATTTTCTTACCATGTTCAGCTGAAAAAGTTCCAAGGCAAACTGAAGGCTATTTAGGCAAATTAGTCGCTTAAAATGAACTGAAGCAGAAGTTCGTAAAGGATAAAATAAAAATTATACTATGACTTTACCATATGGACATAAAGAAATAAGGAAAACACACAGTGTTGATAACCTCAGGATGGTAAATACCAGTTTATTGCGAAGTGAGTGTTATCTGATTTATTTACAGAAATGAGTGTTTATAGAACAAGGACATTTTACAAAAACAAAATTCAGGACAGCAACCCCTGTCTGCTTGTGTTTCATGTTAAGGGAGTGTAAGCACAGGAGATTACCTCTATCCTTTAAAAAGACATTTGTAATTTGCACAAACATTATATGAACCTCTGAGTCCTGTGTTTGCAAGATGATTGCCTATAAATTATTCCAGGAGGAGATACATGAACAGAAGACACATGACTTCAAATGGTCTTCTTCTCTGATTGGGAAGTATAAGAGTCCTGCTTTTCACATTTCTTGATGAGCCTTCCTGAGATTAATTATGTGGCTGATGAGTAGGACAAGAATGACAGTACATAAACATAGGTAACATATGGAGTTTCATCTATAAAAGGAAATTAATAAACAAAAGTGGGTTTTAAGTACTCTTTCATGAAATCAGAAGTTTGTATGAATGTTGTTACATAGTTCTGAAAACTGTTAGAATAAAGATGTTTCCCAGCATGTCCAATACTGAATGCATTGGTGTGAAATGTATAACCTCAGCCTGGCAATAGAATATTTTGAGAGTATTTTTTCCTCATCCCAGTAATTGGTAGCTAAATAGTTACTTTTATAATACACATATTTGGGTGAGCAAAAGAGCATTCAGATCAGCAGAGACTGGAGCCACGCTATCTATAAAAGCAAAGTTAGAAATGGCTTAGCTATTAAAACAATCCCATTAAACAAGGAATAGCTTGGTTCCTCACTTTGGACTCATAAACCCTCAGCAGGAGCTTTGAACTGAAGAAGAAAGGCTACCTTAATCTAAATGTTCCTTACGATGACCTTTTAAATAGTTAACCTAGTTATGTTATAACTGCAACTTTTTCTATGCACACCTGTGAAGCTTTTACTTTGTGTTCAAAAGACAGAGTGGATCTGTTTACTAATTGGCTCTCATTGCACTATGCTCCTTTGTTTTTTTCTCTTCCCTCTCGTCTTCCCTTTGTGTTTGAGGAGCTCTAGCCAAGAGTTAAATATTCCTGAGGAGAAGTTTGCAAGCATTGGTACAAAATGGTTTGGCTGACTACTCGGAGAATATCAGTATATACTCTCTGGTGAGCAGTAGTGTACTGTGAAATTGCTACATTTAATTGGGTTACAGCTGCTGATCATTTTGTGCAGCTATACTGGGGGTTTACTAACAGACTCTCTGGCTTAACACATTTTCTTTTCTCAGACCTATTCATCCATATATAGAGGAAAAGAAGTTACAAGTCCGAGAATATGTGAACCTAGACAGATGAAAGACTGAGGCTGTGTCTTTGTACAAAACCATGCTGCTTCATTCTTCCCAAGGGAGCACACTTCTAGCATTTATTCACCTAATGGATTGACACCAAGCTTCCTGGTACCAAAGTAAACAATATTAAAAATACAGATAAATTAGGCATATAAGGCCTGAAGACACCAAGGAAACAACAGAATTTTTTACTTTGGTGGAAAAAAAAAATAATTTTTGATTTCCTTCACCAGAGGATCCCATCTTCTATCACATCACTGTCCATTCTCAACAGGATCGACATCTAAGAACTGACCCCATTCTCCACTCCTTTCTCTCTTGAGAAGAGCTTTTTAAACAGGGGCTAGCTCTTTGATCTGTTAGCTTCCTGTAGCTATTCACATCGTTATTCAGCTACTTCACCTCACTGACCACATCAATGAACATACTTGAAGCAATATCACACAGCACTATCTACAAAATATTAAAACTGTAGTAGATTCTCATGTCCCACAGCCTGCATTTGACTTCCAAACATTCATCCCCATGAATCATACAAGAATCACCTGGTCTCAGGGAGACCTGAGTAGGCAAGGACCTTCACGTCCCAAGAATATCAAAGTTTAAGAATGGAATGTCACATCCCATGTTTTCTCTATTAAGGGAAATGCTAAATGTTTTCCATTTCAAGCTTAGTTATCCCAAAAGTGAACACAAACCTTTTTTCTTTTGAAAAAAAAAGCCTTGAAATTAAGAATGGGATAAACAGTGTTAGAAGCCTGTAACATAACTTAAAGCTAAGAAGAATGAATGAGAACCAACTGACATCTTTACGTACCATAAATACCTTTCCAAGAACATCCAAACTGACACAAAGGCTACAAAAATTTTTACATTAAAAAAGTGGTTAAAATGCAAGCAGATACAAGTGACATGTTTTCATAAAAATTTTAACCTAGAATCTGAAGGAAGTATTTTTTTTTCCAAGCTACCATGATAACCATGATTAATCAGATTTTTTAAAAACTGACTGAAATATACTCATCAATTTTTTCAGTTCTTCATATTGGCCATATAAATGCAATTTATACCAGGATGCACACATTAAGTAAAGATATATCTAGACTCTGTAAAAGAACAGTTGCTTATTATCTTCTCTCCCACTTTTTCCCTTTCCATTTCCATTTTGATTTACTTTTCCCTTTCCTTTTTCTCTTCCTCCTTCTCTTTCTCATTCTCTTTCTCTCTTTCCCATTCCCTTTTCCTCTCCCTCTTTCTCTTTTTCTCCTTTCTCCTTTTTCTCCCTTTCTCTCTCTCTCTTTCTTTCCTTCTTTCCTTCTTTCCTTCTTTCCTTCTTTCCTTCTTCTTTCTCACCCTTTGCCCTTTGCCCTTTCCTATTCCCTTTCCCTTTCCTATTCCCTTTCCCCTTTTTACTGCTTTACAAGAGTCCCATAGGCCTTTATTTGCACTTGCAGAATTCAGAATGTCTTTAGACATCCAGTCATGATCATGTGCAACATTTATTTTAATAGTCCTAGCACATGTGTATTCTTAATTTTTATCCCAAATATTCTAAAAAATTTTCTTCTTATCTTTGATCACCGATAATCCATAAGACATGAGAAGGTAATTCACAGAATAATAGTGCATTTGAGTTTGGAGAAGAGAAAAATATTTGCATATATATATATTCATCCAGACAAACAAATAAATGTGAGAAAATAAAGATAGTAAGTGGATGTTCATTATAACTTAACTATTTTTATTTGCAGATAAGAGCTGTTATGGTAGCACTACATGAGATGATCTATGTTATTTTTTTAAATGATTAAGACATCTTTTGATTCTTTCAAAAAAAGTTGCTATGGATTAAAAGAGGTTGAACCACTGCTCCAAGAAGTCCCCACCAGATTGATGCATTCAACTGAAGGTAATTAATGTCACTATTCAAATGGCTATCATATGCAAAGGAGAAATGATGAAACCAGTTAATTTGGAAAAAAAACAAACAAAAAACCCACAACAAAACCAAAAACAACCAAACAAAAAATAACACACACCACCCCCCCAAAAAAAAGAAAAAAGAAAAAAAAAAAAAAAAAACACAAAAAAAAAAAAAAAAAAAAAAAAAACAAAAAAAAAAAAAACACACAAAAAAAAACCAACAAACAAAAAACCCACAACAAAACCAAAAACAACCAAACAAAAAATAACACACACCACCCACCCCAAAAAAAGAAAAAAGAAAAAACAAACAAAAAAAAAAAAAAAAAAAAAAAAAAAAAAAAAAAAAAAAAAAAAAAAAAAAAAAAACACAAAAAAAAAAACCCACAAACAAAAAAACAACTCAAAACAAAACCCTGACAGTGTGGAATTTCCAGAGACAAAAGTAAGAAGCCATTGCACCAGCAAGGACATACAATATGGGCACACAAAGAAAGTTTCTGGGCAGAAGACAGAAGTATATGGGAATTCAGTCATCCCTGGTGAGAACAAAGAAAGAGCTTCAGCTCATTGGGGATCCAGCCAAATTCAAGACAGACTGTCCTGGTTCATTCTGGAGAAAACTCATGTAGTGAAAGGAACCTGAACTACAAGAAGACTGCGGCACAAACCTGAAGAATGATCCAGACCATGAAACTGTTGATCTGTAGCAAAGAAATGAGGATAGCAATTGCATTCTTTGCTTTAATTTGAGGGATTTTTTTACTAAATCAATAAAATGTTATCCTTTATTTTTCAGTTAAAACCAACTTCTAAAAAGAAGAACACAGGTCTCTATATATGTAACTCTACACTTACAAATTATGCAGATGCAGTGCCAGGAAATGTTCCCAAAGGTTGGCAACTGATCACTTGCACTGTTAAATTGTCAAAATGGTCCCAGGACATTTCCAGCCCAGGACAGCAAGTCCTGTCCCAGGCAAATCCTAGGCACAGTGCAGGAGTGAGCAATGGCCAAGGACCACTCCAGAAGGCAGTTGGGATGGGGCCATCATATTTGGTAGGTAGGATTGTTAAACTGACAATACCAACCATTGTTAAACTGACCAACCATTTCATTCCAGTTTGTCTCAGTGCCAAAGAACCACACGATTAATTTGCTAGCATAGAAATAGACTCTGTATGTACATGTGCTGTGTTTAACATGGAGTCCTGAAAGGGCAAATTATAAACTGGTAATATATGGCCATTTAGTGGGATTATGTATATAAGAACTGCAAAGGTGTGGTATTTTGATTCAGGGCTAAAACATTAGTATCACAAGGAGGAAGAGATTCCATCCTTCACAGTGGGGATTCTCACTTAAAATCAGTTCTACAGAATCACAGAATAGCTGAGGTTGGAAGGCACCTTTGGCGATTGTGTGGTCCAATTCTCATGCTCAAAGAAAAATCAAGTAGTACAGGCTGCCCGGGACCATGTCCAGCCAGTTTTGAATAACTCCAAAGACAGAAACTCCACAATTTCTTTGAGCGACCTGTTCAACTGTTCAATCACAGTAAAAAGTTTTTCTTGTGTTTAAATTGAATTTCCTTTATTTCAGTTTGTGCCCATTGCACATCCTTTAACCGGACACCACTGAAAAGCATCTGACTCCAGGCTGATCAGATCCATCTCAGCCCCTCTTTTTCATGTATTAGATGCTCTAATCCCTTTATCCTGTTCATGGTTTTTCATTGGACTCACTTTAGTATGCCCATGTCTCCTTTGTACTGGAGCGGCCACCAATAGGCCCAGCGCTCCAGATTTGCATCTTCAGGGTGAGCAGAGTGGAAGGATCACCTCCCTCAACCTTCTGGCAAAACATTAAAAGAGAAAAAAAAAAATCAGCATAATTATCTATTGATATTTAGATCCTTCCACAGAATTATATCAAAGTGGAAAAATAAATTAATTCATTTCACAATGTGCTTCTAAAGCAACTTTATAGCCTGCTGTGATTTTTTCAGTGAGAATATTTCTGGGTTTGCACCTAAATGCCTCATTAGATATCCTACATTCTACATATCCTCCATAATAATTAAAAAAATAAAAAAAGATTGAATTATACATAACAAGAAAAAACTTTGCAGTATTGATTAAAATAAGCTAGTAAAGTAGGAGGATGGAAACTGATTAATATTAATAGTAGTTCCAAGGGAGAAGTCAAGTAACTTTAAACCACAGTCCCCTTTGCAAAAATCTATACAAATCATGAAAACCAATTACTAATTTTCACTACTGCACTGCCTGTAACTGTCTGGAACTATGTTGAGCTTTATTAGGGCTTGCATATCTGACACTTGGTTTAGATTGAATCAAGGGGTAGATACACATACATATCTTTTCAGTTATTGACAAAGACACTACAGGATCTTCAGCATTTTAAGAGTATGAATATTTTTAAGCAAGTACATAGATTGCCTCTAGCCATGTTCAGAATTACTTAGAAATAATCTGAAGACTGAAAATTTGATTCACTGACAACATCCACTTCCTCTCCATTTTTAATTTGGCACATTTCATTAATAGCATCAGACTAACAAATTATCACTGGCACATGGTATCTGGAGGATAATTCACTCTGGTTGCCAGGCTTATAAGACTCTTTCTTTTACTATGGGGATCCTACGGTGTACCCTATGGATGCATATCCTGATAGACCAGATTATAAAATCTTCTTAGAGGACACTGTGACTCCGTTCTACCAGATTTCATCATCCCTAGCGTCCTAAGTGTGGATAGCAGGGGAATATGATGTGTGCACAGGTCTTGCCTGGTAGGAAATTACAATGCAGAGGGAACATGACTCCAGTCCTGGAAGCTGGGAACTATTAATATAATTCAACACGTGTGACACAAGCAATACACACTGTTAAACTATAGTGTCCATTTGTACAAATATTCTTCTTTAGCAGTGCTGGAATACACAGGGTTTCACTGGCATAGATATAATTCCTTCCTGAACCTACCATCAGTATTTTACCATCACAAGTTAATTTTCCAAAGGGAGGACAAGGAAGATGATAAGATGGCTAGGACTGCAAACACCGCAGAAGATCTCATGCTCCCACCCACATGGTGTAGTAGTGCAGTCAATGCAGGAAAATGCCTCAGACACTTTGCAGCATCTCCAGCAGTACATGTAACAGGGCCAAAGACATCATGCATCATTTTAAAGTGCTGGCACACCCCTGGGATGATTTTGATCTGTGCCTAGCTGGCACCTCCTTTAGGGAATCCCCAACCATGATTTTGTGCCAGGGATCATTGTCAGGAGACACTGTAGCCAAGGCTACAGAGTTTGTCAACTCAAACACTAGCCCTGGTTCTGCTTTTTGCCCTAGTATAGACGCAGAAAGTGTAGCAACATCCAGCCTTGTTCCACAATATTAGACATTTACATAAGAAAAGCTTACACACAATGGCCCCTCCCAGAAGCTACTGTTAAGATAGAAAATGGTGGGTAAGGACTGTAAGACACTTGTCTTACAAGGCACCTATTTTTTTTTCTAAGTGTTCTGTTTTTCTATGGGTTTGTGAAGCATTTAGCACAACTGTAACATGGTCCAAATTTGGGGATATTGGAGACTACAGTAAAAATAATGCACATAGGTCAAGCCAAACTATTTCGTCCTCTGTTTTAATCACAGTGTATTTCAGATAGACAAGAGTTTGCAACTTTTTCATTGTGAAAGCCAAATTGACATATGGGTGAGTATAGACATCATAGTATATTATTATTATTTCTTTTTCCCAGCACCTTCCCTACTTTTCATGCAAATTCAGACAAAAATGAAGTTTGTTATTTATTGTCTGCTACTTTTTGATTAACTGACATCTCCTAGGATAAAATAAGATAACTTCATGGTTTCCATTTCTAAAGTCCTGCAGCTATACTCTTTAGTAATTCCGGTTTAAGTCATACTGATAGATTTGTCTCTTTCCAGTAAGTGTTTGTTCACAGGACCATTCTGCAAAATAGCTGAAACCCTTCCAGGTATTATCTTTCTCTCATTTCCCCAATAACTTCTCTTTTGTATTGCTCAAAAGTTTTCATGTCATATTTCTTCAGAAACAACTTCATCACATGGCAATTACAAATCAAGTACAAAAAAAAAACAAAAAAAAACCAAAAAACCACAAACCACATAACTCATTTTCACAAGGAAGGTCATGGAAATTTGCTTAAAGACTAGCAGAGAATATGGAAATTGCAAGCCCAGCCATTTAGTAACTGGCCAGTCTGAAGATACTTGACACCCAATAGTGACCTGGCAATAGTCTGTGAATATTTTATGTTGCACACAATGCTCTTCTGCCTTTGGTAATCACTACTGTTTTGTGATCAAGAAACTTTGACAGAAACTGGACACCATCGTTCTAGACCCCCTGCAAACATCCATCCTCCTAAACAGCTAAATAGATACAGAAGAAAGAAGAAAAAATTAGAGTAGTAAAAGTACCCATTCCAAAGGGATGCACTCCAAAGTGCAATTGTTTGTCAAGCTGAGGAGAGGTCTCCTGATTGACTTTCTACAGCAGTGCTATATCCAGTGTATCACCTGACTTCTGAATGTAATTTGAAAATGCTTTAAACAGATTTCAGTGACAGAAGGATGGCTCTAGCTCATTGTATTATCACTTCATTACACTATTGTATTGCAGTATCTGGAAGATTCATTCACATACATAGGCACTGTAAAAAAACACAGATCATTTCCTGTCCTACAAGTTTACAGTTAGCAGTGAAAAACTGATACGAATTACTTAAGATTCAAAATCATAGTTAGAAGTGGAACTACCTATTCTGGAAAAAAAAAGAAAAAAAAAAAGAAATCCACCACATGTTCAGGGTTGTTATAAAAAGAATGGGCCAATTTCCAGCCAAGAATTACTAAAAGACCTAAAATGTTGTGTTCTTTTTATAAAGGTTTGTTCAGTCACATAAAAAAAATTTATTGATAAAAGAAACCTTTGTTTCAGACTACAAAAATAATTGAATTTGCAAAAGAATTCTCAATACAAGAAGAAGAACTGACCTGTCACTCTTTTTCCATTAAACCTTCTACAACAGAGGTCAGATAAACAACGTGTAGACTGATGGAGAGAGACATTTTATTCTCTTTTACTGAAAATAACACATTTTTTTCAACTGAAACACTAAAGCATTATCTTGCACATGATGTGCATTCATTGGAATCAGTTTATACAGACGCATCTATTAAAAACACATGTAAACTCAGCTCACACCCAGTATGCCATTGAATACAACCTGCCAACAGACTTAACATCTGCTTTTGCAACCTGCATTTTGGTCAAGTTGTGTGCATATGTGTCATTAGCAAATCCAGAATATCAGTTTTCTGAGCTGTGTACTGTTAAACACTCCAGAAAACTATTTGGTTTGAAACTTACAATTGCAAAATGAATAATTTCCAGAAGCCCATAGGCAAAAACTCTGTTCCTCTATGGCTTTATAGACGGAACATGTCCTGTTACATTTAAGAAACACTAAGTGCAATAGGGTGTGGTACGTAATTAAACACACTGTTTTGTTAAAATAACTGTCCAGTGTCCATCAAATAAAGAAGAATCTTTAAATCATCCCCTGAGACCTGCTGGAACCAGTTACTCCTATATTAATAAATATATTTACAAAAATAAAAAAAAATCTTAAAAACCTACAATTCAGAAATTGACATCCTGTTTTTTTTTCTTAGTTTTTGTTTGCTCATTTATTTGTTTTGGGGATTTTGGCAGTCCTTCCTTTTCCATTCTCTTTTAGAGAGAATGGAAGAGTTGATTACTGTATAATAGTATCTGCTAACAATCTGAGCTCTCAAAAAACAAGCAATCTCTAAATCCATAAAGACTATCTCAGGGCTTTCTTCAAGAGTTTCCTACTTTTATTTCACTTAAATGGGCCTTGAAACAGAATTTCTTTGGTGTGGAGAATAAATTAATTCACATAAGCCCATGTAGGACCTCCCATTTTCCTGTGCTGACTACTAGGAGAGCGTAAATCCATATGTATTACTTTTTTCTCCTGTAAGCAGAGTTGTCATAACCCTGCAGCCACAGTACATAAACTCAAATTGCTACATTTGCACCATGAGAAACTTGAGTTGCACCTCTCAGGCCACTAGTATAACCTTCCCAATGTTTTTCCTGTGATGCAAAGTTAAAAATAATTAAATGCGACTGTAAATTTTGAAGTCACAGGGATTAAAGATATCAAAGGCATCTGAAAGACAAAACTTTAGCATCATAGACTTTAGCCTTGTCTCTAAAAGAGTCAGTAAGACATTAGTTGACTGTTTCCTGAGCTATCAAAGATGTGTCTGGTACACTGTTTCTAATAATGCAGGTAGTTTCTACAGTATAAGGAGGCATGAAAATACCATCAAAAACTAGATGTGGCCACTGACATGGGCCACATGTAACATGATGTAACATTTGGCACTGACTACAGTAAGCAGTCTTCCAAGTTATCCAGTAGGTGAAAGACCAGTGCAAGGCACCCCACTTGTACAACTCCATTTTAGAATCATAGAATCATTCTGGTTGGAAGTGACATTCAAGATCATCAAGTCCAACTGGTAACCCAGCACTGTGAGGTCACTACTAAACCATGTCCCTCAGCACCACAGCTACACATCTTTTAAATACCTGTGAAGACATTTTTCTTAATATCTAAACTAAATTTCTCCTGGTGCAACTTGAGGATATTTGTCTTATCCTATTTGGTTGCTACATAAGAAAACAAACCAATCACCACCTCACTACAACCTCCATTCAGGGAATTGTAGAGGCCAATACAGTCTCTCCTCAGCCTCTTTTACTCCAGGTTAAACAACCAGAGTTCCCTCAGCCATTCCTCATAAGAATTGTCCTCTAGACCCTTCACCAGATTCACTGGCCTTCTTTGGACACCTTCCAGCACCTCAATGTTCTTATTGTAGTGAGGGGTCCGAAACCAAGTACAGTATTCAAGGTGTGGCCTCACCAGTGCTGAGCATCAATCTGCTGGAGGGTCAGGAGATGCTTCAGAGGGACCTGGACAGGCTGAGTCGATGGGCTGAGGCCAGTAATATGAGGTTTAACAAGAGCAAGTGTGGTGTACTACACTTTGGCCACAGTAATCCCCTGCAGTGCTACAGACTGGGGTATGAGTGGCTGGAGACCGGCCTGGCAGAGAGGGACCTGGGAGTACTGATTGACAGCCAGTGAAACATGAGTCAGCAGTGTGCCCAGGTGGGACGAAAGGCCAATGGCATCTTGGCTTGTATCAGGAATGGCATGGCCAGCAGGTCTAGGGATGTAATTCTCCCCCCCGTACTCAGCACTGATGAGGCCTCACCTCAAGTACTGTGTGAGGGCCGCTCACTTCAAGAAGGATATTGAGGTGCTGGAGCGGGTCCAGAGGAGAGCAACAAGGCTGGGGAAGGGACTGGAGGGAAAGTCTTATGAGGAGAGGCTGAAGGAGCTGGGATTGTTCAGCTTGGAGAAGAGGAGACTCAGGGGGGACCTTATCACTCTCTACAGCTACCTGAAAGGAAGGTGTAGGCAGATGGGGCTCTTCTCCCAGGTAGCTACTGACAGAAAAAGAGGGCATGGCCTGAAGATGCACCAGGGGAGGTTTAGGTTGGATATTAGGAAGCACTTCCTCATGGAAAGGGTGATTAGACACTGGAATGGACTTACCAGGGAGGTGGTGGAGTCTCCATCCCTGGAGGTGTTTAAGGAAAGACTATGTGACACTTAGTGACATGTTCTAGCCAATGTCATGGTGTTGGGTCATAGGTTATATTTGGTGATCTTGGAGATCTATTCCATCCTCAGAAATTCTGTGTGTGTGATTTTGTGTGTGAGTACACTTCCCTAGTCCTGCTGCTGGTCCATATTTAGGTGGCTGATTAGATGTCCTTTTCCTCTGGGCAGATTTCCAGACCCTCTTCCCCAAGCCTGTAGCGTTGCATGGAATTGTTGTGACCCAAGTGGAGAACCCAACACTTGGCTTTGTTGAGTCTCATACCATTGGCCTTGGATGATTGATCCAGCCTGCCCAGATCCCTTTGTAGAGCCTGTGTTTAGCTGTGTTGGGAACTGGGTCTCCTACATGGATGCCCGAGTTTGTTTTATAGCTCATTAAAAGCTGTCTTTTTACTTGAAAGCCACTAAATGGTGGGCATGTAGGTGATTAGTATCTATTTCTCCTTTTATTGAGTTAGGAGGATATTTGGACACCTACTAAGGAAACACTGCCAATGTTTTAGGTACACAGATTAAGTGCATTGGTCCAATCTTGACCTAGTTTCCTACTTATCACTATTCCATTCACCATTGCATTTTCGGCTTTAATGGCATTTCATTACAGTTCATAGGAGCCTTAATGTATTTTCCCTAAGTTTTCACTGTAATCTTCTGCAATAATAATATTTTTGTAATAATATTGAAAGAAAGAAAGACAAGATGTAATACCAGTGCAAAACGAGAAACTATATTCCACTACACCCTCAAAGGAACTAATAGTTCCTGTCTGTTCTAAGTCATGATTTCAGTGGAATGGGAAGATGGTAAATGATGACAAACGGATAAAAGTAAGTTATTGAAGGAAGATAAAATAATGAAAAGTAGCTCAAAAGAGGTAAAAGAGATGTAAATCACACAAAGCTGATGGGGAAAAACAGGATAGAGAAATAATTATAAAATGGATGAAATTTTTTATACAAATTTTTAATTCTCTGCATATATCTGTGTGTCTACAGAATGGTCTAAATACTCTTGTTCCCTCTGGTAAATATGCACTCCTCCAAGGAAAGCCATGAAGCTTTCAGAACACTTTAAAACAAAGTTCATCATATCCCTAAACTCTAACTAACTTTTTCTTCCTCATTATCTTCATGGGATATTTTAAAAGTATAGTCTGGATAGATGATGTTCCTGCAAGGCATCTGGACATCTCTGTGCTCTGAAGACAATATTCTTCTGCACTTTCTCAACAGTCTACATATTCCAAATATGCCTGGAGCAGAGGAGGGAGAAAGAGTATTTGCTTGAACTGTACTGGAAGAGAGAAGGCTGAAAAATCAAAGCAGAAAGACAGAAGTATTTTCCTTGAGAACACACCCATTTTTTTCTAGAGGAAATCATTCCCATATTAGTATAATTTGCAATTCTGACCATGCTGCTACACATCTTGCTAAGACAAATCATTACAAAAGGTGTCCATCCTTAATATTCTTTTTTTTTTTTTTTTAACATTAGATGTGACAGTCACTGTATGACTAGCTTTTTATCTTGGGTGCACTTCTGTCTGTAGCAAGAAAGCTGCAGTTCAGCTTGTGATAAATGCAATCTATTATAATCAGTGGATTTTAAAATTTTCAGTTTAGATGTGATTTATAAATATTAGATGTTATACATCATGGGTCATAGAAACAGTATAGAAAAGACAACTATTAGAGAGCAAATTAAAAAGTCACACATCTGGGACTATGGAAAAACACTTCAAGATAACTATTTATCTACCCAGATTGATACCAGACACAATGAGAGTACAAGCAAGACAGATGATGCTGATGCTATGTTTCTGAAAGCATATACATTGCTAGCTGGTAAAACGTTAGATGTGTTTTGCTTATATCTCTGTTTCTAGTTGGGAAAAAACAGCCCTCAGGTTCCAATATAGAATGACACAAAATGCGACTTGTGCAAATGTAACATGTTGGTGCAATTGAGAAGACCTCACATATGTTGAATTGACTACAACATGGCATCAGCCACTTGGGGCATTTGGTTAATGCATTTAATTTAGCACAGTAATTGCTGTATCAGACCAAACAAATTGCAAGGCTATTTCTTATTCTGTATTTAAGACTAGTTATTTTCCTTTATTTTACCATGTACTATTTACTACTTTTCCTTCCTTCTTTGCTCTCTTATTGCTACTTAATTTTAAGGAAGTTTTCTGTGACGCTAGTAGACTCTGCCACATTCAGACACAGGAAAGTGCTCCCGTCTGACTGCAGGGTTTCTTAGGCTGATGAGATTGAACTGTGGTGTGAGTGATCCTGGAGCTTTCCTGCCTCTTGACTTTCCTGCCTCTTGACTTAACTTGCTTATTTGTTAGAATCAAATCGGAAGATACTTACCACATTAGCCAAACAAAAAAACTGCTCCAAAGTAACAAAAAATTTGTTTCATTAGTATTTATCCCATTTAAACATTTGTCTAACGTATTTATGAACAGCTGAAAGTACTGACTAATTCTGCAAGTGCTTCATAGGAAGGAGGAATATGTCACCACCTATTTGAGCTCTCTGGCTGTCTTGCATATAATCATTATAAATAGCTATGAAAGTAAGCCATGGTATATTATGGTGGTGTGGTTTAAGGGTGAACAGACGGAGTAGGAGGTACAGGTGGTAACCTAGGATGCTGAGGAGTTAGAGGGCAGCTGCTATTCCCTCCCCTTCCATGCCACACTCCATATAACAAAGAGACAGAAGTTAGGGGACTTTTCCTTCCTGGGCTCTGGGAGCAGTGAGGGCGTATCCATAGGGCTGGGCCTGACTCCATGTGCCCCATGCAATCCATTACCAACCAAGAGAGGGTTTTGTATAGAGGTCTGTATCCTTAATACTCCTTTCTTCTGTTTTACTCCTGCTACTCATTAAATTTGTTATACTCTTAACTTGCAATCTTGGGTGAGGCTTTTTTTTCCTTATTTCCCTTTTTATCCTCCCCTGGGAGGGAGCAGGGAATGGGGCTAATCCTGCTCTGTGTTTTATGTGGGCTTACCCTGAGACTTAAATGGAGACATATGGGTTGAGCAAAGATGTAAAAATAGAAACTTCCTACTCTAGAGTTGACAACCTGAAGTATAAATAATACTATTACCTGAATTGAAATAACAGAAAATAATGTGACAAAAAAGATTAGAGTAGGAAGCTAATCTTAATGTATACTTACTGGGTTTCAAATATCTATGATGCCTGCAACAAGATCTGCTTCTTAAATACAGTGGATAAATCCATGACTCCCATCTAACTTGACTACTGAGAAGCACTAAGGTGTATCCACTCAACCTGCAAAACTAATCCTATGTTTTCTGTAGGTTTCTCAGCAGGGGGAGGTTTTAGAGAGTAGTTTTGGAGAAAGATAAGGAGATAGTACCGTGCTTGATAATGGGTTTTGCTTCCATTTGCCAAGAAGTCCTTAGAAGAAAAGGCAAAAATAAAATCAAAGACATGACAGAAATTGACATCAAGAACTGAGGCCAGAAATCAAGATCTCACCAGCAAATACAAATTCAGTGCAGAGAACTTGTGAAGGGCTTTGAAGATCAAGACAGTGGCTGATTCAAAAGAAAAAATGGAAACTATTGAATTCATATATAATTTCCTTGACATAGTCAGAGTGAGAGTCTGTGAAAATTATCTGTACAGCAGAAGAGAGAGGATAGATACACAAGGTCAACACTGTATTTCTGATGAAATGAAAAATGTCTGGATAAAAATTTTCATGGGGTAGAACAATGAGAAGGAGCAACCTTACATACCTTAAAGATGTTCCAGGAAAACATCCACAAGAGAAAGCCATAGCCTGGATGGCAGAATATAGACAGAGGCACAGGTGAAAAACAACAATTAATTATATCAGTGACAAGCAGGATGATGTCACAGAGGTAAAGAAAAAAATGTGGATAGTCAAACAGTTAGAACTTGGTTTTCACTCAGGCTAACTTTTAAAATGTCTTGTAGGCTTCCACAAAAGCATAGTGTAATAGTTGAGATTTTTCTGTTAGCAGAAAAGGAGAGAAATCTGAACAAGAGCTCTGTGAGTCATCTGCAAAGAAACAGTAGTTGGCTTTGCATGTGTTAGTCAGAGATGCAATATAGGAGGAAAGGAGAATGAGAAAAAAAAAAAAGAGTGAATCTTATTAAGCTATAATCAACAATAAGACAGTAACAAAGGAAAGAGTCAAAGAGTTATCAAATATATCACAGGAAAAAATAACTGGTGTTGACACCTCACAAACCAGGGGATGACAGGATATTAAGAAGAGCACAGAATCATAGAATCACAGAATGGGTCAGGCTGAAGGGGACCTTAAAGACCATCTAGTTACAGCCTCTCTGCCGTGGGCAGGGACACCTTCCACTAAATCAGGTTGCTCAAAGCCCTATCCAACCCAGCCCTGAACACTTCCAGGGAGGGGCCATCCATAACTTCTCTGGACAACTTCTTCCAGAGTCTTGCCACCCTCACAGTAAAGAATTTCTTACATCTAATCTAAGTCTACTCTTTTTCAATTTTTCAAATCTTCTCATTCTGTCACTACACTCCGTGATAGAGTCTCTCCCCATCTTTCCTGTAGACTCCCTTTAAGTACTGGAATTATAGAACCATATAATGTTTTAAGTTGGAAGGGCCCTGAAATGCCATTGTCCTGGGTTCAGTTTGCATTAATTATCATAAAGAGGTGTAGGTCCAAGCAGTTGCAGGGGGGGCACATCTGGGAGGGTCCATAGCCAGGATAAACAATCAATATATACTGAATCATGTCCCATATATAAGGGAAGGGCTGACCTGGGGCAGGGATGCCTGTTTTCAACTTTCTTCAGTGTGTAGCTTCAGTGAAGTCAGAGCAGGGAAAGTGGTATCTCAGGCACAAGTAAAGCCCATCACTCACTTTATCACTTCATTTGTATTGTTATTTTCTTCTCTCTTTGTGTTGTTTTATTAAGCATTCCTTATCTCAACTCACAGGGTCTCACCTTTTTTCTTCTCTGTTTTCCTCCCTTTCACCCAGGAAGCAGCAGGGCAGGGTGGGCAGCTGCATGGTGTCTAGCTGCCAACATAGCTAAGCCACAACCATCTAGTTCCAGCCACCCTGCCATGGGCAGGGACAACTTCCATTAAACCAGGTTGCTCAATGCCTCATCCAACCTGGTCTTGAACACATCCAGGAAGGGGGCATCCACAACTTCTCTGGGCAACTTTACTTGCACGTGGCTTTGATTAACCTCATGAGATTGTCACAGGCCCACCTCTCAAGCCTGTCAGATCCCTCTTGATGGCATCTCTTCTCTCCAACATGTCAACTGCACCACACAGCTTGGTGTCATCAGCAGACTTGCTGAGGGTGCATAGCTGATTATGTGAAATATATCTGACAAGATTGAGAGAGCAGTGTACTGAGTATGAGACGTGGATAAGAAGATGGCATTTGAAATTTGACGACTGATTTCAGCTGAATGAAATTTGTTCATACTGGGTTTGGGGAATTAAAATGGAGTGACACAGCATACACAGGAGTAAAATGCAAGTGGGGCAATAACTGGGAAAGTAAAGCAGGACAAGGGTGCTTTGTTTTGAATAGGAGATAACACAAGGTTCACAAGAAGAATAAGAGGGGAGCCATCACTACTTTTGTTTTGTCAAGAGAAGATGGGAGGTTCTGTCCTTCTATACCCATCTGGTCCCTTGCTACCAAATTTCTTTAGTAATAATCCACATTTTGTTAGCCATGTTATCACACTAACAACATTGCAATGTGACATCCCAGAATTCCACTGTCAGATATCCAGACCCTTCATCACAGAGATCTTGCCAGGGCAGTAGGGTATGTTTGCCCACATTTTGCCAGGTAGCAATCACTAATAGTTAAGTATGTCCAACTTTTGGGGGTTATATGAATACGACCTGCCCCTGTCTGCCTTCAAGCCAGCAGTGCCTATCCCAGTCAGCAAGCTTCTGGGTATCTAGCCACAGATGGTCTCTCTGGTAGCATGGCTACTGATTCTGATTTTTATTGATCAGCAGCAGACAAACCTCGCTGTGCACACAAGCTCAACAGCTGCTATTTCTTGAGCAGTTCATAATTCATGCTTTCTAACTTACTTTACCTATAGCACACTAACAGATCTGCACTTAGCTTTTGTTGAAAGCAGAAGAAAGGGAAACTATACTGATGGCACTGGAAACCATGAAAGGCAGACTTAAATTATGTGAGAGGAAAGGCAGAAGAGTCATGCTGAGGTTAGACCACAAGATGGTCAAAGACAATAAATTCTTAAATAGCCTCTTCTACGTGATGAGGGCAAAAAGGAAACAAAAGTTCAAAACTGAGCCATTTCAACAGCCCTTTGGCAAGTTGGAGAGTTGTACCAAAGCTGAGGGTTGCACGAAGAGCCTAGTCAAGCAACATACAGCTAAAGCATTAGATGGGTCATGAGTAAGTTAATGTCAGTGATAGTGCAGAGTAGAAGACTATGAAGGAAGGAAACACAGGCTTTCAACATTAAGCTGGGATGTGGAGTGGACTGAAGGAGAAAGCAAAAGACATCATCATGTTACAAGAGTAGAAACTAGAGTCAAACATAGGGAAGGGTATGAGGGAGGGAGCTAGGGAGCTTGGTGGTATAAATCTATTAATAATGTACCTCCTTCAGCACTTTGAGATTTGGGCTTTGTATCCTAACAAGTGCTAAATCATAGTACATTATATTATGACACTTTATGTTACATACTCAGTTCTTCCTCCAGGATATCAAGAACAAATGTATCATTTTCTGCTCTTCCACCATACACTAGCATGACTATAAACCCACCCCCTCTTCTTTTTCTTTCCTCTCTTTGCTTGTTTAAGCTTGTCTTGTTCTGGTTTTGCCCTTTTTTGTGTGTTTTGTTTTGCATAAGGATATTAGGTTTATTAAGCTTCTCTGTTCCTGTGTTTGTTTCCATGTTATCTCTCTGATATTCTCTGCCCAGGTTTTATCTTCAATACTCCTAGTAGTGCCTGTTCTGTCAACTAATTCTGAATCTGTCTAAAATCAAGAATGGACACCATTCTGATGTCTGCTCAGTGCCCTTTTTGAAATTAACTGTGGGCCCAGTCAAACTCCTGGTGGATAGTTCACATCTACCAAGCACTGTTACAGCTGGCACAAATTGGCACCCTTGTCTTCTTCAGTCTTAGTATGCAGGTTCAGCACCAGATAGTGCAATAAATTACTTTCCTACTCCTGAGTGTGTTCTACGTTGGTCAAAGTTGAAGCAGAATGCAGAGGCAGGGAAGGTAAGACCAAGTAATTGCTGATTTTGATGTACTTTCTCTGTGACTCAGATCACCAGAGTTTTTCAGATTTCATAACCTCTGAGGCAAATGTAAAACAAAGCCTCTTACAAGATGTCCTTGAAAAACTATTTCTAGACCATTTTTATAATTCTGCAATGACTGATAGTGGTCTGAATGTTAACACAATAACAGGTTGGCAGAAATATTTTATTACCTTAATTGTGGATGAGAAGTTATTCTGCAAAAAGAAAGAGGGAACTTGTCATCCCACGCTTCAGTGGGATTCTCAGACATATTCAGATAGAAGCCGACTGCTATGAATGTCAGATGGTGGGTCCCCCAGGCTCCCTGGCAACCTGCATGCAACTAAGAAAGAGGCAACAGCTTGCTTCAAGTATCCTTCATAGAGATGACATAGTTAGATAAACCCAACAGGGAGCATAGCACGTGGAGGGAGCAGTCTGGTAAGAGGAAACCATTCCCTGTGGGACTGGCTCCATATTGCCACATGAAATGTTCAAAACACTGCTAGCCAGAAAAGTTGAATTTATTGCTTAATGAGCAAAGGACCCGGAAAAGATCATTGACAACTGCCATGTAAACACAGCCACTTAATAGGGTGTTACTGAGTGCCAAGAGGAAATTAAAAAAATCTGTCCTGCAAGCAGCACTTTCTACCATATAGAATATGACTAGAATAAATACAGAACACAGAAAGCAGCTGTAGAGAACAGATGAGATACTAGATATGGTGGAAAAAAAGAGAAGAGCTTAAATCTAGAGGGCACTTTTTTTAGACTGCCTCAGCATAAGAGTCATGAAAAAGAAATGATGAAGGAAGACAAGTTAGCATAACAGCAGCAGAGTGACAGAGGTAACACAAAATGACACTGTGACACATTATTAAGAAGCTCAGCAACACACTCAACCTTCATCATAATGTCATCAGGACAGATGGCAACAATTGGCAAAGACAAGGACAGCATGTCTGGAAAGCAATAAGAGCCTATAGAAGAAAAATAATAATAATATGAGCAGCTATGGAAAACACAAGAGATTTTTCTAGAGGTAAAACAACAATTTACCTTCCACCCTATATGTATTTGTCTCAGCTGCCTAATGGATACGACATCATTTCCCACTTTTTCAAAGCTTTGAGAAGTATCAGGACTTTCACAGAACTCATTATTTATTATTCTCGTTAGTACCTGTGAGACCTATTGTGAAGGCCTGCATCATGCTGGGAACTTACCTAAATCGGAATTAAAAAGTGGTCCCTACAAAATGAGTTTACAATCAAAACACTTAAGTGCAGATCCAAGGACGTATAATTAAAGAGGATTGTCTTCTAGGAATGTCAGCAAATGTCACAGAGAAATGACAAGTGGAAAGTAAGGCTATGGAGAGTAAGGAATTATGGTTATTTGTTCATAAATACTTCATTTGTAAAATTAATTTAAAAATAAAAAAAGAAGACAGGACAGCCATGGCATGAGTGAAGGACATGAATGTAAGAAATAATAAACATCAGATAGGAATTAGAAATTCTGGGAAAAAATATGTCAAATTTACAATTATACTTGTGGTATCTAATAACACAGTAGACAAGAGAAACATCTAAGGCAGGGAAAGCACTAAGCAAAGAATTGTTGAGTGACAGAAGAAACACCAGTCCAATCAGACCTGATGTAAGCCATAAAGGACATGTGAATCTTGTTCTTCCTGCACCAGCTGTGTGTGCCATGAAGTCCACTCAGTATTGCTGAGCAATATCACCAAAAATGGAGGCTCCACATGTTGAGCTCCCACTAGAGGAGAAAGCTAATCTCCTCTGGCTAATTGAGTTCCTGGAAAAAAACTTCATAAAAATCTTCAGCCAGCAGGGCAGTGTGTGCAATAGGTTTGAAGAAGGAAAACTTTCACTACCCAATAATTAGAATTATGTGGAATTTGGCAAGACACCTTGTGGTTGGGAAGGGCTATTAACATTGTTTTTTCTTAGTAGTAATTCATATTGTTTATTTCTGCCTCTGTATTTTTGCACAAAGACACATTATTTACATGAGTTAAGGGAAATTTACAGGAAAAGTAGTGAGCAGCAGTACATAAAAAAGCAATGTGAGAAGCTGTATGTGGCACCAGTCCCTGCTGTTCCATTCCATGCGTGTTGGTATTTGCTTGACCCTTCCCAGCTGTTGCGTACTTCCTGATCCCCCAGATGATATGAACCCCTTGCCTGATCAGCTTCCAGATGCTATACTGTTCCCAGTTCCTCCTGATCATAGTTTCCACGCCGACTCAGTTCCAGCTGCCATAACTCTCATCCTTCCTCACCAGAGAGCTCCCTACCCAACAGTTCCCCCAAATGTCATAACCTGCCTGACCCTTCTCAGCT